>CM040242.1:254658328-255060664 GCA_022545495.1 Chrysanthemum lavandulifolium
TTTGATAGGCACCAACATTACACTATAACTGTTCAAAGTTTACGGACGTTTAAAGAGCATATTGTTGTACACAATGATGTTTGGTAAAATTGAGATGACACTCAATTCTAGTCATGGTATCCTTGATGATGACCATGTTGACTAGTTATGCTCAACTAGGAGCATAGTTGCATTATACATTAAAGAAAAAGAATACTTTAAAGTTTTGAAAGATAATTGTCATAAAAGGGTGGTTCAGGTTATCACGCACCTTATGGAATGATATGACAATATCAAGATATGTGTAAACATATACAAGAAATTCACTTATTGAATTCTTGAAATAAGTATTCTCAAAATTCCTATAGATCAAAGTTAATTGAAATTATGCCTTGTCAACAAGTATGATTTTCATTACTTGTGGCAAAATTCATTAACTAGTATTCTCATGCATTGATCTATTTAGTATTTGGATAAAGGATGTTAAACAATTATTATTTAATGAATTAAAGTACGGTATACGTTTAATTTCATTTATAATATTGTGTCCTATGTTTGCATGTTTAAATCCATGAATAACTTAAGTTATTCTAAATAGTCCGTTGTCAATCAATAACATGGGAATGATATTGAATTAAGACAAATCTGAGTATTAGTTAGAATATACTTGAAAGTATATTGATGCGTAGCATGACTAATTCGGATGATATTCAATGAATTGAGTATAGGACTTATCCCACTCACATGATGATACTTTATGGATCTTTGTCATTAAGTATATCATGGATATTTATCCTCGACTTGAGATACAAGAGATATGTCATGGATGTAGTGCATTTTGTGAAGCAATCTAACGCTACACGTGAATCGGTAGTTATAAGGGTTGTTTTCGAAGTGTTGCGAAATTTATGAATCTCGCTTGTAGTCAAAATGGGATTTGTTTCCTTCAAATTTATTTTGAAGTATAATACTCTTGGGCCCTCGTAGGGTTGTTAAGATGTTTGCATGGCTATGCCCAAGGTCTTCGGAATATGTTCGGAAGAATTGGTAATCTTAATCAATCACATAAATCGAGAAATGTAATAGTTAATTAAGAAATGAGTGAGATCCATATTCTTATTAACATGGTATTAGAAACAAAGGATGAATATGATGATGAATCATCAAACTTGGTTTTCTCCGAAAACCATACACGAGTTGTACCGGGGCATTGGCGTGTTGCTAGACGCTAACCAATGTCATTTCACGTTTGTAAACATATCCAGTGGGGCTGTTGGAAATGTATATATTTACAAACATGCGAATGTCCGGATTCGAACTCGTGACCACGGATTGCACACATTAGCGAATGAGAATTAAAGTTAATAATTAATGTTTATGTTTACGATTAATTATTGCACATTAAGTCCGGTTAACGATCGTTAAGTATTTAACGAAAAAATGACTAACGACCGTTATATGAAAAGAGAAGGACTAGTAATGGAATATCTTGAAAGAAAAGTTATGGGTTTTCTTGTGGGCTTGTATCATGGCCGGCCACAAGGGGTTATCCCAACCCAATCCTTAACTTGTTCTCAAAGGTATCCATCTACTATATAAAGAGGGCTTGGTTCTAGGGTTTCATACACTTGTGCATTGAATTAACCTAGATCTCTCTCTCTCTCTCTAGTCCATTATTCGGCCGAACACCCCATGTAAGGGAGTTTGGTTTCGTTTTCTTAAACGAGGACTTGTGTTAGATCTAGCAATCGCTTGATTCGTTGGTTAATTCGTGTGTACAAGAACGTGGTTGTAAGACATTATTCTTACACCAATAAGTACTTCTTTGGTTTGCTTTGCTCGAGGGTGGTTTTGCTTTGCTCGAGGGATTTGATATTCGCAAGAGGTACGTTACGCATACTTTCAGTTAATTAATTTATTTGTTATGATCTTAAGTCTTCCGCTGTGTACTCTTGATGTCTTTATGTTTTATTGTATTTTATATATCATAAACTCAACACAAGTAGCATATTAAAACTGCAATGACAAACACTAAAGCAGTTGCATTAGCTGTTGCGTTCATCGTCTTGAACCTCGCTGGTCACTGCTTTGGTGCTCTCCAATTCGGATTCTATAATGGCAAGTGTAACACTTCAAATGTTGAAGACATCGTAAGAAAAACAGTATACTCAAAGTTCCTTAGAGACCGATCACTTGTCGCTGCTCTCATTCGTATGCAGTTCCATGATTGCTTTGTTAATGTAAGTTTCTACCATTTTCATGCATGCAACACTACACTACCACAAATTAATTGGCTTAACAAACAAACTTTTGTTACCATTTTCGTATGTTTTTCACATTCGAAAGCTTGAATATATATGTAGTAATTTACATACACTTATAATTCGTTTTATCGTGAAGAAATCACTTGTAACCAATATATCTCAAAGTGTAAACAATTAATTTATGTTTACTTAACAATTTCTTTTTCTAGAAATATAAGTGCAATTTTTTTGACTTTATACATTTGGTTTCATGCTTAGAAGTGTAAATATCATTTTGATGTATCAATTAGCTAGAAAACTCTTTTATGTATACTAAAGCATAATTGTTTTGTTAGACTAGCAAGAAGGTGATGCACATTAGTTATACAGTGACATATTTAATTAAAAAAATAAATAAATAAATAAATAATTCTAATAGTTTTACTTCGTGTGAATTAAAAGGGATGTGATGCGTCGATTCTACTAGACGGACCTAATTCTGAGAAAACCGCACCACCAAATTTAAGTCTTAGAGGTTACAATGTCATTGATGCTGCAAAAGCCGCGGTGGACGCTGTGTGTCCAGGAGTGGTTTCTTGTGCTGATATAATCATTATGGCTACAAGAGATGTTGTTTCATTCGTAAGAAATTCTTACTAAATGCTCTGGGTTCTGTTAGTACATTATTGTTGTATCTTGACTTGGAAAACTGTGTTAATTGTGGCAGAGTGGTGGAAAAAAATACACTGTCCAAACAGGAAGAAGGGATGGATCTGTGTCGCTTGCACAAAATACACAAAGCCTCCCAGGCCCTTCTGTGTCGGTGGGAAGTTCAATTCAAGCTTTTGCTCGTAAAGGACTCAGCGCCACCGACATGATATATCTTCTTGGTAATTCACCATGTTTTAATTGCTAAGATAAAAAATAGTAAGATTTTAGTTTCATAAATTTTGTTTGACATGTATGCTTGTCTTGTATAGGTGGTCACACTGTCGGAATTGCCCACTGCTCTTTATTTCAAGACCGTCTCTACAACTTCAGGAACACAGGAAGACCAGACCCAACCTTGAATGCAACACTTTTACCAACTTTGAGGCAGACATGTCCTCAAAATTCAGCGGTTAATCGTGTTGTTAACTTGGATCAAAACCCTTCAAGTGCTAGAACCATGGACAACTCTTTCTATAAACAAATAATGATGCGTAGAGGAATTCTTGAAATTGATCAAAAACTGTTTGAGGATCGTTTGAGCAAGTCTACGGTTCAAGCCATTGCTAGCTCGTCCGACTTTAACACCAAGTTTGGTCAAGCCATGGTTAAGATGGGTGGCATCCAAGTTCTCACGGGAAATCAAGGAGAAATAAGGCAAAAATGTAATGCAGTTAACCAAAAGCAAACAGCGATAACTCTGCCTTCTTTATTTAACTGATTAAAAAGTTCAACAGGGCCGGGATTTGAATTTTTTAATGCAATTGTTACTCATGGTGTCAAGTTTTGCTATTTAATATACTTTTTTAATTACTATTGAAGTAATAAGTATGCATTATCTTTACAATTTTGCAAGTGTTTGATTGTAAGAAATTCTTTGTAACTGAGGACATTATTTATTATAAAGAGATAATCATTTAAAAATTTATCTCGTTTTTTTTTTTCAAAATTTGTTATTACCTACATGACATCCACGTGGGATAATACAACTTATTCGCTACATATAAATGAAAAAATATGATAAGTTAGATTAAATGGAATATGTGACAAGTTACACACATATAAATGAAAAATGTGACAAGTTAGATATATATAAACGAAAAAATTGGCGACAAAAGATGATGACATGGATAGTAACTTGTTCCATTTGGCAAAACCGGTCGTGGAGGTAAAATAGTACATCAAATTGACAAAATTTGAATGCTTAGTACTTGAACTAGCAAAAAATTTATTCGCTACATATAAACGAAAAATATGACAAGTTTATACATTTATAAATGATTCTCCCTAAAAAAAAAAGCTTTGTCTAGCTAGTTAATTATTGCTTGTCTTGGAAAGTTCATTCTATAATTGTGATTTGTGCTATGTTTGTAGATAGAGAAAAACTACTATTATCATCATATTGAAGAAGGTAAAGATAAATTTTTATTAATCATTTGTTGTAACAGTGACAATATACGTAGTCATATAAACAAATTTGCTTTTCCCTATTCAGGTTACACGAGATGGACAATTTTTTGACTGAGCATAAGCGTTTTCGGTGAGTTCTTTAGCTACACCCAAATGTGTACCTGGTGAGGTTTGAACCATATACATCTTTTAAAGAAATAAGTGCCTAAACACTAGGGCCACTTTGGAGGTTTTTTTTTTTTTTTTTTTTAAGGAGAAATTTTATATATAATCACAAAATTACACACCCCTTTTAGTAATCCATGGACAACCCATCACAAAATTACACACCCCTTTTAGTAATCCATAGACAGCCCCATGTATACTATCAGAAGCCTCAAAATAAAAATGCTTACTTACAAAGCATTCGGAACACTATTCTATACAGCCAAAACTCATTATTTATACTAAAAATAAAGCATCAACTATTTATTCAGTAATCTTGTCCTCGGCGTCTTCACATTCCACTTTAATTCCACTTCTCTAATGTCTTTTAATTCCTTGACTCTAAAGCTCATTATTCTCATCTTGATAGTATCTGTGAAGAGTTGCACTAAAATTTGCACATCCTTTTTAGACTTTTTCAAAATTCTTGTATTTCTCTCCTGTCATATAAAATATACCACATCACCCTTCACCAGCATCCTCAAAATACTCCATAAATTGTTATTGGCATTCAGATTGGTCCTTTACTCAATAGCATTGTTCCAGTAGTTAGAGAACTTTTATCATGAAGTTGTTGCATAGAAGTCCAAACTTTACTTGAATATGGGCAACGGAAAAATAGGTAATTGTGAGAATCTGGACATTGGTTGCACATGGTACATTAAAAAATCTCATTAGGCTTCCATATAGCTATTTTGTCTTGGGTCATTAATATGTACTGAACAACCATCCACATTACAAAGGAGTGTATAGGGATGCATTGAGTAAACCAAATCAGATCCTTCTACACTACCTTATTGTCACAACAACACATTTCCCTCCAAACAGTTCTGGTAGCCTACTTTGTCATTTTCCAATTACTAGTTAACCATGCAGCTTTATCTTCATTTTCTTCTTGCAGAATTGGAACGTTAATCTATTTTAACACTGGGAATTTAATATACCACTCATCTAGCCAGTTCTGTTTCCCATCCATTATCATATATTCAACTTTAGTTTTATGACACAACTTTGCTTCATGTATCATCCTAGTATTGATATACTGACTTAAAGGCTTTTCTGCTACCCATTTATTATACCAAACATGCCCAGTTTATAAAAGATACGGTGCGTGATATTTTCTCTCAAATTTAAGATATTCTTCCACTCAATAATGCTCTTGTTGTTTAAAGGTATCTCCCAAATGTTTCTACCTATCACTTTCTACACATTTACCCATTTTACCCATAAAGTATCCTTTTTAGCAGGAACATTCAAGAGATATTTCATTATTGGGACCTCATTCCATACTTGCAAGTTTTTCAAACCTAAGCCCCGCCCCACCCCACCCCCCACTCCCCGGATCTTTGGGTTTACAAATTATCTCACATGATACTTTGGCTTTTCATTTTGTCAATTCCCCTTGTTTCCATAAAAAAAACCTGTTAGCAGCTTGTTTATCTCACTTATGACAATCTTAGGGAGCAAGAAAATTGAAGGCCAATATATTTGCATTGTAGAGAGAATTGATGCTATCAATTGTTGTCTCCCTGCATAAGACAAGGTCATGTTTCTCCAATCGTTCAACTTGTTCTTAACTTTCTCTACCAGAGGCTTGCAATCCTTAACACTTAATCTTCCAACAGTAAAAGGAATGATTTGGACATGTTGTTTTGCTCTTGACCTGACAACCCTCCAAAAAATATAGTTTTTCTTTTGCATATTTGGCTAAAGACCATAGAAGCTACTAAATTCTTCTAACGACTTTTTAATAACCTTCACAAAGTCATTATCGCTATTACATAGATACAACAACAATAACAACATCAACAGCAATGGCAGCAACAACAAGAACAACAAGCACAACAACAACCATAACAACAACAACAACAACAACAACAACAACAACAACAACAACACCACCACTAGTGGTAGTGGCGCTAGGAGGAGGACGAGGAGGAGGATGAGTAGGAGGAGAAGTAGGAGCTAAAACATAAGCATGAGGAGCAAGAGGAGTAGGAGGAGGAGCCAACAACAATATTAGTAGTTTCTACAACAACAAAAAAAGAAGTTTAAAATATAAGGGGTTTTTGTAAAATATATAAATTTTGTAAAAAGTATGGAAGTTGAGGATTTTACACAGCTTAAATCCATAAAATTATATTTACGATTAGCCTCTTTTTAAAAGGTTAGATTTGATTATAAATTTTACCAATCAAAATATAACGTTTATTTACTCTTAAGCCCGGAAATTAAAAAATATCGAAAGGGGCTTACAAAGCCATGTGTATTTTCATTGTTTTTCTCCACCAAATTTTTTCACCGAATTTATCAATAGTTTGACCAAACTAATTCAATTTTTACTTTTATTAGCCAATAAGATTACTCGATTTTGCAATTGATCTCTCATATTGGTTAATAAAAAATTGGATTATAACAAAACATTTTTCTCCAGTTAATTCAGTTCAGACGAGCTACAATTATACTTTAGTTTATACTATAAATTAAAAGAAAGGGCGAACACATACATTGATACATGACCCTATTGCCTCTTTGACTTGATCTCATTAACACGCCTTAACAGCTAATAGACATGCGGGACCAACAAAAGCATATCAATGACGTACAAGGTGATATCGACTTTACAAAACCAACTGGCCACAAATTAGAGTTCGTAAGCCAAATGGTCACCATGACATCTAGACAACAATGCTCATTTTTTTTTTAAAACGATTCCACACTTGGTCAAATCCTTTAGCAACGGAAGAAGATCTGCGATTTGAGAATAAAAGGGTGCATATATATATAATTAACTTAACTTATGTCAGTTAAATTACGAACCAAAGTAAGTGCATATAACTTAACTTCCGTAAGTTAAACAAACAAAATAAAAGTGTTTTTTTTACTAGTCAGGTTATATATTGAGCAAATTTCACAAATGCTCCAAAGATACAAATGAGGTTAACTCATGTGTTTCAATTTTATTTTATTTTTTATTTTTATTTTTTTCAAAATAATTTAGGGCGACTTTCGTTTTGGAAAAGTTAGGCGAATCCTCTAAACTAGTGATATGTGTCCTTATGTTTGTAAGAAACTAGTACATGTGTGTAGTCTTAGTCTATCTAATTTCTTAAGTATTTGGGGCCGAATGTCATTCAAGCGACTTGTATTTTGTCTTTTGCAAAAAAAAAAAAAAAAAAAAATCAAACTTCATAAATACCCTCTTATGTATAAAAGTTCCTTGTGATTTCGACGTATCACGAATTTAGTCTCTAATTTTTTTATTATTTATTTAAGTATTAACACGTTAGTAAGGTCCGTTTTATACGTTTCATCCATTTCGCGTCCTTATCCGTTTTCATCGGTTTTATCGTTTCGTCCGTTTTATCGTTTTCAACCATTTTATACGCTTTCGTCCATTTTCTTACATTTTATCCGTTTGTTTTACGTTTTCATCGTTTTTCTCCGTTTTCATCATTTTATCGTTTTAAATGCTTTTAACGTTTTCATCCGTTTTATACGTTTTATCTGTTTTAGATGTCTTCATACATTTTTATCCGTTTATCTGTTTGTATATGTTTATCCATTTTAATACATTTTGTCCGTTTTATCGTTTTCATCCGTTTTATCGTTTTCATCTGCTTTTTATACGCTTTTGTCCATATATCTTACGTTTTCATCGTTTGTATCCGCCTTTTTCTGCTTTTCATCTATTTTTAAACGTTTTGTCCGTTTTATATGTATTCATACGTTTTATCCGTTTATCGGTTTTATACGATTTTATACATTTCGTCCGTCTTTATCGTTTCGTCCGTTTTATACGTTTTCATCCATTGTTATATGCTTTCTTACTTTTATAAGTTATTATCCGTTAAATATGTTTCGCTTGATTTCTTACGTTTTCGTCCGTTTTATACATTTTCATCCGCTTTCGTTCATTTTATCGTTTAATAGGTTTTCTCGCTTTCATCCATTTTATCGTTTCGTTTATTTTATACCTTTTCATCTGTTTTATTACGTTTTGTCCATTTTATCGTTCTCATCCGTTTTATTTGTTTACATCCGTTTTTATACATTTCGTTTATTTTATCCGCTTTCATCGGTTTTTAAGTTTCGTTCGTTTTATACCTTTTCTCCTGTTTTCTTACGTTTTCTTAAGTTTTCATACGTTTTTCTGCTTTTATCGTTCTCGTCATCTTTATCGTTTTAAATGCTTTTATACGTTTTATCCATTTTATCTGTTTTATATGTTTTCTTACATTTTCATACCTTTTTACATGTTTATGTCTATTTTTATCGTTTTCATCCATATTTCATACGTTTTTACCCGTTTTCATATGTAAGCAAAACGTAAAAACATATAAAATGGATAAAGAAAACATATACAAACAAATAAAAACATAAGAAAATGAGCGAAAATATATAAAACGGATGAAAATGAATAAAGATTGATAAAAATGGGTTAAAGCATAAGAAAATGGCGAAATCATATAAAAAGCGATTGAAAACATATAAAACGGATAAAATGTATAAAGCATATGAAAACGCAAGAAAAGCGGACGGCGTATAAAACGGATGAAAACATATAAAGGGAAAGAAACATGAAACGTATAAAAGCAGAACAAAATGCATAAAAGCAGATAAAACGTAAGAAAAGCGAGCGAAGCATATAAAGCGATTGAAAACATATAAAATGAATGAAAGCGGATAAAACGATAAAAGCGCAATAAAAATGGACGAAAGTGTTTAAAATGGATGAAAACGTGTAAAATTGATAAAAGCGTATTATAACGATTAAAAAATAAAACCGGATAAAAACATATAAAGCGGATAAAAGCGTGAAACGGAAGAAACGTGTAAAATGGATGAAACGATAAAACGGATGAAAAGTATTAAAGCGGATAAAGTCGGATAAAAGCGGACGGCGTATAAAAATGGTTGAAACGGATAAAACGGACGAAACGTATAAAATGGATAAGCGTATAAGAACATAAGAAAAGCAGACGGCGTATAAAGCGAATGAAAACTTATAAAGCGAGCAGCGTAAGAAAGCGTGTAAAACGAACCTTACTAACGCAATAATGGTTAAAAATGATTAAAACAAATAGGGACTAAATTCGCGATACTCTACAAACCACATGGAACTTCTTTTAAATAGGGTATTTTGAAGTTTAACTTTTTGAGAAAAAAAAACAAAATACAAGTCGACTCGGTGCGGTGAGCCACGATCGTCTAAAAATTAGATAGACTAGTACCTTACACACATGTACTAGTGTCTTACACAAATAGGGACACGTGTCACTATTTGAGAGGAATTGCCCAACTCGCGTGCGACTAAAGTCGTCCCGAGTCATTTGAAAAAATAAATAAATAATAAAAATAAGGCACATGGGGTAACCTCGTACCTTTAGGGCATTTGTGAAATTTGCTCTTATATATTTATCTGAAAGACAAAATCTATTAGAATTAGCAAGATGCGTAAATTCCTAGCTCTATTGGTTTAAAAGCAACATGTTGATGCAGTCGAATGTACATGAACACGACGATGATCGAATAAAATTAGCCGAAGCATAAAAACCTGGCACTAGTACAATCGACACTTCCGCCTACGACTTTTTCAACACCTTCCCGACGACGGGGCGTCGGCGTCGTTCGTTCCCAACGACAAGGCGTAGCCAACAGTTAGTCGGCTGAGCCTCGTAGGGAAAGTCCTTCCCGACGCCAAAAAATTTAACCTTCCCGACGACAACGTGGGACCCACATTGTTTTCTGGTCAAAGTTTTTTGTGGTAGAAAACATATGATGCCGACGAGTCGACGACACGTCGTCGGCAACATATTACTAATCATGTAATTAGTTAGCAAAATTAAAACATAATTAACTTATCCCGTTTATTCCCAACGACCTGTCGTTGGTAAAGTGACAAAAAATAACATTTTGCAATACTTTCCCTACGCCATGGCGTCGGGATCGTATTAAAAATAACATTTTGAAATTTCAACGATCTACCATTAGATTTCGAGGAGGTTGTGAGACCTTTAGCGGCGATATATGAAAAATACCAACAATATGTTTTCTAGCACGTTTCTACAAAATTTTTGTTTTCCCATATTTAAAACCCTTACTAAATCAAATTTAAAATGGTAAATAGTATATAAAATTGATATATTCAATATCATAAAAGCGCATTACAATATATACAACATCCACACTAGATTATATCTAAATTAGCAAAAGACACTATAACATCTTAAAATTCTTCAAGCTTATGAACGATATCCACATACGCAACCATTCATTAGTAGTTTATGTATCTTTGAGTCCCACCTCAAACCAAGATCTTCTAGTCTTCGGTTATCTACAAACAAAGCATAAACATAAATTAGAAACATAGTAAAAAAAGGAAGACCAAATTAAGTTAATTATCATCAAATATAAAGATAAAAGCCAGATGTAAGTTGAGCAAATGACAAGAAAAAGAGAAAGAAAAAATAACACAAGTCAATGAGCATATCATCTATCTCATCTTTATATAATAAAAGAATTACATCATTTCGGTGTTTTTGAAAACCATTCTCATTGAAAAAAGATTGGGCTAATAGGAGGCTCAATTTTGCCATATAAGCAAAATCGTGTGATGTGATTGGTTTATAAAAGTCGAAATTAAATTGATTTTAATTGACTTTAATAAATTTGGTGGAGAATCGGTTGATAAAAAACACATAAAAATATAGGTGTCAAATTTGTGAAAACAAAACTTAAAAAGAGGAGGTAATTAATAAAACTTGGTGATTGATTTTTAAAAATTATATAGAGTTAAGTGTAATATTATAAACCCATGTTTTTAATAACTTTAGATTATAAACAAATACCCCTTATACTTTATACCCTTTAAACTTTATATCTTAAAAATACAATGTATATGTTGTTTTAAAATAACAACATATAAATTTACATAAGATTATAAGTTTACATTTTAAATCTGGTTAAATTCTTGAAAAGGGAATATAACTATCAAATTGTAAGCACGGTTTACTTTAATATAAAAATAAATATCTGTGATTGTCTTATAACATGATTCATGTAGTTCTTATTTATTTATATAAGGCTATCTAGAAAAATATTTTAATAAAACATCAACATAATATCAACGCTCATTATAAAAATAACTATACTTTAACTTTATCAACACTCATTATGTGCTATTAAACTTGCATTTGTGTACGACATAATATCAGTAGTGAAATTTAAATAACAATATTAACATCTTTGTCATTAAATAAAATTAAATCTTGAGTTACCTAATGAAATTTTATGTGTAAACTTCGATGCGTGCACGAAACTTATAACTATATAATTATATGCAATTACCTTTAAAGACACAATAATCAATATTAATACGAGAATAATTTTTTTTGTCAAAACCATATGCGTATGCGGTATTATAACTAGTAGTATATTTATATAATCAACAAGAAAAATAAAAAATAAAAAAGAAAACCAAGTTAGCTATACAAAGAAAACAAACCAACTGTTGGTACATAAAAACAAAGCTATCTATTGAAGTTTGTAAAATATTGGATTTCACAAGCATAACAACAATCACAAATATGGGCGAGTATATGATTTTAGAGAGAGAAAAAGTGGGATATTCTAGTAAGAGAAACTCATGGAAGGTTAGATTCCAAATGAACATCCAACCCTCTCCCTTGTGGGGAGAGAGCTATTTGTACAAAGAAGCACGCCCTCCTTCGGGCTGTGGATCGAGCATCTGATGGGTAAAGACCCGTCCTTCCTCCACGGTGTTGCACTAGACTAAACTACGCTAATAACTAACTAATGAATAACGTAATAAATGACATGTCTACGAGCTAACTTAAGCTAGATAATATTTGGGGTGACCGATGTTTTACAATATAATTTCCAATTCCTAACAATCTCCCCCTAAGGGAGGTCACCCAATGATTTACAATTTAGCATCCTAGCATTCCAATTAATCTTTAGTCTTGAGCTCGTAGACTTCACTTCATCAAAATAAACAATCTTTGTGCTTTCATGGTGATAATATAATAATCCAACAATAATGTACATTAAGTGGAGGTTATAGAGCTGATCCACATTATGATGACCTTTGAGCATTATATGAGATCATCAGCCACAGTTGATCTCAGCATCACTCATTGTTGTGTTGCCCGCATATGATGTAGTGACAATTGGACCGACATGCTCACATTCTGGACCATGATATCTTCTTATCAGAGTAGCGGAAGCTTTAGATGATTCATGATATTTGCAGAAGCGAAGCAGAAGCATGGAGTGAAAATATCAGAGTCATTGATGCACTTATCATGATTTCTTTAGAAGTGAATGTGATGTGTGATCATGCGGCTATGGATTGATCTCTCCATTCTGATTAGCTGCAAACGTCGGGTGTACCTGCATACAACAGTTAGCAATAAAATGCACGAAAGTGTCTTTGATCACTTCGTTGAATTGAGGTACACGCCCACGGTTCCCGTTGATCGATACAAGTCTTGCTTGTGATCGGTATACTTCAAGAATTTCCTTGACAGGGTTTCGCGTTGCTCTAGCCATTCTCAAACCGAGCGTCTCAAAGAAGACAACACGGAATGAGTGAACCAACAAATTGAGATTCACCGATTGATGAAAATGATTTGAACACAACCGTGTATTAAATATAAAGATTTTTGCAATCTGTTGAAGGTTTTATGGAAAATCAATTATCAATCATAAATATCCTTATTTTGAAAACATAATACACGATCGACGTGCTAAAGAAAAGAATTTTGAGCACACCGATTGGTTTTTCAAAGGAATCCGTCAATCCATTTTCTGGACAAGGAACAATTCAATTTTGAATCGCCCATTGATGAAGTCCGGATGACACAACAAGTCTTGGCAATACCACAAGGATAATCGTGGGACTCTCAAAATATATTCTCACATTCCAAATTGTGTGAAACTGAGTCTTCAAGGATGATGTGTCCCACTGAGATTTATAGATGATCTCGTGGCTCTAGACTCAATAGTGCGCATTTGGTTTCCTATATCGAAGACTATGGAGGGTCTCCTTCTTCAATATCAACAATCTCTAAGAAAGTCGATAGATTATGTGGGTTCCCGTGAGAATGAAACAAGTCCCTTTTAAGAGAAACTTGAGTAGCTTGGGAAGTTTAGTGCGGTGAATCACTTTGGGTCCATGACGTCTTGTCTTCAATACCGGTGTTACCGTAGTAAACACCGGTAGCATATGTATTGAACCGGTTTACGCCTAAGGTTGAATTAATGGAGGCTATTTCTTTTCACCCTTTTCATATTCAATTCTTTTCATTCTTCAACCCCTTGATTGCTTACCAAGACTTCATTACTAGAACCTTGTTGGGTTTATTCGATACTAGCTCATCTCGATCCGCATTCTTCCCATTTCTCATTTTCTCCTTTTTTCATCATACCTAAGGACTCTACACTATCTAGTGGATTGTCCCTGGGTAGATCCCTCCGGTTCTGGCGGATCGTGGGAACTAATACCTAACCTAACCATCCTTATATCACCATACATAACGCAAATTTGGTCGGTCTATTAGGTATTGTTCATCTGTCATTGGAACCAATTGAAAAATCATTTGAAAATAAATCAAGGTACCTGTGATATAATATTCAAGCATTTTGTACCTTAATTGTTTTGATCATTTAGAAATGCTCCCCCTCAACATGTGCATAAGATTTAGAAATTGTTTAGCACATGGAGGCAAGAGTTCTTTGAAATAATTTCTTGATCACTATTTCTGTAGAAACAGCCATTTGATTTTCTTGGTAAATTCTCTCCCTCAATATGTGTATAGAATATATGAAATCATTTTATCATATAGAGGAAAGAGATCTTTTGAAATACAACCACGATTACCAAATATTTAGAAACCATTTAACACACAATCAAGGTACATTATGTTAAAACATGGAAATCTTTGTACCTTGAAGGTTTGTATTTTTTGAAATACTCCCCTTAATATATGCTTGAGATTCGAAAAGAGTTTAGCACATATTAGAGCGTTATGCAATTTGAGACAAAATGGTCATCTTTTATCATCTTTCATATTTATATCACATTTTCTCCCCGATCAAAATTTCAAATCCTTTGAGATTTTGGATCTCAAGTGATTAAATATGTATAAAACAAAACGTTTGTTGGAGAAAAATGTGTCCGGTTTTATATGATCGAAGTGGACAACAAGAAGTTCCTTTTAGATAAAAGGAAACCACAATACATAACCTATCACTACTACATACATTATAGTTGTTCATGGTACATACACCACATTTTACACATCAAAAATACAAAGCGAAACTACTTAGGAAGATGTCTTCATTCGGTTCTTTGAAGCGACTTATAGTGACCTTCACGAAGTCTACCACCCACAAAACTTTCAAGGCTTTGATAAATCATTCTAGACTTTAATCTTCGTCCGATCGCAGAAATGAAATCTTCACACATCTTCAAGTCTGTTCGGACCGAATCTTGTTTTGTTCCACGGCTTAAGATCAAGTTTGATATGCTTCACTCGAGTTCAATTCTTCTTGACCATCTTGAGTTCCATCGTTGAACTTGAAAAGCTCATACGATCTCATTAGCATACGTGACCCGTGTCATCGGTAAAGATGATGGCTCTAGGGTGTCAATCACTTTATATTCGTGATGAAATTCAAGTCTGATGTTTCCCATTGCGGTCTTGTTAGGTTGACGCGGGTCATGTAGCTTTCCATTCCTAGTGAAAATCCCAACTCTTTGTCGAATGACCAAGCCTCGATCCAGAGATTGAAATGAGAGAGCCTTCTTCTCACGAACATGTAGATGGTCAAGGTGTCCTTGGAGGTTCGAATATAGAGATCTTCAAAGCCATTTGGCAACAAATGTTTGAAGTCGTTTTCTTCTATAATATGCTCTTTCAAGTATGCTCTTGAAGAACAATCTTCTTGAGTAATCATAGCCATAGATTGAAAAGATCTCTACACCGATAACACTTAGAATACGAGCTTGGATCGAACACTCTGCGACTCTTTTAGCACTATGTCTATCAATGTAGGATTTCTTCTTCTTGAACCACCAATGAGAGATCCCATATGAGGCAAATGTCATACTCATGTTCTTTATGCGCCGAATTGATCCGAACCATCTGTTCAAGACCACGATCGATTATAGGTAGCGACTTTCATCTTTGAAATCGATAAAGTGGTCTTCTTTCGATAGTACGAGCACATAGATAGTCCAGTCATGGTTGAAGAAGAACTACGATTGAATAGTCACTTGACCGGGTTCACCACCGAGAAAGAGGCTTGTTTACATTAAAGCGGTGATCGCTCAGCGACTTGATCATTCAGCATCTTATGACATTCTTTCATCGGTATTGAAGCCGATTAACATCTGAGTGGAAGACTTTTACGATTTCAAATGCTGGTCCTTCAAGATCCTTTGGAGTGATGGACGAGATTCCCTTCTTTTCACAAAACCACTTAATAAAGCTGCCCATATCTCCAGTGAAATGAAGAAGAGAGTCTTCAGCTAGGGTTTCATAGTTGGTAGTAATTGTTGAAGCCCAGTTGTTGTCAGGGATCATCGTGTCAGACTTTGGGATGAACCATGAAGGTTCTGGAGATTGAGGTCTCTCTTCCGCAAGCCAACTTTGAGTTATGTCTTTAGAAGGTGCAACTCTAGTGGTTTTAGCGCGTTTACCCGAAACGTATGCATCAAACCAATCTTCTTCTTCAGGTGGCTGAGGGATATGTTTTGTGGATGCATCGTCATCATCATATTCTGACTCAGCTATGACATACGACTCTTCATGAAGCACCTGGTCTTATGGAATAGTGGAGAATGTGGGTGTAAACCTTGAATCAACCGTGGTCCAAGCTGCGGACTTCTTTTGAGTTCCTTGATCACCGGATGAACTGGATTGATTTGAAGGTTTTGGTGGTGATGATGGTGGTTGTGGTGGAGGTATAGTGGTTGTTCCAGAAGATCCACCAGCACCAGAAGTTCCAGCTGCTCCTGTTGGAGGTGAGGGAGGCGGAGGTTTAGGACCTTTACGCAATGTCTCCAACACCAAAGTCCTCCTTTTCTTCTTAGCCTCTCTTTCTCCAATGTCCTTCATAAACTGTACATGATTGTCGTGCTTAATTGATTCTTCGAGAGCCTCGAATAACTTCTTATGGACCTCATCCTTATGCTCGTTAGCATCATACATCTTATCTGAAAGCACAGCTCTCATATCTGAAATGGGTAGGTCTTTAAACCATTGGAGCAGAGGAGCTTGCATTGCCCATTCTACAACATCCTTAACTTTGCCTTCAATGGCGTCTGCTACCCCTTCATCAAAGTTAAGGTGCTCTAACCTATAGACACGATTCTCGAGGGCATTGAAAGATTTTAGCAGTTGTCTTTCAAGAGCTTCTATTATTTTCACTGCTTTGTCGAGCAATTGATCTGATGTAAGTATTTGAGGTGGTGAAGCCGGTGGAGTTTCCGTGTCAGTAACTGTAACCACTAGTTCAAGAGATAGATCTTTAGCAGGTTCAGGTGGTGGAAGTGCGGTTGTTTGAGCAGGTTTGGGTGGTGGAAGTGCGGTTGCATGAGTAGGTGCAGACATCGAAGGAATGGTTGATGTGTCTTGCTGAATGACGACTGTATACATGGACTCAGCTTTTTCTTTCTCATCACCTTGCTTAAAAGACTCTGTGTCTGTGGGTTTGTCATTTAAGAATTGATCACCGAAAGAGAAGTCTGTATCTAGGTTCTTCAATGAGGATAGAGAGCCAGTAGAGAGGTTCGGTTCTTCCATGTGCATGTGTTCATCAGATCTTGACTCAAGGGTCTCTTGTGAGTCTTTCAAAAATTCTTCTTCATCATTCTTATCTGATTGGGTATCACTTGATACATGTGTATCTTCCTGTGTTTGGATACCTCATTTTCGGTTCCAGTGGGTTCTGGTGAAGATGATTCAATGCTTCTTTCTTGACTCAATTGGTTGGTAGTTCTTGACGGTGAAGAAGAAGGTCGAAGCATGTGTGGCTTGTTCAAGATCTACACCATCAATCCTTTCCTTTGACTTGTGTGATTGAAGTTGTTTGGCGTGTGCGCTTAAGTTCTCTTAACACGACACCTCAAACCGGTGGTCTCATGTTCGAGCTTTCGTGCTTTGTTTAATTCCTTGTTGCAAATTAGCATCGTCTTCGTCAAACAATTGACTGTCACCCTTTGGTGTCTCGGTTCCCCCAGCAATTTCCTTTTCAGCATCATTCTTTCTCTTTTTCTGCTTCAGTGAAGAAGTGTCAGTAGGATGTGATTTGTCACGTCTCTTCTTGGGAAGGGCAGCATATGAGGTATTTGTACTGGAAGTGGACTTTGTAGCTTTGGGTTGTGATGGAATGGGAGAGTCATCAACATTGGATCTGGATGCCCTTTTCTTGTATAATTTGAAGTGGTCAGTCTTCTTAATATCGTCAGTGAGAAGAACATCAGGAATTGGCAATCCAAAGATCTCTTTATTGACACCTGTAGCAACATATTTGAGGTTACCCAGAACAAATTCATCCTTACCATTATGGAGGACTGATTCACTCCTAGGATTGAAGTTATGAGTCCGTTGCAAGTACTGGATGACAAGCTTCGAGAATCTGATGCTAGGAATCACAAGTTTGTGTACTTTCTTTCTTCCTTGAGCTTGATTATGAACATTTGTTCTATCGGTGATGAATGTGTGCATTGACAACGAGAATTCTTCCCAAATACGTTCCGAGACATTAATGTTCACCCCATTAACGAGACCCCATAGGATTTGCAGAATAGGTATCCTTACTTTATCGAACCCTGAGGTTTTGCCCGATAAGCATAAGTTGAGAATAGTTGTCATGGCTCTCCAAGGTTGATACATGTGACCGGTGATGATATCTGAAGCCCTTGTTATGCCAACTTGATAACCCAAACCAATTAGAAAGACTATTAGCTCTTCCGCACTAGGTGGAGGGACAGATTGTTTGGTAGGGTCACATGGTGTGATTCTGATAACGCTACACGCGTCGTTCGGGGTCAAAGGAACTTCCTTTTCTTCGAGCAAGTTTTATAACACCCTAGGCAGTGAACCTAATCGTTGTAGTGTAGTATTAGGGTAAGCCACGGGTGTTGATATCGTTCTCTGGGGAATAGGAATGCTAGTGAGAAGTTACTACGCTAAGGTTGGGGTTGAGGAAGATTATTTTTTATCTTTTTATGTTTTTAGGAAATGGAAAGGTACGAATCTCGGGGTTTGGATTTGGGGTTGGTATTGCTACCGTTTACTCTACTTATCTAATTATCTAATCTAAGGTGTATGTAGTTTATCTCTAATTATTGTGTGCTCGTATGATAGTTTAAAGATGTGTTTACTTAGGTTTTACTACTCCTTAATTATCTCCTATTGGTGGTTGAATTGTCACGTCCTTATTCTTAATTGCGTTGTGTGTCTAAAGTTGTAGGGTATCGTTTATCCCTAAATTTTTGAAGTTACCAAAAGGTCTCGTCTACAAAATACCACTAGGGATCATAAACTCTTACTCTAAGGCCTCTTTGGATAGTTTAGCTTACAACCGCTCAAGGTGCTATAACCTAATTCACAAAGATTAATCAAGCATTAAGTACACAACGAATGACCTATCGCATTACTAGATCATTAACAACTAAGATAAGAGACAACCAATCAATATTCAATAATTAAGTTTCATATTCCCTAAGCAAACACACAAATAAATTAGCCGGACATGGAGAACATGCAAGCATACACACAAACAATCAAAGACATAATTGAATTAATGAAGTAAAACACTTATCTTCACGTAAGATAGGGTTTGGAACCTAAAATCTTGTACAAGACAGCCTTGGTTCGGTTTAGGTTTTTACTCCAAAAGACTACACACAAATCTTGAAAAATTCGGATTCTATATATAAGATTACATATGCGGCGGCGTCTTATGTTTTGTGGCCGTCGGATCGCCGTCATTAGGGTTTCGTCTTGGCCACGTTTGTCTTGTGACGGCGTCACCTTGTGCTTGTGGACGCCGTCCTCTTGACTCGGCGCCGTCATATTGAATCTAGGCCGTCTAAGTTGCGACGGTCTACTCTTTTATAACTTGACGTCGTCACTTGAAAATAAGAGTTTTGGCTTCGTCCGTCACAAAATCCTCCGACGGCGTCGCGGTTAAGCGATGGCCCCGTCACCTTGTGTTTCAAAGTTTGGAGTGTCTCGATTCTTGACTTTGGCCATTTTCTTCAGATATCCGCGCCTTTTCATCCAAATAAGTGCCATTCTGACAATTTGCATTCAAGAGACCTAAAAGTGAAAAGGAACGATATTAAGTAATAACGGATACAAAAGTGATCAAATAAGGGCTTAAACGACCCTCAAAAGGTACATTTAAAACCTTATCAAATATCCCTACACTTGGTATTTGCTTGTCCTCAAGCAAATGTGCTTTTAGCCAATTAATTTATAAGTTAAGCGTCATGAAGCATTGGTTTATAACGATCCACAACACATATAAGCCCCGCAAAAGTCATACCAAGCACGGAAATTACATACTAGCACCTCACATGGGGTGTTTGGATACTCACATCTCTCTCGGGTGTATATGAAATATAACAAGTTGGAAATGGAAGATTGAACACTCATTAACCGGTCCTAGTACATAGATTACCATAAGCTTGAGAATAGATCAAACCTCCATCGCTTTGGCGTAAGCACCTAGGAAAGACTATCAAAGAGGTCTTTAAAGGGTTGTAATGTTAGGCTTACGGTAGGGAAACAAAGGGTTTGGTGGGATAGGCTATTTAGTGGTGGCAAGTCAAAAATCTTTATGTTACAAGCATACGAAGAATAGCGTTGCTAAGCCAAGACTCGACACTCTAGACTCTAAATAATGAAACAAACAAACATAAATTTAAAGGATAGATGTAGGATGGTAGCCCGTATGTTTTTTTTTTTTTTTTTTTTTTATCTCTATTTTTTTCTTTTCTCTTTTCTATATATATATATATATATATATATATATATATATATTTTTTCCATTTCATACACTTTTACTCTACCATCCTCTCTTGTAACATCAAAATGATAGGGATTTATAGGCACATCCCTACACTTGAGTTTTATTATTCTAACACTAATTTGACCCGAATTGAAAAGATCAAAACACTTGGGGTATGTTATTACGCAAATTAGGGAATTTAACGTTCCTTCCAATCATTTCATAAACTTTAACTTTTCCCATGAGTCCCAATCATCCCAAAGCGTGTACAAAGGATATGACTCGACTTAGCAACTCATGCAAGTAATTAGATAATTGAACTAAGGGTTTAGGGTGATAACAATAATGCACTAAAAGTGAGTGCATATAGGGTAGGCTAAGGCGATTTGGGTGTGGGGTGTAAACAATGCTCTTCATTGATATTCGGAAAAACCGAAACATCACGAGAACCGCGAAAAGGATAGGCTCGAGGGGTTAACTAGGGTATCGTGTACTAAAGATGAGTACAACGCAAGGGTGTGGGGAATTACTCAACCAAGTGGAAGAAGTAATTATATTACGGGTATCAAACAAGGGTTATCCTAATGCCTCTTATCATTTAGTTATTCCTAACTACACAAGTGTAGTCTTACTAGCAATCTCGGGATGCATCACAAAACAAGTTCTAGAATCTAATATACTACCGGTTCACACTCTAAGCATTAAAGATGAATTCTTTAATTCCTACTAATCTAAGGGAGATCCTCACATTTTGGGTGGAATTTGGGTGGTAAAGGGTTTTTGTGCTAGTCATATAACTTCCTATCCGTGAGACGCTTTTGTTAAGACTAATGGCCCACTCCTCTGTATCATGAAAAATTTTAAATTTGGTGCCAAAATTACCCTAACCGACATTTTCTCATGGTTTATTACACAAATACAATTGACAAAGCAAATAATCAAGGATAAGTATAGTTTAAAAGTTCCGTTTTATTTTCCCTCCCTACACTTAAACCGAACATTGTCCCCAATGTTCCCCGAAAGTATCATAGTTATGATAATGGAAGGTAATTAAAACGAAAGAAACTAGTACTCCACGATTAGCTCGGTAGGATCCGTATAAAGTAGTGGTTAAATCCTTTCCAAGAAAAATGTATCGTGAAAAGTTCCTTCCAATCTTTTGTTTCTTCTTCTTGATAAATAAAACACGCACATTCAAAAAAAACAAACGAAACCTTCGCGTAAAATCGGCGGTAATAATATATATAAGACTACTAAACTAAGATATAATGCTTGTGGAATGGATGTTTACTGAATTTCTAGAAAATTAAGACACGGAAAATTCCAAAAATTTATAAGTAATTCGAGAAACGAGAAAAAGTAATCATTGTTTTACTCCTTCCCGACGAGTCAAGTTGCAATCTGACGCCGTCAGTTATCTTGACAAAAGCCAGTCTGCGATTTCTTGGAAAATTTATATCTTTAGAATCTGGAAAAATTTACGCAAAACATCCATTATGACTCGATACAAGCATTTGACTCAAACAAACACACAAATATATCTTTTAATGAATTGTTATTCTCATGTTTACGTTTCTTTTGAAAACGTGCGTAATCCTCCCTACACTTATCCTTTATGTAAAATACCTTTATATGCAATTAAGACGAGGTTAAAACAAAATAAAGCATTTTTACAAATTTAAACATGAGAATAAACAATTAATAAAAGATATATGACACTAACAATCAAACAATTAAGCATGGGTTGCCTCCCACGAAGCGCTTTTCTTTATTTAAGAGTCTTGTAGCTAGACTCGTAGTCGTGCTCCTACGTTGTCTCGTTTTGCATTCTCAATGAGAATTCTATCATATTGACAAAATTTTCATCGACTCTATATCTAGGCCCGAGGGTCAAGCAATCCTTATAATAAAGCCTCCTTCTTTCCCACATAAATTTATAACCTTTTTCAACATCGTCCTTGCTTTTGCCCTCAAAAGCCTTGATGTTGTCTCGTTTAAAAGTGGGTAGATGGCCATATTCATTTGTTTTCCAAGGCATCCTATAAGTGATTTCATCGGTTCCTTCCTTAAAACTAACCGTTCCATCATACTTGTTATGGCTCATTTTAGATGTTTCAACAAACGGTTTCCGTAGCACTACTTGGGATAAGCTATAGTCAATGACGCATCCTACATCTTCTAGGACTACAAAATCAACTAGATAGGTGAAATTTCCTATAAAGACATGCACATCCTTGACTCTTCCCACAAAGTTGCAAACTCTACCTGGATACTTAGGGTCTCTCCTAATATTAAGTCGCTCATTCATAATGTCATTATAGACAGCAGATGACATCACATTGATGGGAGATTCCGTATCTATGTAAGAATGGTCGACACTCCTATATCCGATCATACAAGGGATTTTTAAGTTCCAAGGATTTCCTCTCCTAATCTTTGGGCATATCCTAATGATGGGTGACTGGGGATTATCGATTATGTATTGATGGTAGGCAACCTCTTCCTTAGTGGGGGTAAAGATTAAAATAAGCATTATCCTCCTCATTCACATTGATTTTACCAACATGAGTTCGAAGTAGGTTGACAAAGGCTGGATCAAGCGGTATGTATTTGTTTAGTGGTAAAGCGTTGTTTGGTGGTTTGTCACCTTTCATGATGAAAAGTGATGGGATTACGAACAAAGGTCACGAAGAAGGAGGACAGACTATGAGAAAGCTAAAAATAAGAAAAATTTACTTGATAGGAATCAAGCAAAGGAAACCTAAACGAGGTGGACTACTAACTAGCTATTCTATTCCCCGGCAGCGGCGCCAAAAACTTGATAACGCTACACGCGTCGTTCGGGGTCAAAGGAACTTCCTTTTCTTCGAGCAAGTTTTATAACACCCTAGGCAGTGAACCTAATCGTTGTAGTGTCGTATTAGGGTAAGCCATGGGTGTTGATATCGTTCTCTGGGGAATAGGAATGCTAGTGAGAGTTACTACGCTAAGGTTGGGGTTGAGGAAGATTATTTTTTATCTTTTTATGTTTTTAGGAAATGGAAATGTCTGAATCTCGGGTTTGGATTTGGGGGTTGGTATTGCTACCGCTTACTCTACTTATCTAATTATCTAATCTAAGGTGTATGTAGTCTATGTCTAATTATTGTGTGCTCGTATGATAGTTTAAAGATGTGTTTACTTAGGTTTTACTACTCCTTAATTATCTTCTATTGGTGGTTGAATTGTCACGTCCTTATTCTTAATTGCGTTATGTGTCTAAAGTTGTAGGTATCGTTTATCCCTAACTCTTTGAAGTTACCAAAGGGTCTCGTCTACAAAATACCACTAGGGATCATAAACTCTTACTCTAAGGCCTCTTTGAATAGTTTAGCTTACAACCGCTCAAGGTGCTATAACCTAAGGTTCACAAAGATTAATCAAGCATTAAGTACACAACGAATGACCTATCGCATTACTAGATCATTAACAACTAAGATAAGAGACAACCAATCAATATTCAATAATTAAGTTTCATATTCCTAAGCAAACACACAAATAAATTAGCGGACATGGAGAACATGCAAGCATACACACAAATAATCAAAGACATAATTGAATTAATGAAGTAAAACACTTATCTTCACGTAAGATAGGGTTTGGAACCCTAAAATCTTGTACAAGACAGCCTTGGTTCGGTTTAGGTTTTACTCCAAAAGACTACACACAAATCTTGAAAAATTCGGATTCTATATATAAGATTACATATGCGACGGCGTCACCTTATGTTTTGTGGCGCGTCGGATCGCCGTCATTAGGGTTTCGTCTTGGCCACGTTAGTCTTGTGACGGCGTCACCTTGTGCTTGTGACGCCGTCCTCTTGACTTCGGCGCCGTCAGATTGAATCTAGGCCGTCGAGTTGCGACGGTCTACCCTTTTATAACTTGACGTCGTCACTTGAAATAAGAGTTTTGGCTTCGTCCACACAAAATCCTCCAACGGCGTCATGCGATTAAGCGATTGCCGCCACACCTAATGTTCAAGCAATTGGAGTGTCTCGATTCTTGACTTTGGCCATTTTCTTAGATATCCGCCTTTTCGTCCAAATAAGTGCCATTACAGCAATTTGCATTCAAGAGACCTAAAAGTGAAAAGGAACGATATTAAGTAATAACGGATACAAAGTGATCAAATAAGGGCTTAAACGACCCTCAAAAGGTACATTTTAAAACCTTATCGATTCCTAGGGCCTTCTTGAGAATGTCGGATGTGATTTCAAATTCCTTATCATCAAGCTTGCAGGAATAAGTGGCAGTGATCTTGTCCCATGTGATGGTGTTCCAAAATTGTTGTAGGTAAATGGAAGGGATAGTGCATTGCTTGGTCATGGCACTAAAGAAGTTAGTTTTTTAAAGAATGTCAATAGCAACTTTGAAGATTGGATTTTGTTGCAATCTTTCCATGTCCACATAGCAGTTGCTTTTGCCTATCTCTACCCATTTATCTTCTGGAAGAATTTCGTTGTCTGTAAGAACTGTGGGTGGAGTAGAAGCAGCAAGATTTTCGGATGAGGTTGTGTTTGCCATTGAGATTCTGTAGAAACACACATACAACACAAGTGTTCAAGAGCATGTTAGATTAGACATGGTTAGCTGAACAACTTTTAATATAACCTCATGAACCAAGCACAACGAGTAGCATACATGACAGATTACCAAAAATCAGATTGAAATACTTAGAAAATATGATAAGATGGTTAAGCACTTTTCAGATTAACAAATCGTTTTGACAAGGTTTTCTAGAGACAAGTTGTTTTGAGCCAAACTAGTTAAAAAAACAAAAATTGCTATAATATGATTTCATGAGACAAGTTGCTATTATGGAAGTGTTATAACAAATTAAAAAAACAAGTTGTCAAATCAAGTTGCTGCAAGAGGAACCAGATAAAAATTGCTTAGACCAAAAATGTTATAGCAAGTCGCTAAGAGAAATTTTGTCAAGACAAATTGCTACAAGTAAACTTGAACCAAGTCGCTAGCATGAAATAATTACAGCAAGTCGCTTTACACAGTTTGACAAACCAAGTCGCTACAAGAAAAATATTAACAAGTCGCCATTGTAAAAAACAATATAGAAAGTCGCTAACTTGTCAAAACAAGTCGCTATAAGAAAAGTACATAGCAAGTCGCCTTTATGAAAACATTTAAGTATGTCGCTAACTTGTAAAGACAAGTCGCTATCAAAAGAAACAAGGCCAAGTCGCTACAAATCAAATCACTAAGTCGCTAGCAAGAATGTATTCAGATATCACAACTCGCCATGATGAATCTATGAACTAACTCGCTACCAAGAACACAGGGTTTATTAGGTAAGTCGCTACCACGAACAAGACATAGCATACGAATAACACCTCAATCCAAACAACATATGTGACCATTATAGAAACACAATCAAACCGCTACAATGAACAAGTACAATCAACCCACAAACACAAACAAAATCAGAAACACAACCCAAACGAATCACATACGAGTGATACAACAAATCGCTCAAAGACCCATTAATACATACAAATGCAAAAATACATCTATCCTAGTGAACCCAAACAACACCTAATCCATTAACACATATATCAAGTGTTTCATTAAACGAATCCATTAACAAACCTAAACGAGGGGAGTAAATGTCGAGGATCAAGTGCACAGTGGAATCTGTTAAGGGAACAGAGTTAGGGGATGCATATAATTCACATCTTTTGAAAAAAAAAATGATTGACATAAACCTTACCACAAGCAAGTCGCTAGCAAGAAGTGGTAACGAGAGAGAGAAAAAAACAAGAAAATCTTTTGAGTTTTTGAAAATATGTAACGTGAATCAAGTCGCTAGGATAAGAATGGTTTTCAAGTTTACAAAGTTCACACATTCGGTCCACTCAGACTTGTGCGTAAAAAGCAACTCGCTAGTAAAGATAAAGAACAAGTCGTTACCCCTTAGAACTTATCAGTTGCCAAGTCGCTATCCCTAATTAAAGCAAGTCGCTATCTATCAAATTTTGTACTATTGACACTTTCAGTCCTTGAACTTATCAGATTGCATGCAAATACAGTTGATAAAAACATGTTGAATAATATGACAAGTACCAAAAGTGACATAACATAGATAAGCTATCTAACACAGAGGACATAACAAAACAAGACTTAAACATGCATCAGCACACAATACATATCAAACAATGGTGTAGAGAGAAACAGAGATAACGAGATAACTTGAAATACTCTCCCCCTCAATCAATGTCACCAATGAACATTGATTGAATTCTAACCCCCCGTTATAAAACTAGAGTATATCTTTTGTTCGAACTTCATCTATGGTCCCGTGTCATTATTGAATGACATTTCTAGGACCGTAGATGTTATCGATTACAAGAGATACATCTTTTATCAGATTGTGGGTAAATATTTATTTAATAATTAAAAAAATGATTTTGATTTAATTAAATTTTTTATTTTTTTTATTATTATTTTTTTTATTATTATTTTTTAAGTGAAAACTAATTTGTACACTGATTCATGAGAACGAGTCCTGATTCAAGTCGAACAGGAGTCAAAGTACGAGGTACATCAATTCTGACAAGCAACAATTCCTGAGTGAGCAATCTTCATTTCTGATGGAAACCAAGTCATGATGTTCATGATTGAATTGAGCATTGTACCTGAAAAAGACTGAGGACACTTTGCACTAGAAGCACATGTAGTATTGAAAATAGATGAGTTAGTGACATAAGTAACCTCACTATTGGATGTTGCATAGTTTGATCTAGGAGTGTCATTAATAGAAATCCCTTTAGGTTCAATATTCTTGAAGAGTTTTCCTGTGGGCATCCACTTAAGGCAAGATCTAGGTATGTAAGTCCGTTTGGATCCTGAAAACTTAAATAATCTACCAGTGGGAATCCATTTGAAACAACTGCTAGTAGATTTGGATATAGCCACTTCCCTGTTATGAATATTGGTCCTTTTGTAATTAGTTTGTTTCTTAGGGGATTGAACAGTCATTTGATGCTTCTTATAAGAACTAGATGAACTCCTAATATTCATTATCTTAGGGCTTCAAACATTAAGCTGGGGATTGTTATTCATCATAACGGAATGAAATAGTGAAGTGACTGGTAATGACAAAACACTATTCGCATCAACTTGGGAGGCAAGCTTAGATTTCGACGGTTTAAATCTTTCAGTTCTAAAAGCATTGGGCTGCCTAACTACAGTACGTTTTGAGTTGTTCAGTACAATTTCCCAAGGTTGATGGTTTTGCAAACTTAGTGTTCACCCTATTTCCAATAGATTTCCTAAGCTCATTTTTTAAGGCAACAATAGTGAAGCTCTTATCCTGAATTTGGACTTTGAGGGCATCAATGTCAGCCAAGAAGGAGTTAGTTTGATCTATCAACTTGGAATTGTTCTCTAATAAGTTCTTTCTTAAGGACTCATTTTCCCTTAATAGGTTGGACACACACAGAGCCAATTCATCATTCCTAGATTCAAGCGTATCACTCACCTCATGGTTAGGATTGTTCATCCCTATATTACATTTCTTATGCAGATCTGAGAGTTCTAATTTCAGATTGCATATGGTTGAGTCTTTGTCCTGAATCTATGTTTTTAAGTGGTTAATTTCAAAAATTCAAATTCGGGAATTCGGATTTATGCGAGTTTTGTAGCATGAAAAGTTTCTTCTTTTGTTGTATTGCAATTTCAAGGAAATACAATGTTTTCAAGAATTGAGTATTTGTTTGAAAGTTCATCATAAACCCCTTTTTAACCATGTCATTTGTTTTAAAGATTTTAGATTCGAGCTTAACCAAGAAACTTTTATCAATATCATGATCAGAGTTAGAATCAAATTGATCAGTTACATTAGTAAATGCATTATGTTGATCAGTTAAAGGTACCTCATCACATGACACCGGTTCATTTGCTGGTATGGCATCTGTATTCACCTCATGCATAACAGGAGGTACTAAAATGCAAGCTGTTTGAAGCTTTTCTGACTCTGAGCCTTTGTATTCAGTACAATCGATTTCATCATCCTTTGTTGTATATGATATTCTGCATTCAGCATCATCCATTCTTTCAACTGATCCATTACCCGATTTATCACAACTTTCACTTAATTTTTTCTGACACCCATTCAACACATTCAACTTATCATTCTCTTGAGTAGCTTCCTTAATGTACATTTCCACATTATCCATAAGTTGGGTAAATGTGTTGATGAACTCATGAATTTCCATTCCAAAGATGTTTTTGAATGAAATTCCACCACATGTTGATCAAAGTCTGGAATATTCTCCATTGATAAATGGTCGAAATTGGTTGTAGATTACTTGAAGTGCGACATTAGAGTCATCCATTAATACCTTCCTTTTGGTAATTTGAAGCTTCATTGTTCTAAGTTCAAGAACACGTTCTTGTCAATGTGGATAAGTCCCGACGGAAGAGAGCACCGCATGTTCGATCCCTAGTTGTGGATAATAGTTGTGTGAGGTCTTGATGAAGTAGTTAAAAGGACTCAATGTTGCATTCCATTTGCCTTGCATCATGTGTCATTAATAAGTGTGATTCATTGATATTAATGTGAAGAGTTTTGATCATAATTCTGTGAATCAATCATGGTTAAACATTACGAATAGCGACATGCTTCATTGTTCGAGAGGTATCATAGAGTTCAAGTACTTTGGAGATTAAAGGGTCAGTGATGTATGTCATTGTGTTGATGGATATTAGGCACATGTAACTTACATCAATTCACCAAATTGCTAAATACCTTGAAGACAAGTCGCTACTTACCCAAGTCGCTAGGTACTCAAGTTGCTATAAACCTTAGAAACAAGTCGCTAAGACACCAAGTCGCTAAGCAGACAAGTCGTTAAAGAACAACTCGCTAAGTATCAAGTCGCTAAGTACAACTCGCTAAGTTTCCAAGTCGCTATTAGAACAACTCGCCAAGAACTATAAAGCCAAGTCGCTAGAAATAATAGAAACAAGTCGCTAACCCAACCAAGTCGCTAGCCGAAGTGGAACCACCACTAACTTGTACTGTTTGTCGGCTTGTCTCAATAGACAAGTCGCTAAGCTCAAGTCACTACGACTTAAACTACAACTCGCTGGAAATTACTAAAGCAAGTCGCTACGAAGAAAAACACTCCGAGACACAAGTCGCTAAGTTGAAAAGCTTCAAAACCACACTTTTCAATCCAAAACAAGCCCAACCACGTGATTCAAGCTTTCCAAATCAAAACCCAAGCACTTACAATGATTCTAAACACAAAAGTACACTCAAAATTCAAACTTTAACACAAGAAATGATCCAAATGATGCAAAACCACTAAACTTTTCAAACCCAAAACCATATAAAACCACTAGAAATCCAAGGATATGTAAGAGAGATGATCAAACCATGGCTCTTGATACCATTTGTAACATATTTGATTTCACAAGCATAACAACAATCACAAATATGGGCGAGTATATGATTTTAGAGAGTGAGAGAAAGTAGGATATTCTAGTAAGAGAAACTCATGGAAGGTTAGATTCCAAATGAACATCCAACCCTCTCCCTTGTGGGGAGAGGGCTATTTATACAAAGAAGCACGCCCTCCTTTGGGCTGTGGATCAGGCATACAGTGGGTAAAGACCCGTCATTCCTTCACGGTGTTGCACTAGACTAAACTACGCTAATAACTAACTAATGAATAACGTAATAAATGGCATGTCTACGAGCTAACTTAAGCTAGATAATATTTGGGGTGACCGATGCTTTACAATAGAATTTCCAATTCCTAACAAAGTTGCCAAAAAATCAAATAACAATAAAAACTCAATATATACCCGAGGAAGAAAGGAACAGAGGTGACATGGGTGACAAGGTTGGTGGTAGCGGTGACTGAGTAGGTGGTTAGTACGGTGGTGAGGAGGTGGAGGTGCAGTAGCAAGTGTGAAGAAGAACAAGAAGGGTTAAAGTTTGGTTATGGTCATAGAAATTTTAGGGGAAATGTGTGGTCTTGTACTCTTGTTAAAGATATAAAACTTTGGGGGAGAAACTTTTGGTGAAAAGTTTTGAGTGAAAATGTTTTGGCGGCCAAATTTTGGTGTAAAGGTTTTTGGGGGGAAACTTTTGGGGAAAATAGTTTTGGCTAAAGTTGAAATAAAACAAGTATTTTATTTGTCCCAGTTTATTTGTGTAGCTTTTATTTTTTAAGGTTTTTTTTTTATTTAAATTTTTAATTTTAAGTATTTTTGTTTATGTGAGTATAATATTTGATAAAGATTATACTCATAAAAATGCAATTAAAACTCAATTCATTCATATTTTTTGCATCAAATATTATATAACAAAAAAAAAATAGTTAATATAAAAGTTGTAAAATAAAGATTTTAAAAAATCAAAAGTTGACAAATAAATTGGGACATAGTGAGTACTAGAGAGGTTTTTAGATACACCCTACGTCATAAATAATTGTCCTCGACACAATAAAGGTCTTAGGTAACTGCTGTAATTTTCTATGGATTTCTGACAAATAATATTAAATATTTATAAAATTAATAAGATCCGTTGAAAATCCTTAGAAAATATCAGCAGTCACCTATGACTTTCCTAGTGTTTATTTATCAAACGTTTAAAAACACCATGCAAAAGTGTGACTAATGTTATTTAAACTCGTATCATACATAGGTACATTTTTAAAACTAAAAAAGAATATGCATACAATGATACAAAGAATTAGAGAAACAAGAATAAGTAATACTAATACTACTAGTAATCATTGATGACATGAAGATAAGTTAATTAATATTCATTAAACTCGTTCATGATCTATAACTTTGTGGTGTTTTTACATAATACTAAACATTGCCACCGATGATAATATGTTTAAAATCCTACTCCGATCCTACCTGTTTTTCTATGATTGGATCGTAAGATCATAAAACCCTACAATCATAATCGTGATTTTGATAACTATAATCATGATTTTGCTACTTGTATTGTTTTGGCCACAACTCCTACAATCATAATCAAGAATTTCATTGTGTTATGCTCCTCATACTTATATAGCACTACATATGTGCACACATACACATATGGTTGTTTTATTAAATGAACGAGTCTAGGTGCTATGGTTATACGTAACATGTTAAACGAATAAGTCTAGGTGATATGGTTATACGTAACGTGTTAAACGACCGATTCTATGTGTTATGGTTATACGTAACGTGTTAAACGACCGAGTCTAGGTGCTATGGTTATACGTAACGTGTTAAACGACCGAGTCTAGGTGCTATTGTTATACGTAACGTGTTAAACGAACAAGTCTAGGTCTTTTACTTATGTCCGAGATCACACACTGCCTGAGAACCCTTACTGTCCGATATCGGATTTCCATGCATAAAACGGGATCATGTCCAAAAAATGGCGCCAAAATTTTCCACAAAAAAAGTGGCGCCAAAACTTCCCACCAACCTGACAATCACATTATATAGTCCTTTTATCTTCACACGAATTTCACAACCTCTTATCCTCAAAACCACTCAACCTCACAACCTCTTATCTTCACACAAATTTCAAAACCTGAGATGGAGCCATATAATCCTTTTATGTGTTCTTGTGGAGCAGGAAATATAAGATTAAGAACATCACATACGAATATTCATCGGACGACAATATTATGCATGTCCTCCGTCAAGGTGAACAATCATACATTTCTTATTTATGTAAATATACAAATAATTGGGTTGTAATCTCTTACAATTTTCTTATTATGTAACGATTTCGAAAAAAGATAATGGGTGCGGATATTTTGTGGAAGAGTGAATTTGATGAGTATTTAAGAATAATCTCTTCCGCTTCAACATCTGAAGGTTCTGGATCTGCACCAACATAATGCTCAAGTTGTAATGCCAAAGATATTAGGATAAACATGTTGGAATCACAAAAACAGCTGCAAGAAACAAGAGTAAGGATGCTCGAGGCAAGACTTGAAATGGCAAGGATTCCTGATGACCACGCATGTCAGTCGGATGCAATACTTACGTGAAATTTGTTAGGTGACATGGAAAATCTTTGTATGTAGTTATTGTCGTTGTTGTTCTTGTAGTTGTTGTTGTTGTTGTCCTTGATGTTGATGTTGTTGTTGGAATAATACGTATGTAATATGGATTTTCCGATAAGAACCATATTCATCATAAATTTCGCATCATACGTATTAAGAACTTCATTAAAGAGATACATCGACGATAAAACCATTGTCCACTCCGTTCCGGTATAATCACCATTGTTATGTGTGTTTTGTGCGAATTGATGATTGGGTTTTTGTGTCTATTTATGTTTTGCGAATTGAGGATAATCGGTTAGGTTAAACGTAAAAATAAAATTATATAAGTTTATTTAAAGCGAACACTTTTAAATAATTATACGTAACATGTTCAAATAAAATCAATATTAGTAAGATTATGTACGCAATCCACCCAGTAATTATATGGATTTGACTTTTATGTAGGCAACTTTGCCGACGACATGTCGTTGGCATAATAACCGAATAAATAATTATTTTATCACTGCCGACGCCCTGACGTCGGCATTGTTAAAACAAAATTGATTAGCATTAATCACACGCTAATCCACCCAGCAATTATATGGATCTATATTCCCGACGACGGGGCGTCGGGAATATATGAGCGCCAAAAGATCCCGCCAAAAAATTGCCTGAAAATACAAAGTCAGATTTGACTTTTAAATTGCCGACACCCTGTCGTCGGCATTATCTCAACAAAAAAAATTCAACGCATCTCCCCCCTGTCAAGGGTTTTTTTGTCGTGTAGCGTATGTTGCCGACGCCACAGTGGCGTCGGCATTGTGTTCGTCGCCTGTTCTCCTGATTCTTGTAGTGCGGATTACTCATGATTAAATTAGCTATTTAAGATTTGGGATCCACATTTGGATTAGAGTAAATTGCAAATTTTGTTCTTATGGTTTTTCCGGATTGCAAGTTTCGTCCCGGTTTTTGAAAAGTACATGCGGCTTTCCTGTGACGAAAAGTTGAGTTCATTTTCGTCCTTCCTCTAGAGTGAATGACTATATTGCCCTCGTCTTCATCCTTTGATTTTTCACTTCTTTTTCCATATTTTCCAAAAAACCAAAATCATATCTTTTACCCAAATTCATTAATTATCAAAAACCCCAAATACACATATACAAAACAAACACGAGAACAAACATAAACACAAACAAATCAACAATTAAAACACAAACCCGGATAGGACACACTCGCACGCTAATAATCTTCAACAACAACGACACCTCGTACCGGTGGTTGGCTATCAATGCCGGTGGCTGGTCAACTGAGGTGTGGGTGTTTCGATCGGCTCAGGTGACTAGGTTGGTGGTTTTGATGCAGAAGATGATGACAGAGTGGGTTTAATTTTACAGGTTCGTGTTTTTCATATTTTGTGTTTGAAAAGACATGAAATTTTAATGAATTATTTTTGTAAGTGTGTGTTACTATTTAGTATATGTAGATTATGGGCTTCAATGTGGGATTGTAGGTGGGAGTGGAAAGTGGTGTTATAAAATTTGTGATGTTTATGAATTTAAAAATGATTGTTTCTCCAAAATATTGAAGATGACGAAAAATTGTTTAAAAAAAAAAAAAAAAAAAAAAATGTAAAGAGATTCAAGGGTAGAAGGACAGGGGCATAACAGTCATTGTACATTGGGGCAGGGACTAAAGTGAACCTAACTTTTCGTCCACTGGGATGAAACTTGCTATCTGGAAAGACCATGGGGATGGAATTTGCAATTTACTCTCTTAATTGTATTTTGATTTAGATCTTTAACTCGTGCTTCATGTACATTTTAAATAAACAGCGGAAAACAAGTAATATTTAAAATTTAGAGAGTAGACACGCATTCATCAGTTATTATTAAAAAGTATTAAGTATTATGTGTCAAAGACTTCAATCAGATCTATTATTCTATGAGGTTATACATGAAAAGTGAGTTGGATGATTAAGTTAATTAAGCCACTAATCTCCGCACGTCTTAGCACATCGTGAAAGCCTGCATTTAATTAAGAAATAACCTTCCAATCTTTAGCTTATAAATACCATACAATAATCTGTTGATCATCGTCCAACTTCAGTTAAGAGTTTGCCTACTTAAATATCAATGGCAAACGGTAAAGCAGTTGCATTAGCAGTTGGTTTCATCTTCTTGAACCTTGCTGGTCACTGCTATGGTTATTATGGTGGTCTCCAATACGGGTTCTACAAAGGCAAGTGTCGAACTTCAGATGTTGAAGACATCGTAAGAAACACTGTCTACCTTAAGTTTCTTAAAGACCGAACAATCGCTCCTGCTCTCATTCGTATGCAATTCCATGATTGTTTTGTTAATGTAAGTTTCTTTAAGATTGATGCATGCATGCAGGCATGCAACGTTCCTAATCAAATTTTGCTTAACTAGGGAAGATTATAATTTTATTATTCTAATTTTTCATGAATTTAAAAGGGATGTGATGCATCGATTCTACTAGACGGGCCCAACTCTGAGAAAACCGCACCACCAAATTTAAGCGTTAGAGGCTTTGATGTCATTGATGCTGCAAAGGCCGCAGTTGAGGAGGTGTGCCCGGGAGTAGTTTCTTGTGCTGATATTATAATTATGGCAACAAGAGATGTTGTGTCCTTGGTAAGTAGTAGTAGACTAGTAGTAATAGTAAATGAACCTAATCTAATTAGAGCTTTACAACTGTTTTCTAAGTTTTGAAATCATGCTAATATATAATGCAGAGTGGTGGATGTAGATACAACGTTCAAACAGGAAGAAGAGATGGACTTGTGTCTCTTGCACAAAATACAGTATCCTCCCACCTCCCACAGCATCAGTGGCGATCATGATCCAACTTTTGCTAACAAAGGACTCACCGCCACCGACATGATCTATCTTAGTGGTAATTCACCATGTTATTATATCAAATATGATAAATTCTACAAGTAAAATTAAAGTTGCATACCTATCAAAATTGTCATTTTAGTTATTGAATAATTTCTGGCTTAACATTTAGTAATTTTTTTCGGTTTAGGTGGTCACAGTATTGGGGTCGCTCACTGTTCTTTATTCAAAGACCGTCTATACAACTTTAAAAACTCTGGCAAACCAGACCCGACAATGGATCGGGCATTGTTAGCATCGTTGAGGAAAACATGTGCTCAAAATGCAACTATTGATCGCACAGCAAACTTGGATCAAAACCTATTTAGCTCAGCAGTCATTGACAAATCTTTCTATAGTCAGATTATAAAGCGTAGGGGAGTTCTAAAATTTGATCAAAATCTAGCATCGGACCGTTTGAGCAAGTCTACGGTTGCAAGGATTGCTAAATCATCCAACTTCAATTTTAACACTAAGTTTGGCCAAGCCATGGTTAAGCTAGGTGCTGTCCAAGTCCTCACTGGAAAACAAGGGCAAATCAGAAAATCATGCCGAGCAGTTAATCAACTAACTTTAACTTCTTTATTTAATTGATCAATTGACACGGTAATTATTTTGTCGTCACACATCTTTAACAATTTAATTTGTTTCTTGTTTTATATCAAGCAGTCGATGTATGTATGCAATCTTTGCAAGGGTTTGTTTGTGAGAAATGTTTTTGAAATTTTATTAGTATCAATTATCAATGTTGATTGAAATTTTCTTATGTTTGTTTTGATTGCTTCTTGTTTACCAGTAACAAAATATTTCTATCTTTGTAAATACTAGGTATAGTAACTGAAAATAAAACTCTCCTGCATATGATTACATTAATTACATGCATAAGAAAACAAAAGAAGAAACAACATATATTTTAATGACAGCCACTAATCTAATTAAAGTCTTGCAATCAATATTGAAGAGCATATACTTATCATTATTCTAACACTTTCTAATAGAACAAAAGTAAATCCAAATGAAGCATCTAAGGAACAGACTGCAGTCGTTAAATCCAGTTTCCTTATTCGATCGGTTCTTGTTCACGGATCTTCATTGTTCGATAACTTTGTAGCTTCTTAGAGTTGTTATAATCAGTATTTAAAAGAGTTCAAAACAAGAGCTAGTTAAATTTCCCTTTTCTATAAATAGTACTCCAAGATATTAACCTAAAAATATATTGAACATATACAACAAGACTTGAAAAGTTAAATCATATTTGAAGTATGACATTACTCTTTGCAAAGCAAGTTTTGATCTCACTTTGTGTCGCCATGGCCTTCGCGGGGACCGTTCAAGCTAGTGATCCTGACATTCTCTTTGACTACATTGTTCCACCTAATGTAACCGAAGTAGACGGGAATTTCTTTACTGACACCAAAATTCGTGCATTTTTTGATGGGTCATCAAATTCAGCTGATAGTAAATCAATGCTAGCTAGCATGACAGAGTTCTCGGCTTTAAATGGCCAAAGTGTTTCGTTGTCCCTGTTAAGGTTAGCCCCTGGAGGAGTGAGTGCACCCCACACACGACCCCATGCAACGGGCCTATTTTTCGTAGTGGAGGGTACATTTGAGGTTGGTTTTGTTGACACAACTAATAAACTTTACACTCAAACTTTACAAACCGGGGACATGTTTATTTTTCCTAAGGGACTTGTGCATTACCAGTATAATCCCAATCTGAAGAATCCTGCTGTTGCTGTTGCTGCATTTGGTAGTGCAAGTGCTTCAACCATTTTGATTCCGACAACGTTGTTTGGTACAGATATTGAAGATGTGATTCTTGCAAAGTCATTTAAAACGAATGTGGCCACGATTCGGAAGCTCAAGGCCGGTCTTGGAAGCAAGTCTTGAACCATGGTTTTGTATCATTATTGTTCATTTGAATTGTTAAATTCTCTCATAAAATAATTTTTGTATAATAAACAACAGAAACATTAATTAACATTTGATCATATTGGCAGTTTTTTGCTAGAACAGTTATATTTTTCAGATTTTTTGTTTTAAACATTTATACGTACAAAGAAAATGGTTAAAGTTTAGAAGGTACACTTTGTGTTATATATATATATATATATATATTTTTTACGTTTATAGAAATTTTATTGGAATATTAAAAAATAAAAATAAAAGAATAATAATAAAAAATAAAAATAAATTAAAAAAAAAAAAAAAAAAAAAAAAAAAAAAAAGAACGGGTTAACAAGTTGGGTTTGCCATCCATTGCTGTCTTTGACTAGCATTTCATATTTTACTAGTTAGCTAGAGAGACGCCACACAGAAAATAGCATGTTTTGTTCCTATACATGCATACCATACGTCATCAGTACGTTAAATAGACCATCCAGGCATCCATATATATAGTTAACACTCCAAGTATATATGTTCCGTCAATCCAATATTGTGGGTAAAAGTTTCCTTAGAACAGCTGTAGAAAACGCTTATATATACTTGACTTATGAGTTGTGTCGGCGCACCGTTTAGACTTTAGAGTTAATTTAGAGTCTTCATTATCTCCGCATAATAAACAAAACAAGGTTAGATCAAGTGGTTAACACCCTTACCTTTGGAGACAGAGGTTAAGGATTCGATTTTCACCCCTTGCAAGGCCGGAAGTCCTTTTCTACTTTTGATAGAACCGGAAGCAGCCTTCTACCTTAGGTAAGGGTATAGTATGGCTGTCTACGTCTTAACCCCCCCATACACCGTGGAAGACGGTATTGGGACCTATAACCCGTAGAAGACGGTATTGGAAGTTACTTTACTTTACTTTACTTTTATTATCTCCGCATAATATTGTACCTTGTAGAAATGTGATGTATGGTGTATGTTACAAAAGGTATGTTTGGCGAAGTCGGCTGGGGCTCTGGCTCGGGCTAGGGTTGGGATTAGGGCTGGAATAGGAATTGAAATTGGAGTTGTGGCTTATATTAGGTGGAAGCTCAAGCATATATTTTTATAAATTATTTGATAAATTAGTTGGAGTTAAAGTTTATTAATGTAAAATTGAATAAAATGATATTCTTCAAACTTTTACTTGTTAATTCATTATATTTTACAGAGTATTTAAACAATTTAACGAACTATAAGCCTATTTTAATAAAAATTTTCATAAACCTGTATAACTAACATAACTTATTTTATAAAATAGCTTAATTTAATTAACTCTAAGCCCTATATAAATCCACGCTAAACACATCCAAAGTGTTTTATGATATCTACGTTAAATGTTGTTCACTAGCTTTTAGATAAACCTTTTGACAGGTAATAGTCACGTGATTTATAATAACTCAAACTTTTTTAGTAAGAACCCTAGACCTCGAGCATCGTGGTGTGAACAATGCTTAATCTCGTCGTCGTGTCACACCATAGCCACATCAAGATCCCATTTTCCCATTAACAACAACAAACTCCTCCTCACTCATATGACGCCAGCATATTCATTTAGGGTCATAACTACCACTTTTTTTTTTATTCAATTTCCAAATAAACTAAATTCATTTTATTAAAAATAAAATACAATTTATACTAAAAAAAGTTATAAATTAAAAAGAAAAAAACAAAAAAAAAAAAAAAAAAAAAAAAACACAACCCACCCTTCTTCTTCTTCCTTCTTCTTCTTCCAAAATACACACACACACACACACACACACAAAACACAGATTCACACACACACATATACACATACATATATTACACATACACACATATAACGGATATAAATTTTAAAAACAAAACTTGTGTTGCCTTTGTCGAGCTTAGCTTACGTCGTCCCCATCGATTTAAAAGTTCACGGGCGGCCGACGACGAGCCACCCCGGTGTGGCGAGCCACAGCGGGCTCCACGTCACCCGCGGCGAGCCACAACATCTCCCACACCGGATGCTCTTAAAAGGCATTGTATTTATTTATCATTTAATACTTTCTAAAATTAGCGATGAAACTCTAAAAATTAGATTAGATCTAAAACCAAAAACATTACAACATTGACAAATTTGTTGACGAAAACATCATCGATGGCGAATTTAATTTTAAATGCAGGAGCATAAGAAAAACAATCAAAACATAAATTACAGTCGTTGGTAGCGGAAATGATATATTTGCCAATTTTTGGTTTTTGGTTTTTATTGCAGCCAACTTCTGATGGCAAGTGGCGGTATGTCGAAAATGAAGTGGATTTAATTTTCATTGTTTTTTGTGTATAATTGGAAAACGAAGAAAATTGCATTGACGACATCCGTTACCTTCGAACGGTTGAAAAATTATGACAAAAACAATCGACGGTTATGTTTTAGAAAGAGCGATCGAAAGGTTTGGTGTGTAGCATAAATAAAACGTCTCATGATGGCCGACTAGGTATGAGGATCATGCATGTTCTATTATCATGTTGTATAAAAATACTAGTAAGTTATATTGTTTATTTTATAACTATTTAAAAGTACAAATATTGTTAGCCTCAAAAGTGAAAACAATTACGGGAATTACATTAGTATCATTATTTATCTACGTAGGGACTTGTATTGTCAAATATGTAGATGTAGCATATAGGATGGTATAAATACCCTCCTAGTCACAACTAGGAGGTGAAGCTCCTCATTTTGTATGTGTGTTTGTTTCTATCTCTTTAATAAAACACACATCTTTCCCACTTTCTCTCTGCAACTTACCATGTTTTTCTTTTATTTTGAGCTTTCTCGACCACCCGAATTCGTTTAGAATATTGATATAGCTGGAATCAGAGCTTGATCACGAGTTTGTGATGTGTTTATTTTTTTAAATCGTTCTTAAAATGTGTTTTTTGTGTGTTTTTTCCTTGTTCGCAACTTTTTGGGAAAAAGCATGTACTTTCCTTATTAAAAACTTGTTCTTATGGTTTAAATCTTAAAATATATCATTTATAAAATGATTTGAACACAACCGTGATTAAATATAAAGATTTTTCAATCTGAGAAGGTTTTATGGAAAATCAATTATCAATCATAAATATCCTTATTTTGAAAACATAATACACGATCGCGTGCTAAAGAAAAATTTTGAGCACACCGTGTTTTCAAAGGAATCCGTCAATCCATTTTCACTGGACAAGGAACAATTCAATTTTGAATCGCTCCATGATGAAGTCCGGATGACACAACAAGTCTTGGCAATACCACAAGGATAATCGTGGGACTCTCAAAATATATTCTCACATTCCAAATTGTGTGAACTTGAGTCTTCAAGGATGATGTCCTCTGAGATTTATAGATGATCTCGTGGCTCTAGACTCAATAGTGCCATTTGGTTTCCTATATCGAAGACTATGGAGGTCTCCTTCTAATATCAACAATCTCAAGAAAGTCGATAGATTATGTGGGTTCCGTGAGAATGAAACAAGTCCTTTTAAGAGAAACTTGAGTAGCTTGGGAAGTTTAGTGCGGTGAATCACTTGGGTCCATGCGTCTTGTCTTCAATACCGGTTACTGTAGTAAACACCGGTGCATATGTATTGAACCGGTTTACGCCTAAGGTTGAATTAATGGAGGCTATTTCTTTTCACCCTTTTCATATTCAATTCTTTTCATTCTTCAACCCCTTGATGCTTACCAAGACTTCATTACTAGAACCTTGTTGGGTTTATTCCGATCTAGCTACATCTCGATCCGCATTCTTCCCATTTCTCATTTTCTCCTTTTTTCATCATACCTAAGGACTCTACACTATCTAGTGGATTGTCCTGGGTAGATCCCTCCGGATTCGGCGGATCGTGGAACTAATACCTAACCTAACCATCCTTATATCACCATACATAATCAAATTTGGTGGTCTATTAGGTATTGTTCATCGTCATTGGAACCAATTGAAAATCATTTGAAAATAAATCAAGGTACGTGATATAATATTCAAGCATTTTGTACCTTAATTGTTTTGATCATTTAAAATGCTCCCCTCAACATGTGCATAAGATTTAGAAATTGTTTAGCACATGGGCAAGAGTTCTTTGAAATAATTTCTTGATCACTATTTACGAAAGCGACCATTTGATTTTCTTGGTAAATTCTCTCCTCATATGTGTATAGAATATATGAAATCATTTTATCATATAGAGGAAAGAGATCTTTGAAATACAACCACGATTACCAAATATTTAGAAACCATTTAACACACAATCAAGGTACATTATGTTAAAACATGAAATCTTTGTACCTTGAAGGTTTGTATTTTTTGAAATACTCCCCTAATATATGCTTCGAGATTCGAAAAGAGTTTAGCACATATTAGAGCGGATGCAATTTGAGACAAAATGGTCATCTTTTATCATCTTTCATATTTATATCACATTTCTCCCGATCAAAATTTCAAATCCTTTGAGATTTTGGATCTCAAGTATTAAATATGTATAAACACGTTGTTGGAGAAAATGTGTCCGGTTTTATATGATCGAAGTGGACAACGAGTTCCCTTTTAGATAAAAGGAAACCACAATACATAACCTATCACTACTACATACATTATAGTTGTTCATGGTACATACACCCATTTTACACATCAAAAATACAAAGCGAAACTACTTAGGAAGATGTCTTCATTCGGTTCTTTGAGCGACTTATAGTGACCTTCAAGTCTACCACCACAAAACTTTCAAGGCTTTGATAAATCATTCTAGACTTTAATCTTCGTCCATGAAATGAAATCTTCACACATCTTCAAGTCTGTTCGGACGAATCTTGTTTTGTTCCACGGCTTAAGATCAAGTTTGATATGCTTCACTCGAGTTCAATTCTTCTTGACCATCTTGAGTTCCATTTGAACTTGAAAAGCTCATACGATCTCATTAGCATCGTGACCCGTGTCTCGGTAAAGATGATGGCTCTGGGTGTCAATCACTTTATATTCGTGATGAAATTCAAGTCCGATGTTTCCCATTGCGGTCTTGTTAGGTTGGCGGTCATGTAGCTTTCCATTCCTATGAAAATCCCAACTCTTTGTCGAATGACCAAGCCTCGATCCAGATTGGTGAGAGAGCCTTCTTCTCACGAACATGTAGATGGTCAGGTGTCCTTGGAGGTTCGAATATAGAGATCTTCAAAGCCATTTGGCAACAAATGTTTGAAGTCGTTTTCTTTATAATATGCTCTTTCAAGTATGCTCTTGAAGAACAATCTTCTTGTTAATCATAGCCATAGATTGAAAAGATCTCTCACCGATAACACTTAGAATCTGAGCTTGGATCGAATCTGCGACTCTTTTAGCACTATGTCTATCAATGTAGGATTTCTTCTTGAACCACCATGAGAGATCCCATATGAGGCACAATGTCATACTCATGTTCTTTATGCGCTGAATTGATCGGAACCATCTGTCAAGACCACGATCAATATAGGTAGCGACTTTCATCTTTGAAATCGATAGGTCTTCTTTCGATAATCTGAGCACATAGATAGTCCGGTCATGGTTGAAGAAGAACTACGATTGAATAGTCACTTGACGGGTTCACCACCGAGAAAGAGGCTTGTTTACATTAAAGCGGTGATCGCTCAGCGACTTGATCATTCAGATCTTATGACATTCTTTCATCGGTATTGAAGCGATTAACATCGAGTGGAAGACTTTTACGATTTCAAATCTTTGGTCCTTCAAGATCCTTTGGAGTGATGGGCGAGATTCCTTCTTTCACAAAACCACTTAATAAAGCCCATATCTCGGTGAAATGAAGAAGAGTCTTACTAGGGTTTCATAGTTGGTAGTAATTGTTGAAGCCAGGTTGTTGTCGGGATCATCGTGTCGGACTTTGGGATGAACCATGAAGGTTCGGAGATTGAGGTCTCTCTTAGCCAACTTTGAGTTATGTCTTTAGAAGGTGCAACTCTAGTGGTTTTAGCGCTTTCGAAGCGTATGCATCAAACCAATCTTCTTCTTCATGGTGAGGATATGTTTTGTGGATGCATCGTCATCATCATATTCGACTCGGCTATGACATACGACTCTTCATAAGCACGGTCTTATGGAATAGTGGAGAATTGGGTGTAAACCTTGAATCAACCGTGGTCCAAGTCGGACTTCTTTGAGTTCCTTGATCACCGGATGATGGATTGATTTGAAGGTTTTGGTGGTGATGATGGTGGTTGTGGTGGAGGTATAGTGGTTGTTCGGAAGATCCACGCAAGTTCATGCTCTGTTGAGGTGAGGAGGCGGAGGTTTAGGACCTTTCGCAATGTCTCCAACACCAAAGTCCTCCTTTCTTCTTAGCCTCTCTTTCTCCAATGTCCTTCATAAACGTACATGATTGTCGTGTTAATTGATTCTTGAGCCTCGAATAACTTCTATGGACCTCATCCTTATGCTCGTTAGCATCATACATCTTATGAAAGCGACTCTCATATCGAAATGGGTGGTCTTTAAACCATTGGAGCGGAGGAGCTTGCATTGCCCATTCTACAACATCCTTAACTTTGCCTTCAATGGCGTCTGCACCCTTCATCAAAGTTAAGGTGCTCAACCTATAGACCGATTCTCGAGGGCATTGAAAGATTTTAGCGTTGTCTTTCAAGAGCTTCATTATTTTCGCTTTGTCGAGCAATTGATCGATGTAAGTATTTGAGGTGGTGAAGCCGTGGAGTTTCCGTGTCATGCTTGTAACCACTAGTTCAAGAGATAGATCTTTAGCGAGTTCGGTGGTGGAAGTGCGGTTGTTTGAGCGAGTTTGGGTGGTGGAAGTGCGGTTGCATGAGTAGGTGCGGACATCGAAGGAATGGTTGATGTGTCTTTGAATGACGTGTATACATGGACTCGACTTTTCTTTCTCATCACCTGTAAAAGACTACGTATCGTGGGTTTGTCATTTAAGAATTGATCACCGAGAGAAGTCGTATCTAGGTTCTTCAATGAGGATAGAGATGGAGAGGTTCGGTTCTTCCATGTGCATGTGTTCATGATCTTGACTCAAGGGTCTCTTGTGAGTCTTTCAAAATTCTTCTTCATCATTCTTATCGATTGGGTATCACTTGATACATGTGTATCTTCACTGTTTGGATACCTCATTTTCGTTCCGTGGGTTCTGGTGAAGATGATTCAATGCTTCTTTCTTGACTCAATTGGTTGGTAGTTCTTGACGGTGAAGAGAAGGTCGAGCTTAGTGGCTTGTTCAATCTACACCATCAATCCCTTTCCCTTTGACTTGTGTATTGAAGTTGTTTGGCGTGGCTGCTTAAGTTCTCTTAACACGACACCTCAAACGGTGGTCTCATGTTCGAGCTTTCGGCTTTGTTTAATTCCTTGTTGCAAATTAGCATCGTCTTCGTCAAACAATTGTTGTCACCTTGGGTGTCTCGGTTCCCCACATTTCCTTTTCGATCATTCTTTCTTTTTACGCTTGGTGAAGAAGTGTCGAGTGGATGTGATTTGTCACGCTCTCTTGGGAAGGGCGATATGAGGTATTTGTCTTTGAAGTGGACTTTGTAGCTTTGGGTTGTGATGGAATGGGAGAGTCATCAACATTGGATCTGGATGCCCTTTTGTATAATTTGAGTGGTGGTCTTCTTAATATCGTCGATGAGAAGAACATCGAATTGGCAATCCAAAGATCTCTTTATTGACACTGTAGCAACATATTTGAGGTTACCGAACAAATTCATCCTTACCATTATGGAGGATGATTCACTCTAGGATTGAAGTTATGAGTCCGTTGCAGTCTTGGATGACAAGCTTGAGAATCGATGCTAGGAATCACAAGTTTGTGTACTTTCTTTCTTCCTTGAGCTTGATTATGAACATTTGTTCTACGGTGATGAATGTGTGCATTGACAACGAGAATTCTTCCCAAATACGTTCCGAGACATTAATGTTCACCCCATTAACGAGACCCATAGGATTTGCGAATAGGTATCCTTACTTTATCGAACCCGAGGTTTTGCCGATAAGCATAAGTTGAGAATAGTTGTCATGGCTCTCCAAGGTTGATACATGTGACCGGTGATGATATCAAGCCCTTGTTATGCCAACTTGATAACCCAAACCAATTAGAAAGACTATTAGCTCTTCCGCACTGGTGGAGGGATGATTGTTTGGTAGGGTCACATGGTGTGATTACGATAACGCCTACTCGTGTTCGGGTCAGGAACTTCCTTTTCTTGAGCAGTTTATAACACCCTAGGCGGTGAACCTAATCGTTGTAGTGTAGTATTAGGGTAAGCCACGGTGTTGATATCGTTCTCTGGGGAATAGGAATGCTAGTGAGAAGTTACTACGCAAGGTTGGGGTTGAGGAAGATTATTTTTTATCTTTTTATGTTTTTAGGAAATGGAAGGTCAGAATCTCGGGGTTTGGATTTGGGGTTGGTATTGCTACCGTTACTCTACTTATCTAATTATCTAATCTAAGGTGTATGTAGTTTATCTCTAATTATTGTGTGCTCGTATGATAGTTTAAAGATGTGTTTACTTAGGTTTACTACTCCTAATTATCTCCTATTGGTGGTTGAATTGTCACGTCCTTATTCTTAATTGTGTGTGTCTAAAGTTGTGGGTATCGTTTATCCTAAATTTTGAAGTTACCAAAAGGTCTCGTCTACAAAATACCACTAGGGATCATAAACTCTTACTCTAAGGCCTCTTTGGATAGTTTAGCTTACAACGCTCAGGTGCTATAACCTAATTCACAAAGATTAATCAAGCATTAAGTACACAGAATGACCTATCGCATTACTAGATCATTAACAACTAAGATAAGAGACAACCAATCAATATTCAATAATTAAGTTTCATATTCCTAGCAAACACACAAATAAATTAGCGGACATGGAGAACATGCAAGCATACCACAAACAATCAAAGACATAATTGAATTAATGAAGTAAAACACTTATCTTCACGTAAGATAGGGTTTGGAACCTAAATCTTGTACAAGACAGCCTTGGTTCGGTTTAGGTTTTTACTCCAAAAGACTACACACAAATCTTGAAAAATTGGATTCTATATATAGATTACATATGCGGCGTCACCTTATGTTTTGTGGCCGTCGGATCCGTCTAGGGTTTCGTCTTGGCCACGTTTGTCTTGTGGCGTCACCTTGTTGATGGCCGTCCTCTTGACTCGCGCCGTCTGTATTGAATCTAGGCCGTCTAAGTTGCGACGGTCTACTCTTTTATAACGGTCGTCACTTGAAAATAAGTTTGGCTTCGTCCGTACAAAATCCTCCGCGCGTCTGTTAAGCGATGGCGCGTCACCTTGTGTTCAGTTTGGAGTGTCTCGATTCTTGACTTTGGCCATTTTCTTAATATCGGCCTTTTCATCCAAATAAGTGCCATTCGCAATTTGCATTCAAGAGACCTAAAAGTGAAAAGGACGATATTAAGTAATAACGGATACAAAAGTGATCAAATAAGGGCTTAACGACCCTCAAAAGGTACATTTAAAACCTTATCAAATATCCCTACACTTGGTATTTGCTTGTCCTCAACAAATGTGCTTTGCAATTAATTTATAAGTTAAGCGTCATGAAGCATTGGTTTATAACGATCACAACACATATAAGCCCATAAAAGTCATACCAAGCCGAAATTACATACAGCACCTCATGGGGTGTTTGGATACTCACATCTCTCGGGTGTATATGAAATATAACAAGTTGGAAATGGAAGATTGAACACTCATTAACCGGTCCTAGTACATAGATTACCATAAGCTTGAGAATAGATCAAACCTCCATCGCTTTGGCGTAAGCACCTAGGAAAGACTATCAAGAGGTCTTTAAAGGGTTGTAATGTTAGGCTTACGGTAGAAACAAAGGGTTTGGTGGGATAGGCTATTTAGTGGTGGCAAGTCAAAAATCTTTATGTTACAAGCATCGAAGAATAGCTTGCTAAGCCAAGACTGACACTCTAGACTCTAAATAATGAAACAAACAAACATAAATTTAAAGGATAGATGTAGGATGGTAGCCCGTATGTTTTTTTTTTTTTTTTATTCTATTTTTTCTTTTCTCTTTTCTTATATATATATATATATATATATATATATATATATATTTCCATTTCATACACTTTTACTCTACCATCCTCTCTGTAACATCAAAATGATAGGGATTTATAGGCACATCCCTACACTTGAGTTTTATTATTCTAACACTAATTTGACCCGAATTGAAAAGATCAAAACACTTGGGGTATGTTATTACGCAAATTAGAATTTAACGTTCCTTCCAATCATTTCATAAACTTTAACTTTTCCATGAGTCCCAATCATCCCAAAGCGTGTACAAAGGATATGACTACTTAGCAACTCATGCAAGTAATTAGATAATTGAACTAAGGGTTTAGGGTGATAACAATAATGCACTAAAAGTGAGTGCATATAGGGTAGCTAAGCGATTTGGGTGTGGGGTGTAAAAATGCTCTTCATTGATATTCGGAAAAACCAAACATCACGAGAACCGCGAAAAGGATAGGCTCGAGGGGTTAACTAGGGTATCGTGTACTAAAGATGAGTACAACGCAAGGGTGTGGGAATTACTCACAAGTGGAAGAAGTAATTATATTACGGTATCAACAAGGGTTATCCTAATGCCTCTTATCATTTAGTTATTCCTAACTACACAGTGTAGTCTTACTAGCAATCTCGGGATGCATCACAAAACAAGTTCTAGAATCTAATATACTACCGGTTCACACTCTAAGCATTAAAGATGAATTCTTTAATTCCTACTAATCTAAGGAGATCCTCCATTTTGGGTGGAATTTGGGTGGTAAAGGGTTTTGTGCTAGTCATATAACTTCCTATCCGTGAGACGCTTTTGTTAAGACTAATGGCCCACTCCTCATATCATGAAAAATTTTAAATTTGGTGCCAAAATTACCCTAAGACATTTTCTCATGGTTTATTACACAAATACAATTGGACAAAGCAAATAATCAAGGATAAGTATAGTTTAAAAGTTCCGTTTATTTTCCCTCCTACACTTAAACGAACATTGTCCCATGTTCCCCAATATCATAGTTATGATAATGGAAGGTAATTAAAACGAAAGAAACTAGTACTCCGATTAGCTCGGTAGGATCCGTATAAAGTAGTGGTTAAATCCTTTCCAAGAAAAATGTATCGTGAAAAGTTCCTTCCAATCTTTTGTTTCTTCTTCTTGATAAATAAAACGCACATTCAAAAAAAACAAACGAAACCTTCGCGTAAAATCGGGTAATAATATATATAGACTACTAAACTAAGATATAATGCTTGTGGAATGGATGTTTCTGAATTTCTAGAAAATTAAGACACGAAAATTCCAAAAATTTATAAGTAATTGAGAAAGCGAAAAAAGTAATCGTTGTTTTACTCCTTCTGGCTGTCAGTTGCAATCTGACGCAGTCAGTTATCTTACAAAGCGTCTGCGATTTCTTGGAAAATTTATATCTTTAGAATCTGGAAAAATTTACGCAAAACATCCATTATGATTCGATACAAGCATTTGACTCAAACAAACACAAATATATCTTTTAATGAATTGTTATTCTCATGTTTACGTTTCTTTTGAAAACGTCGTAATCCTCCCTACACTTATCCTTTATGTAAAATACCTTTATATGCAATTAAGGCGAGGTTAAAACAAAATAAAGCATTTTTACAAATTTAAACATGAGAATAAACAATTAATAAAAGATATATGACACTAACAATCAAACAATTAAGCATGGGTTGCCTCCACGAAGCGCTTTTCTTTATTTAAGAGTCTTGTAGCTAGACTCGTGAGTCGTTTCCCTACGTTGTCTCGTTTTGCATTCTCAATGAGAATTCTATCATATTGACAAAATTTTCATCGACTCTATATCTAGGCGGGGAAGCAATCCTTATAATAACCTCCTTCTTTCCCACATAAATTTATAACCTTTTCAACATCGTCCTTGCTTTTGCCCTCAAAAGCCTTGATGTTGTCTCGTTTAAAGTGGGTAGATGGCCATATTCATTTGTTTTCAAGGCATCCTATAAGTGATTTCATCGGTTCCTTCCTTAAAACTAACCGTTCCATCATACTTGTTATGGCTCATTTTAGATGTTTCAACAAAGCGGTTTCCGTAGCACTACTACTTGGGATAAGCTATAGTCAATGACGATCCTACATCTTCTAGGACTACAAAATCAACTAGATAGGTGAAATTTCCTATAAAGACATGCACATCCTTGACTCTTCCCACAAAGTTGCAAACTCTACACTGGATACTTAGGGTCTCTCCTAATATTAAGTCGCTCATTCATAATGTCATTAGGCGGCTAGATGACATCACATTGATGGGAGATTCCGTATCTATGTAAGAATGGTCGACACTCCTATATCCGATCATACAAGGGATTTTTAAGTTCCAAGATTTCTCTCTAATCTTTGGGCATATCCTAATGATGGGTGGCCAGGGGATTATCGATTATGTATTGATGGTAGGCAACCTCTTCCTTAGTGGGGTAAAGATTAAAATAAGCATTATCCTCCTCATTCACATTGATTTTACCAACATGAGTTAAGTAGGTTGACAAAGGCTGGATCAAGCGGTATGTATTTGTTTGGTGGTAAAGCGTTGTTTGGTGGTTTGTCACCTTTCATGATGAAAAGTGATGGGATTACGAACAAAGGTCACGAAGAAGGAGGAGCGAGACTATGAGAAAGCTAAAATAAGAAAAATTTACTTGATAGGAATCAAGCAAAGGAAACCTAAACGAGGTGACTACTAACTAGCTATTCTATTCCCGTGGTGCGCCAAAACTTGATAACGCCACACGCGCGTCGTTCGGGGTCAAAGGAACTTCCTTTCTCGAGCAAGTTTTATAACACCCTAGGCGATGAACCTAATCGTTGTAGTGTCGTATTAGGGTAAGCCATGGGTGTTGATATCGTTCTCTAGGGGAATAGGAATGCTAGTGAGAAGTTACTACGCTAAGGTTGGGGTTGAGGAAGATTATTTTTATCTTTTTATGTTTTTAGGAAATGGAAATGTACTAATCTCGGGGTTTGGATTTGGGGTTGGTATTGCTACCGTTTACTCTTATCTAATTATCTAATCTAAGGTGTATGTAGTCTATGTCTAATTATGTGTGTCTCGTATGATAGTTTAAAGATGTGTTTACTTAGGTTTTACTACTCCTTAATTATCTTCTATTGGTGGTTGAATTGTCACGTCCTTATTCTTAATTGCGTTATGTGTCTAAAGTTGTAGGGTATCGTTTATCCCTAACTCTTTAGAAGTTACCAAAGGGTCTCGTCTACAAAATACCACTAGGGATCATAAACTCTTACTCTAAGGCCTCTTTGAATAGTTTAGCACAACCGCTCAAGGTGCTATAACCTAAGGTTCACAAAGATTAATCAAGCATTAAGTACACAACGAATGACCTATCGCATTACTAGATCATTAACAACTAAGATAAGAGACAACCAATCAATATTCAATAATTAAGTTTCATATTCCTAAGCAAACACACAAATAAATTAGCCGGACATGGAGAACATGCAAGCATACACACAAATAATCAAAGACATAATTGAATTAATGAAGTAAAACACTTATCTTCACGTAAGATAGGGTTTGGAACCCTAAAATCTTCATACAAAGGCACCTTGGTTCGGTTTAGGTTTTACTCCAAAGACTACACACAAATCTTGAAAATTCGGATTCTATATATAAGATTACATATGCGACGGCGTCACCTTATGTTTTGTGGCCCGCCGGATCGCCGTCATTAGGGTTTCGTCTTGGCCACGTTAGTCTTGTGTGGCGTCACCTTGTGCTTGTGACGCCGTCCTCTTGACAGCCCGTCTGTCAGATTGAATCTAGGCCGATCGCAGTCGCGACGGTCTACCCTTTATAACTTGATGTCGTCTTGAAAATAAGAGTTTTGGCTTCGTCCGGTCACAAAATCCTCCAGCGGGCGTCAGGCTTAAGCGGTAGCACGCCTGTTACTATGTGTTCGGAAATGAGTGTCTCGATTCTTGACTTTGGCCATTTTCTTAGATATCAGCGCCTTTTAGGTCCAAATAAGTGCCATTACAGACAATTTGCATTCAAGAGACCTAAAAGTGAAAAGGAACGATATTAAGTAATAACGGATACAAAGTGATCAAATAAGGGCTTAAACGACCCCTCAAAAGGTACATTTTAAAACCTTATCGATTCCTAGGGCCTTACTGAGAATGTCGGATGTGATTTCAAATTCCTTATCATCAAGCTTGCGGAATAAGTGGCGATGATCTTGTCCCATGTGATGGTGTTCCAAAATTGTTGTAGGTAAATGGAAGGATAGTGCATTGCTTGGTCATGGCACTAAAGAAGTTAGTTTTAAAGAATGTCAATAGCAACTTTGAAGATTGGATTTTGTTGCAATCTTTCCATGTCCACATAGCGAGTTGCTTTTGCCTATCTCTACCCATTTATCTTACGGAAGAATTTCGTTGTTCTTTAGAGCTGTGGGTGGAGTAAAGCGGCAAGATTTTCGGATGAGGTTGTGTTTGCCATTGAGATTACGAGAAACACACATACAACACAAGTGTTCAAGAGCATGTTAGATTAGACATGGTTAGTCGAACAACTTTTAATATAACCTCATGAACCAAGCACAACGAGTAGCATACATGACAGATTACCAAAAATCAGATTGAAATACTTAGAAAATATGATAAGATGGTTAAGCACTTTTCGAGATAACAATCGTCGTTTTGACAAGGTTTTCTAGAGACAAGTTGTTTTGAGCCAAACTAGTTAAAAAACAAAATTGCTATAATATGATTTCATGAGACAAGTTGCTATTATGGAAGTGTTATAACAAATTAAAAAACAAGTTGTCAAATCAATTCTTTTAAAGAGGAACCAGATAAAAATTGCTTAGACCAAAAATGTTATAGCAAGTCGCTAAGAGAAATTTTGTCAAGACAAATTGCTACAAGTAAACTTGAACCAAGTCGCTAGCATGAAATAATTACAGCAAGTCGCTTTACACAGTTTGACAAACCAAGTCGCTACAAGAAAAATATTAACAAGTCGCCATTGTAAAAACAATATAGAAAGTCGCTAACTTGTCAAAACAAGTCGCTATAAGAAAAGTACATAGCAAGTCGCCTTTATGAAAACATTTAAGTATGTCGCTAACATGTAGAGACAAGTCGCTATCAAAAGAAACAAGGCCAAGTCGCTACAAATCAAATCACTAAGTCGCTAGCAAGAATGTATTCGAGATATCACAACTCGCCGCATGATGAATCTATGAACTAACTCGCTACCAAGAACACGGGGTTTATTAGGTAAGTCGCTACCACGAACAAGACATAGCATACGAATAACACCTCAATCCAAACAACATATGTGACCATTATAGAAACACAATCAAACCGCTACAATGAACAAGTACAATCAACCCACAAACACAAACAAAATCGAAACACAACCCAAACGAATCACATCTGAGTGATACAACAAATCGCTCAAAGACCCATTAATACATACAAATGCAAAAATACATCTATCCTAGTGAACCCAAACAACACCTAATCCATTAACACATATATCAAGTGTTTCATTAAACGAATCCATTAACAAACCTAAGCGAGGGAGTAAATGTAGGATCAAGTGCGGTGGAATCATTAAGGGGCGAGTTAGGGGATGCATATAATTCACATCTTTTGAAAAAAATGATTGACATAAACCTTACCACAAGCAAGTCGCTAGCAAGAAGTGGTAACGAGAGAGAGAAAAAAACAAGAAAATCTTTTGAGTTTTTGAAAATATGTAACGTGAATCAAGTCGCTAGGGGATAAGAATGGTTTTTCAAGTTTACAAAGTTCACACATTCAGTCCCTGTACTTGTGCAGAAAAAGCAACTCGCTAGTAAAGATAAAGAACAAGTCGTTACCCCTTAGAACTTATCAGATTGCCAAGTCGCTATCCCTAATTAAAGCAAGTCGCTATCTATCAAATTTTGTACTATTGACACTTTCAGTCCTTGAACTTATCGGATTGCATGCCGTCTGATTGATAAAAACATGTTGAATAATATGACAAGTACCAAAAGTGACATAACATAGATAAGCTATCTAACACGAGGGACATAACAAAACAAGACTTAAACATGCATCGACACACAATACATATCAAACAATGGTGTGAGAAAGCAGAGATAACGAGATAACTTGAAATACTCTCCCCTCAATCAATGTCACCAATGAACATTGATTGAATTCTAACCCGTTATAAAACTAGAGTATATCTTTTGTTGAACTTCATCTATGGTCCCGTGTCATTATTGAATGACATTTCTAGGACCGTAGATGTTATCGATTACAAGAGATACATCTTTTATCGATTGTGGGTAAATATTTATTTAATAATTAAAAATGATTTTGATTTAATTAAATTTTTATTTTTTATTATTATTTTTTATTATTATTTTTAAGTGAAAACTAATTTGTACAACGATTCATGAGAGCGAGTCTGATTCAAGTCGAGCGAGTCAAAGTGCAGTACATCAATTCGACAAGCAACAATTCTGAGTGAGCAATCTTCATTTACGATGGAAACCAAGTCATGATGTTCATGATTGAATTGAGCATTGTACGAAAAAGGCGAGGACACTTTGCACTAGAAGCACATGTAGTATTGAAAATAGATGAGTTAGTGACATAAGTAACCTCACTATTGGATGTTGCATAGTTTGATCTAGGAGTGTCATTAATAGAAATCCCTTTAGGTTCAATATTCTTGAAGAGTTTTCTGTGGGCATCCACTTAAGGCAAGATCTAGGTATGTAAGTCCGTTTGGATCCCGAAAACTTAAATAATCTACCGGTGGAATCCATTTGAAACAAGCTGCTAGTAGATTTGGATATAGCCACTTCATTATGAATATTGGTCCTTTTGTAATTAGTTTGTTTCTTAGGGATTGAGCAGTCATTTGATGCTTCTTATAAGAACTAGATGAACTCCTAATATTCATTATCTTAGGGCTTGAACATTAGGCGGGGATTGTTATTCATCATAAGCGGAATGAAATAGTGAAGTATTGGTAATGACAAAACACTATTCGCATCAACTTGGGAGGCAAGCTTAGATTTCGACGGTTTAAATCTTTCGATTCTAAAAGCATTGGTTGCCTAACTTCTGATGCGTTTTGAGTTGTTCAAGACAATTTCCCAAGGTTGATGGTTTTGCAAACTTAGTGTTCACCCTATTTCCAATAGATTTCTAAGCTCATTTTTAAGGCAACAATAGTGAAGCTCTTATCCACAATTTGGACTTTGAGGGCATCAATGTCGGCCAAGAAGGAGTTAGTTTGATCTATCAACTTGGAATTGTTCTCTAATAAGTTCTTTCTTAAGGACTCATTTTCCTTAATAGGTTGGACACACACGAGCCAATTCATCATTCCTAGATTCAAGCGTATCACTCACCTCATGGTTAGGATTGTTCATCCCTATATTACATTTCTTATGCGGATCCGAGAGTTCTAATTTCATTGCATATGGTTGAGTCTTTGTCTGAATCTATGTTTTTAAGTGGTTAATTTCAAAAAATTCGAATTAAGAATTCGGATTTATGCGAGTTTTAGCATGAAAAGTTTCTTCTTTTGTTGTATTGCAATTTCAAGGAAATACAATGTTTTCAAGAATTGAGTATTTGTTTGAAAGTTCATCATAAACCCTTTTTAACCATGTCATTTGTTTTAAAGATTTTAGATTCGAGGCTTAACCAAGAAACTTTTATCAATATCATGATCGAGTTAGAATCAAATTGATCGTTTACATTAGTAAATGCATTATGTTGATCGATTAAAGGTACCTCATCACATGACACGGTTCATTTCTTTGGTATGGCATCATATTCACCTCATGCATAACAGAGGTACTAAAATGCAAGTCATTTGAAGCTTTTACTCGACTGAGCCTTTGTATTGATTACAATCGATTTCATCATCCTTTGTTGTATATGATATTCGCATTCGACATCATCCATTCTTTCAAGCGATCCATTACCCGATTTATCACAACTTTCATTAATTTTTTCGACACCCATTCAACACATTCAACTTATCATTCTCTTGAGTAGCTTCCTTAATGTACATTTCCACATTATCCATAAGTTGGGTAAATGTGTTGATGAACTCATAATTTCCATTCGATATGTTTTGAATGAAATTCGGTCACATGTTGATCAAAGTCTGCGGAATATTCTCCATTGATAAATGGTTGAAATTGGTTGTAGATTACTTGAAGTGCGACATTAGAGTCATCCATTAATACCTTCCTTTTGGTAATTTGAAGCTTGAGTTGTTCTAAGTTCACAACACGGTTCTTGTCAATGTGGATAAGTCCCGACGGAAGGAAACCGCATGTTCGATCCCTAGTTGTGGATAATAGTTGTGTGAGTCTTGATGAAGTAGTTAAAAGGACTCAATGTTGCATTCCATTTGCCTTGCATCATGTGTCATTAATAAGTGTGATTCATTGATATTAATGTGAAGAGTTTTGATCATAATTTCTGAATCAATCATGGTTAAACATTACGAATAGCGACAGTTTCATTGTTCGAGAGGTATCATAGAGTTCAAGTACTTTGGAGATTAAAGGGTCGATGTATGTCATTGTGTTGATGGATATTAGGCACATGTAACACATCAATTCACCAAATGCTAAATACCTTGAAGACAAGTCGCTATTTACCCAAGTCGCTAGGTACTCAAGTTGCTATAAACCTTAGAAACAAGTCGCTAAGACACCAAGTCGCTAGCGGACAAGTCGTTAAAGAACAACTCGCTAAGTATCAAGTCGCTAAGTACAACTCGCTAAGTTTCCAAGTCGCTATTAGAACAACTCGCCAAGAACTATAAAGCCAGTCGCTGAAATAATAGAAACAAGTCGCTAACCCAACCAAGTCGCTGGCAGAGTGGAACCACCACTAACTTGTCTTGTTTGTCGGCTTGTCTCAATAGACAAGTCGCTAAGCTCAAGTCACTACGACTTAAACTACAACTCATTGGAAATTACTAAAGCAAGTCAAACTACGAAGAAAAACACTCCGAGACACAAGTCGCTAAGTTGAAAAGCTTCAAAACCACACTTTTCAATCCAAAACAAGCCCAACCACGTTGATTCAAGCTTTCCAAATCAAAACCCAAGCACTTACAATGATTCTAAACACAAAGTACACTCAAAATTCAAACTTTAACACAAGAAATGATCCAAATGATGCAAAACCACTAAACTTTTCAAACCCAAAACCATATAAAACCACTAGAAATCCAAGGATATGTAAGAGAGATGATCAAACCATGGCTCTTGATACCATTTGTAACATATTTGATTTCACAAGCATAACAACAATCACAAATATGGGCGAGTATATGATTTTAGAGAGTGAGAGAAAGTAGGATATTCTAGTAAGAGAAACTCATGGAAGGTTAGATTCCAATGAACATCCACCCTCTCCCTGTGGGGAGGGCTATTCTCTAAGAAGCACGCCTCCTTTGGGTCGTGGATCGAGCATCTGATGGGTAAAGACCCGTCATTCCTTCACGGTGTTGCACTAGACTAAACTACGCTAATAACTAACTAATGAATAACGTAATAAATGGCATGTCTGAGCTAACTTAAGCTAGATAATATTTGGGGTGACTGATGCTTTACAATAGAATTTCCAATTCCTAACAAAGTTGCCAAAAATCAAATAACAATAAAAACTCAATATATACCCGAGGAAGAAAGGAAAGAGAGGTGACATGGGTGACAAGGTTGGTGGTAGCGATCGAGTAGGTGGTTAGTACGGTGGTGAGGAGGTGGAGGTACAGGTAGCAAGTGTGAAGAAGAACAAGAAGGGTTAAAGTTTGGTTATGGTCATAGAAATTTTAGGGAAATGTGTGTCTTGTACTCTTGTTAAAGATATAAAACTTTGGGAGAAACTTTTGGTGAAAAGTTTTGAGTGAAAATGTTTTAATGCCAAATTTTGGTGTAAAGGTTTTGGGGAAACTTTTGGGAAAATAGTTTTGGCTAAAGTTGAAATAAAACAAGTATTTTATTTGTCCCAGTTTATTTGTGTAGCTTTTATTTTTAAGGTTTTTTTATTTAAATTTTTAATTTTAAGTATTTTTGTTTATGTGAGTATAATATTTGATAAAGATTATACTCATAAAATGCAATTAAACTCAATTCATTCATATTTTTGCATCAAATATTATATAACAAAAAAAAATAGTTAATATAAAAGTTGTAAAATAAAGATTTTAAAAATCAAAAGTTGACAAATAAATTGGGACATAGTGAGTACTAGAGAGTTTTAGATACACCCACGTCATAAATAATTGTCCTCGACATTAATAAGTGTCTTAGGTAATCATCTGTAATTTTCTATGGATTTCGACAAATAATATTAAATATTTATAAAATTAATAAGATCCGTTGAAAATCCTTAGAAAATATCAGCGATCACCTATGACTTTCCTAGTGTTTATTTATCAAACGCTTAAAAACACCATGCAAAAGTGTGACTAATGTTATTTAAACTCAGTATCATACATAGGTACATTTTAAAACTAAAAAGAATATGCATACAATGATACAAAGAATTAGAGAAACAAGAATAAGTAATACTAATACTACTAGTAATCATTGATGACATGAAGATAAGTTAATTAATATTCATTAAACTCGTTCATGATCTATAACTTTGTGGTGTTTTACATAATACTAAACATTGCCACCGATGATAATATGTTTAAAATCCTACTCCGATCCTACCTGTTTTTCTATGATTGGATCGTAAGATCATAAAACCCTACAATCATAATCGTGATTTTGATAACTATAATCATGATTTTGCTACTTGTATTGTTTTGGCCACAACTCCTACAATCATAATCAAGAATTTCATTGTGTTATGCTCCTCATACTTATATAGCACTACATATGTGCACACATACACATATGGTTGTTTTATTAAATGAACGAGTCTGGGTGCTATGGTTATCGTAACATGTTAACGAATAAGTCTAGGTGATATGGTTATACGAACGTGTTAAACGACCGATTCTATGTGTTATGGTTATATCGTAACGTGTTAAACGACCGAGTCTAGGTGCTATGGTTATAATGTAACGTGTTAAACGACCGAGTCTAGGTGCTATTGTTATACGTAACGTGTTAAGCGAACAAGTCTAGGTCTTTACTTATGTCCGAGATCACACACTGCTCGAGAACCCTTCATCGTCCGACATCGGATTCCATGCATAAAACGGATCATGTCCAAAAATGGCGCCAAAATTTTCCACAAAAAGTGGCGCCAAAACTTCCCACCAACGACAATCACATTATATAGTCCTTTTATCTTCACACGAATTTCACAACCTCTTATCCTCAAAACCACTCAACCTCACAACCTCTTATCTTCACACAAATTTCAAAACCCGAGATGGAGCCATATAATCCTTTATGTGTTCTTGTGGGCAGAAATATAAGATTAAGAACATCACATCTGTATATTCATCGGGACGACAATATTATGCATGTCCTCCGTCAAGGTGAACAATCATACATTTCTTATTTATGTAAATATACAAATAATTGGGTTGTAATCTCTTACAATTTTCTTATTATGTAACAGCCCAGAAAAAAAGATAATGGGTGCGGATATTTTATGTGGAAGAGTGAATTTGATGAGTATTTAAGAATAATCTCTTCTGCTTCAACATCTGAAGGTTCTGGATCTGCACCAACATAATGCTCAAGTTGTAATGCCAAAGATATTAGGATAAACATGTTGGAATCACAAAAACAGCTGCAAGAAACAAGAGTAAGGATGCTCGAGGCAAGACTTGAAATGGCAAGGATTCCTGATGACCACGCATGTCAGTCGGATGCAATACTTCGTGAGCTGTTAGGTGACATGGAAAATCTTTGTATGTAGTTATTGTCGTTGTTGTTCTTGTAGTTGTTGTTGTTGTTGTCCTTGATGTTGATGTTGTTGTTGGAATAATACGTATGTAATATGGATTTTTCTGATAAGAACCATATTCATCATAAATTTCGGCATCATACGTATTAAGAACTTCATTAAAGAGATACATCGACGATAAAACCATTGTCCACTCCCGTTCCGGCGTATAATCAGCCATTGTTATGTGTGTTTTGTGCGAATTGATGATTGGGTTTTTTGTGTCTATTTATGTTTTGCCGAATTGAGGATAATCGGTTAGGTTAAACTGTAAAAAATAAAATTATATAAGTTTATTTAAAACTGAACACTTTTAAATAATTATACGTAACATGTTCAAATAAAATCAATATTAGTAAGATTATGTACGCAATCCACCCAAGAATTATATGGATTTGACTTTTATGTAGGCAACTTTGCCGACGACATGTCGTTGGCATAATAACCGAATAAATAATTATTTTATCGCCGCCGCATACGGCGTCGGCATTGATAAAACAAAATTGATTAGCATTAATCACACGCTAATCCACCCAGCAATTATATGGATCTATATTCCCGACGGCGGCCTGAATATATGAGCGCCAAAGATCCCGCCAAAAATTGCTCGAAAATACAAAGTCGGTTGACTTTTAAATTGCCGACACCACAATCGTCGGCATTATCTCAACAAAAAAATTCAACGATCTCCCCCGTCAAGGGTTTTTTTGTCGTGTAGCGTATGTTAAGACGCCACAGATGGCGTCGGCATTGTTGTTCATCGCTGTTCTCCCGATTCTTGTAGTGCGGATTACTCATGATTAAATTAGCTATTTAAGATTTGGGATCCACATTTGGATTAGAGTAAATTGCAAATTTTGTTCTTATGGTTTTCGGATTGCAAGTTTCGTCGGTTTTTGAAAAGTACATGCGAACTTTCCATGACGAAAAGTTGAGTTCGTTTCGTCCTTCCTCTGAGTGAATGACTATATTGCCTCGTCTTCATCCTTTGATTTTTCACTTCTTTTCCATATTTTCCAAAACCAAAATCATATCTTTTACCCAAATTCATTAATTATCAAAAACCCCAAATACACATATACAAAACAAACACGAGAACAAACATAAACACAAACAAATCAACAATTAAAACACAAACCCGGATAGGACACACTCGCACGCTAATAATCTTCAACAACAACGACACCTCGTACCGGTGGTTGGCTATCAATGCCGGTGGCTGGTCAACTGAGGTGTGGGTGTTTCGATCGGCTCAGGTGACTAGGTTGGTGGTTTTGATGCAGAAGATGATGACAGAGTGGGTTTAATTTTACAGGTTCGTGTTTTTCATATTTTTGTGTTTGAAAAGACATGAAATTTTAATGAATTATTTTTTGTAAGTGTGTGTTACTATTTAGTATATGTAGATTATGGGCTTCAATGTGGGATTGTAGGTGGGAGTGGAAAGTGGTGTTATAAAATTTGTGATGTTTATGAATTTAAAAAATGATTGTTTCTCCAAAATATTGAAGATGACGAAAAATTGTTTAAAAAAAAAAAAAAAAAAAAAAAAATGTAAAGAGATTCAAGGGGTAGAAGGACAGGGCATAACAGTCATTGTACATTGGGGCAGGGACTAAAGTGAACCTAACTTTTCGTCCACCGGGGATGAAACTTGCTATCTGGAAAGACCATGGGGATGGAATTTGCAATTTACTCTCTTAATTGTATTTTTGATTTAGATCTTTAACTCGTGCTTCATGTACATTTTTAAATAAACAGCGGAAAACAAGTAATATTTAAAATTTAGAGAGTAGACACGCATTCATCAGTTATTATTAAAAAAAGTATTAAGTATTATGTGTCAAAGACTTCAATCAGATCTATTATTCTATGAGGTTATACATGAAAAGTGAGTTGGATGATTAAGTTAATTAAGCCACTAATCTCCGCACGTCTTAGCACATCGTGAAAGCCTGCATTTAATTAAGAAATAACCTTCCAATCTTTAGCTTATAAATACCATACAATAATCTGTTGATCATCGTCCAACTTCAGTTAAGAGTTTGCCTACTTAAATATCAATGGCAAACGGTAAAGCAGTTGCATTAGCAGTTGGTTTCATCTTCTTGAACCTTGCTGGTCACTGCTATGGTTATTATGGTGGTCTCCAATACGGGTTCTACAAAGGCAAGTGTCGAACTTCAGATGTTGAAGACATCGTAAGAAACACTGTCTACCTTAAGTTTCTTAAAGACCGAACAATCGCTCCTGCTCTCATTCGTATGCAATTCCATGATTGTTTTGTTAATGTAAGTTTCTTTAAGATTGATGCATGCATGCAGGCATGCAACGTTCCTAATCAAATTTTGCTTAACTAGGGAAGATTATAATTTTATTATTCTAATTTTTCATGAATTTAAAAGGGATGTGATGCATCGATTCTACTAGACGGGCCCAACTCTGAGAAAACCGCACCACCAAATTTAAGCGTTAGAGGCTTTGATGTCATTGATGCTGCAAAGGCCGCAGTTGAGGAGGTGTGCCCGGAGTAGTTTCTTGTGCTGATATTATAATTATGGCAACAAGAGATGTTGTGTCCTTGGTAAGTAGTAGTAGACTAGTAGTAATAGTAAATGAACCTAATCTAATTAGAGCTTTACAACTGTTTTCTAAGTTTTGAAATCATGCTAATATATAATGCAGAGTGGTGGATGTAGATACAACGTTCAAACAGGAAGAAGAGATGGACTTGTGTCTCTTGCACAAAATACAGTATCCCTCCCACCTCCCACAGCATCAGTGGCGACTGCGATCCAACTTTTTGCTAACAAAGGACTCACCGCCACCGACATGATCTATCTTAGTGGTAATTCACCATGTTATTATATCAAATATGATAAATTCTACAAGTAAAATTAAAGTTGCATACCTATCAAAATTGTCATTTTAGTTATTGAATAATTTCTGGCTTAACATTTAGTAATTTTTTTTCGGTTTAGGTGGTCACAGTATTGGGGTCGCTCACTGTTCTTTATTCAAAGACCGTCTATACAACTTTAAAAACTCTGGCAAACCAGACCCGACAATGGATCGGGCATTGTTAGCATCGTTGAGGAAAACATGTGCTCAAAATGCAACTATTGATCGCACAGCAAACTTGGATCAAAACCTATTTAGCTCAGCAGTCATTGACAAATCTTTCTATAGTCAGATTATAAAGCGTAGGGGAGTTCTAAAATTTGATCAAAATCTAGCATCGGACCGTTTGAGCAAGTCTCGGTTGCAAGGATTGCTAAATCATCCAACTTCAATTTTAACACTAAGTTTGGCCAAGCCATGGTTAAGCTAGGTGCTGTCCAAGTCCTCACTGGAAAACAAGGGCAAATCAGAAAATCATGCCGAGCAGTTAATCAACTAACTTTAACTTCTTTATTTAATTGATCAATTGACACGGTAATTATTTTGTCGTCACACATCTTTAACAATTTAATTTGTTTCTTGTTTTATATCAAGCAGTCGATGTATGTATGCAATCTTTGCAAGGGTTTGTTTGTGAGAAATGTTTTTTGAAATTTTTATTAGTATCAATTATCAATGTTGATTGAAATTTTCTTATGTTTGTTTTGATTGCTTCTTGTTTACCAGTAACAAAATATTTCTATCTTTGTAAATACTAGGTATAGTAACTGAAAATAAAAACTCTCCTGCATATGATTACATTAATTACATGCATAAGAAAACAAAAAGAAGAAACAACATATATTTTTAATGACAGCCACTAATCTAATTAAAGTCTTGCAATCAATATTGAAGAGCATATACTTATCATTATTCTAACACTTTCTAATAGAACAAAAGTAAATCCAAATGAAGCATCTAAGGAACAGACTGCAGTCGTTAAATCCAGTTTCCTTATTCGATCGGTTCTTGTTCACGGATCTTCATTGTTCGATAACTTTGTAGCTTCTTAGAGTTGTTATAATCAGTATTTAAAAGAGTTCAAAACAAGAGCTAGTTAAATTTCCCCTTTTCTATAAATAGTACTCCAAGATATTAACCTAAAAATATATTGAACATATACAACAAGACTTGAAAAGTTAAATCATATTTGAAGTATGACATTACTCTTTGCAAAGCAAGTTTTGATCTCACTTTGTGTCGCCATGGCCTTCGAGGACCGTTCAAGCTAGTGATCCTGACATTCTCTTTGACTACATTGTTCCACCTAATGTAACCGAAGTAGACGGAATTTCTTTACTGACACCAAAATTCGTGCATTTTTGATGGGTCATCAAATTCAGCTGATAGTAAATCAATGCTAGCTAGCATGACAGAGTTCTCGGCTTTAAATGGCCAAAGTGTTTCGTTGTCCCTGTTAAGGTTAGCCCCTGGAGGAGTGAGTGCACCCCACACACGACCCCATGCAACGGGCCTATTTTTCGTAGTGGAGGGTACATTTGAGGTTGGTTTTGTTGACACAACTAATAAACTTTACACTCAAACTTTACAAACCGGGGACATGTTTATTTTTCCTAAGGGACTTGTGCATTACCAGTATAATCCCAATCTGAAGAATCCTGCTGTTGCTGTTGCTGCATTTGGTAGTGCAAGTGCTTCAACCATTTTGATTCCGACAACGTTGTTTGGTACAGATATTGAAGATGTGATTCTTGCAAAGTCATTTAAAAGCGAATGTGGCCACGATTCGGAAGCTCAAGGCCGGTCTTGGAAGCAAGTCTTGAACCATGGTTTTGTATCATTATTGTTCATTTGAATTGTTAAATTCTCTCATAAAATAATTTTGTATAATAAACAACAGAAACATTAATTAACATTTGATCATATTGGCAGTTTTTGCTAGAACAGTTATATTTTTCAGATTTTTTGTTTTTAAACATTTATACGTACAAAGAAAATGGTTAAAGTTTAGAAGGTACACTTTGTGTTATATATATATATATATATATATATTTTTACGTTTATAGAAATTTTATTGGAATATTAAAAAAATAAAAATAAAAGAATAATAATAAAAAATAAAAATAAATTAAAAAAAAAAAAAAAAAAAAAAAAAAAAAAAGAACGAGGTTAACAAGTTGGGTTTGCCATCCATTGCTGTCTTTGACTAGCATTTCATATTTTACTAGTTAGCTAGAGACGCCACACAGAAAATAGCATGTTTTGTTCCTATACATGCATACCATACGTCATCAGTACGTTAAATAGACCATCCAGGCATCCATATATATAGTTAACACTCCAAGTATATATGTTCCGTCAATCCAATATTGTGGGTAAAAGTTTCCTTAGAACAGCTGTAGAAAACGCTTATATATACTTGACTTATGAGTTGTGTCGGCGCACCGTTTAGACTTTAGAGTTAATTTAGAGTCTTCATTATCTCCGCATAATAAACAAAACAAGGTTAGATCAGTGGTTAACACACTACCTTTGGAGACAGAGGTTAAGATTCGATTTTCACTGCAGGCGGAAGTCTTTTCTCTTTCGATAGAGGCGGGCGACCTTCTACCTTAGGTAGGGTATAGTATGGTTGTCTACGTCTTAACCCCCATACGTGGAAGGCGGTATGGGACCTATAACCCGTAGAAGGCGGTATTGGAGATTCTTTACTTTACTTTACTTTTATTATCTCCATAATATTGTACCTTGTAGAAATGTGATGTATGGTGTATGTTACAAAAGGTATGTTTGGCGGTCAATTTGGGAGCTCGGCTGTTCTGAAATTAGGGTTGGGATTAAAATTTGAATAGGAATTGAAATTGGGTTGTGGCATATTATTAGGTGGAAGCTCAAGCATATATTTTATAAATTATTTGATAAATTAGTTGGAGTTAAAGTTTATTAATGTAAATTGAATAAAATGATATTCTTCAAACTTTTACTTGTTAATTCATTATATTTTACAGAGTATTTAAACAATTTAACGAACTATAAGCCTATTTTAATAAAAATTTTCATAAACCTGTATAACTAACATAACTTATTTTATAAAATAGCTTAATTTAATTAACTCTAAGCCCTATATAAATCCACGCTAAACACATCCAAAGTGTTTTATGATATCTACGTTAAATGTTGTTCACTAGCTTTTAGATAAACCTTTTGACAGGTAATAGTCACGTGATTTATAATAACTCAAACTTTTTTAGTAAGAACCCTAGACCTCGAGCATCGGTGTGAAGCCTGGCAAGCTTTAATGTCATCGTGTCACACACCCGTAGCATCAAGATCCCATTTTCCCACACTAACCACAACAAACTCCTCCTCACTCATAACAAACCTCAACTCTTCATTTAGACATAACTACCACTTTATTTTTTATTCAATTTCAAAATAAACTAAATTCATTTTATTAAAAATAAAATACAATTTATACTAAAAAAAGTTATAAATTAAAAAGAAAAAAAACAAAAAAAAAAAAAAAAAAAAAACCAAAACACAACCGACCCTTCTTCTTCTTCCTTCTTCTTCTTCCCAAAATACACACACACTACACACACACACAAAAACACAGATTCACACACACACATATATACATATATATATTACACATACACATATATACGGATATAAATTTTAAAAACAAAACTTGTGTTGCCTTTTGTCGAAGCTTAGCTTACGTCGTCCCCACGATTTAAAAGTTCACGTGACGACGACGAGCCACCCGGTGTGGCGGCGAGCCACGACGGGGCTCCACGTCACCCACGGCGAGCCACAACATCTCCCACACCGGATGCTCTTAAAAGGCATTGTATTTATTTATCATTTAATACTTTCTCGCAAATTAAGCGATGAAACTCTAAAAAATTAGATTAGATCTAAAAACCAAAAACATTACAACATTGACAAATTTGTTGACGAAAACATCTGTCGGTAACTGAATTTAATTTTTAAATGCAGGAGCATAAGAAAAACAATCAAAACATAAATTACAGGTCGTTGGCTGACGGAAATGATATATTTGCCAATTTTTTGTTTTTGGTTTTTATTGCAGCCAACTTCTGATGGCAAGTGGCGGTATGTCGAAAATGAAGTGGATTTAATTTTCATTGTTTTTTGTGTATAATTGGAAAACGAAGAAAATTGCATTGACGACATCCGTTACCTTCGAACGGTTGAAAAATTATGACAAAAACAATCGACGGTTATGTTTTAGAAAGAGCGATCGAAAGGTTTGGTGTGTAGCATAAATAAAGCGCCTCATGATGGCCGACTAGGTATGAGGATCATGCATGTTCTATTATCATGTTGTATAAAAATACTAGTAAGTTATATTGTTTATTTTATAACTATTTAAAAAGTACAAATATTGTTAGCCTCAAAAGTGAAAACAATTACGGGAATTACATTAGTATCATTATTTATCTACACGTAGGGACTTGTATTGTCAAATATGTAAGATGTAGCATATAGGATGGTATAAATACCCTCCTAGTCACAACTAGGAGGGTGAAGCTCCTCATTTTGTATGTGTGTTTGTTTCTATCTCTTTTAATAAAACACACATCTTTCCCACTTTCTCTCTCGCAACTTACCATGTTTTCTCTTTATTTTGAGCTTTCTCGACCACCCGAATTGCTTAGAATATTGATATAGCTGGAATCAGAGCTTGATCACGAGTTTGTGATGTGTTTATTTTTTTAAATCGTTCTTAAAATGTGTTTTTTGTGTGTTTTTTCCTTGTTCGCAACTTTTTGGGAAAAAGCATGTACTTTCCTTATTAAAAACTTGTTCTTATGGTTTAAATCTTAAAATATATCATTTATAAGATGTTTAATGTGTTTTAGAAATATTTTACGTAAAAAGAATGGTAAAAAAATATGAATTTTTATCTAGGTGGTTTTTGGGCGTATACTCGAAAAACAGTGATATCCCCGAGTTTGGTATCTTCAAAAATATTGAGTTTTGAAAAATTCAAATATGCCGAGTTTCTAAAAATTGAATTTACCGAGTTTCTAATGTATGTTGAGTTTGGAGTTGTTTTACCGAGTTTGGTTCAAAAGTAATTTTACTGAGTTTGATCAAGAAAAATATGTCGAGTTTAGGGTCAAGTAATTTTACCCAGTCTGGTACAAATGAGTTACCAAGTTTGGGTCATTGAAAATTACCGAGTTTGGCAATATGATATATAACGAGTTTGAAAATCTAAATATACCGAGTTTAGGGTTATGGATTATTCCGAGTATGCTTTAAACTCATTTTACCGAGTTTGTATGGTGAAATATGCCGAGTTTGAATTTTCATATTGCAAGTTACATATAAAACCCTAGTTCGATCACCGAAGCGGGTTCATTTACATAATTAGGGTTTCATATCAACGATATCGGGTTTTGCATTTGGCAAGATTAGGTGATGTGTTGTCTTTGCGTAGGTAGTTTTATGTTATCAAATTTTAAATTTATATTTTGCCGACTTTACCTATAACAAACACTAACGGACAGTTATCCGGTAAATGGTGACTTAGTTGGCAAGTAGGGTGTCGATCACTAAGAGTGAAATGTTATCACTTAAATCTATCAGTATTTTAATTACTTAAGTTAATTTAATTAAACCTAATTCTAATGCAGCAAAAGGGTTTTCAGCCTGAGAGACTGGCACGAGCTTTAGATTTAATAAGACTGTAAAAGGTAAATGAGACAGATAACACACACACACAGAAACACAAATAATAAAGAAGAGGTCAAGCCAATAGTAAGAAAAACGTATTAACCAAGTTAACTATATAAGATGTCTAATTTTTCTAAAAGTTGTAATGATGATACTAACGTCCTGGCGTATCTAATGTAGGTTTAGGCGGGACTTCTTCCTAAACCCTAGGTTTACTTAATTAAGTATTTCAACATATTAATCCTGTACAATTAATCGAAACACGCATAAATTGCAACTTAATGATTACGACATTATCATTTATCCATTTATGGCTTACATTAAATATCCATGCCCTAACTTAATTACTAGTAGTCTAATGGTCATAGCGTTATGGATCTAGCAATAAGCTAAGTAATATGTGATCTTCCCGAATAATGTCTATCATCCACAAACTTAGGACTTATTGGATAGTGCAAGAATCAGTTGAATGAATAATTACAAACACAATAAACATCAATGAAGTAATAATCATAATCAGAACGCAAAACTGAGTAAGCTATCAAATTAAAACAAATCAAAACATCAAATTATCATTAACATGGCTAATACCTACAGGTATTAGCCCATAATCCCAGTAATAATACAATTTATCATGTTCAGAAAGATTAAAGTACAAATTGATAAGGAAAAATACGCTTACCAAACGATTATATTGTAGTAAAACAATTAAGGGAATCTTCCTATGGAATTATGGCACTAGCAGGACCTTCTTGGTCTTCTTAATTTCTCTGGTCTCATACTTGGTGGTTATGTGCTATCTAAAAACCGGACTTAGGGTTTTCTATTTATACTTTTCGAATATGTTTGATATGGCGTATCAGATGTATCTGATACGGCGTATCGAGGTAACTTCGCGTGGGGTCCAAGATTATTATATTCCGAATATTTTTACACGCCATCGATACGGGCGATCATAGAGATGATTACGCGCGTGTGTCTTTATATCTTGGAAATCTGGTGAAGTCTTTGAGATGGATACGGCGTATCTTCATAATGGGATACGGCGTATTTGGACTAAAACAAGCTCATTCTTCTTGTTGACCAAAGTTTCATATACAACGTATCTAAGTAATTGGATACGGCGTATTCTTCAAAGTCAAGAAATGGTTTTTATAATCATCCAAGTCTTGGTATACGACGTATCTGTTTAGAATGATACGACATATTCTTGTCTGTAAAATGGACTTTCTTGAACTTGATCCATATTGCATCAAAACACGTCCATTACTGCTAAGTTTCACCAATTACTTGATAATATATGAGATTGAAATATTTAAGCAATTAAGTATCAAGTCTTATATAAAATAATATGAAACAAGCAATATACATATAATAAATGATGCTATAACCATAACCTTATTTGATGTCATCATTAGGGCACAATTTTGAGTATAAGGGTGATATTGATAGGATTTATGTATGCAAACCACACAACTTGCCTTCACAGAAACGTTGAAGGGTCACACCAATGCACGCTAAACAAAACAAGCAACCAGAAATAAGAAACGAGTTTATGAAATAAAATGGAGTAAATAACGAAATGAAAATACGACGTTATTTTTATTAAAGGCTTAAACAGGTATTACTCGATACTTAATATTTATAAAAAGATAACTATTAAGGGGTAATAATTAACAAAAGGAAAAACTAATATCCCCTTAGGGATATTAGTCGTCCGTCCGAACCCAAGGAAAAGAGAAAGTGAGTTTGTTTCCTAAACAAACTCGAATACTTGTCCTACAACTATTCTAGAAATTTCTTAGGTGCCTTATAAATACAAAAGGACTTTGAGGGATCCTCATAACTCCCACACAGTCTCTAAAACCCTCTCCTCTCTCCTCTTTCCATTCATACAACCGATCAAAGGGATTAATCCCTTGATCGAACTCCACTAAATCGACCAAAGTCGATTTAGTGTTTAACCATTATTTGTAACTCGCCTAACTTGTATAGGTTCGATCCCTACTTCTACTTGTACAGTATCGGTGGATACCCGATGCAACCCGAAGTAAGGTTTTCTCATAATTAAAAAAAAATTATACTAGTCGATTTAAGGTGAAGAATGCGAACCTGCGCAACAAACTGATCCAGAAGCTTACGAACTACAAGATAACAAGTAAGTCTTGTATAAACACTCTTCTTACGTGTTTAAAGTTAGATTATATCAATTATTAGGTTAAGAACTTGCTAGTTAGGTTTTTCTAGTCGCATGGCCTTTTATGTGTTTTATTCCGCTATGCATGTTTTTGTTGGCAATGCGGGTAATACCAGAACTCTACTGTGGTATTAGAGCCACTTTATTTATATATAACCTAATTATGGTTCTTATTAATTTCTATTATAGTCACAAAAGTTGATTATGAGGTTGCTTTGGTCGATTTGTGCATATTAGGGGTTTTTAGGGTTACACGATTTAAGTATGGCAACTAGGGTTTAACCACCCTTGTGATTAATTAGGATTTGTATTATTATATCTGAAGATTGAAATACTAGGGTTTTATAACCTTTAAAGATGTCGATCTAGGGTTGGGTTTATACCATAATTTTCTACCGTGATAAAACATACAAAATCCTGATTGATGTTGTCACGATTACAAGAACTATGTTCTTGTGATTATATTAGAGTTTAAGGTTTTTTGATTACATAAAGATTGAAACTTTATGGTTTAACTATAAAGTTGCCATCTTTATGAGGATACAATTGTATCCAGACATAAACCTGAAAGAAACCCTAATTCATGCAAAACCTAATATATGAAAAACCCTAATCATTATTTGCAGGCTTTTACTTTACTTGTACAATTTAGGGTTCTAGGTATTTTGGTAAAGTGAAAACTTTACTAAAAATATGCTAAAACTATATTTGGAAACATGAAGTTACCAAATTATATCATATGATAAACAACATAGCTCATAATGCAAATAAGGCTTTTCTATATACTAGCCAAATGGATCAAGAAAATCAACTGGCACAAATCATGGTGACTAAGCACATAGTTTCAATAAACTGATAAAAGATTCAGTTTTACCCGATTCGAAATATTACATTCCTAAATATGGAAACTGGGGTTTGTGTTTGAATTTATAACCAGGGTTTTTAGGAAAAACATTTTTTATTAAAAAGGCTATAATAATTTTTCGTAAAACCATAAACTAGGTAACTTAGAGTTTCTTGTTACCTAAGTCATCAAATTTTAAATTTAAATAAGAATATCCCTAACTAGGGTTTGTGAATTTTAAAGAGATAGAATTTTTCCTAAAGTGGCAATAAATAGCAATAAGGTAAGAATCGTCAGTCCTGAAGAATGACGAGTTTCAGTAGATTGTAACAACATGGGTGAAACTCGTAGTATGTGTGGAAAACTAGAAGGGGGGTTGAATAGTTTTACCGATTTTAAGTTAGTTTCAAAAACTTTTAGATTCGATGTTATGTGAAATCGTATGAATGAGGAGATAGTATAGATCTATGAGTAATGCAAGTAAAGTTAGTAAAGTAAAGGATAGAAATGACACAACCGATTTATAGTGGTCCGGCTACAAGGACACCTTCCTTGCCCTACTCAACTCCCCGAGTCACCTACTCGAGAGTTCAAGCACTATGTCAACAAACTCCAACTTGGCGGAGAAGCCTTCATAACGTTGCTTACACCTTTTTCCGGTACAAAGCTAAATACCGAGTCTGTAACATGGAGGACCAAACCAACACTACTATAACACAACAAATATGTGAAATATGAAATACAAGATCTTGTTTATATTTTAATTTTGGTTGTGATGTAGAAGTATTGTTTATATTTTAATTTTGGTTTTAAGGGAGGCCTACGTGTCAATGTCAATTCCCTCTTGTAATTTAATTTTAAAATTAAACTTAATTAAATATAAATCAATACGGACATAACACAAGGAAGACCAGGCGGTTAAAAAAACTGATGAATCATAGAGAGAGTAGAGAGTTAGTGGGAACACGGAGGAATTAACAGCGTCCAAAAAGAAGAAGCATGTACCAGATATGTTGAGAAGACGCGAAGTCTGAAGATGCCTTATTACATTGTGTCATGTTAACCCTTAGGATAAGACCCAAGTTGATTCTGAAGTGGCTCTCAGATCAACAATAGATAATGTCTTGGTTGTGTCATAGTGTTTTATTATTGTCCATCTGCATGTTAAAAGGTAGATAATATGTCAACCAGTATAATCTAGGGATATAATAAAACTGAGCATCTCTTCTTAAGTCAAGAGAAAATGGTGTACTTAAGCACCAAGTATCTGATAGCGAGATTGTGTAATAAAACAAAATGTCTATGAATTAGTCTGAACCTAACTTAAAGGCTTAGGAAGGGTAACCCAAGGTTAGGCACCTTTTATTAAAAAATGATTTGTTTTCTAAAACTTAAAAAGTCATGGTATAAACTCATGCATAGTTCATACGTAAAACGAGTTTTAATGATGAAACCCATTTTAATACTGGATATAAAAAGAAAATACATGTGATTGATGAGTCTGTAAATGGTCTTACCCTATAAAATCTTAGACTAGTGCACCGTCCATAAACTATTCCACTCTCTTAACTCATACCCTACGGGCGGTTGATGCCAAAGCTCAACATACATAGGTATATTGCTGATGCGGGAGAGGTGGATATTGAATTCATTGTTCGTATTCCAAAGCAGAGATCAATGAGTTGCAATACCACTGGATTTTATAGTAGAGTCTATTGGTATTCCGCCAAAGTGGACCCAAGGCTGCATGTGAGACTAAGTATGCCCGATATTTATCAGAGTCTTAACCTTAGGAATTGTCCCAGCAAGACAATTTGCATGGTAAAACACATACCATAGACAAATTGTCATAAAGTAGTTATGTGCCAAATCCATGTGCTTTGTGACACCGTAATATGGATCCTTGTGTAATAAGCAAAATGATAGAGTCTAGTAGCCATTATGATAAAATATTGAATTAATAAAGTTGTATTCATAAAATGTAGATGGCACACAATTACAACAGCAATAACTCATTGTCACTTCGCTCTGTACTTGATAAGGACAAGCTCAGTGGGCCTAACTTTCGTGATTGGGAGAGGAATCTTCAGATTGCACTCAGACATGAATGAAATGGTATGTCCTGAAGAATCCCATCCGCCGGCCGCCTGCGGCTTCATACAGTAGCGATCGAAACACCGCTAGAGGCATGTACATGACACGGTAGACGTTGGATGTCGGTGCTAGCCACCATGGCACATGAGTTCCAAGTCAATGATATGGACATTGGAGCATTTGATTTGATCAACCAACTGCGCACTACTTTCCAGGCGTAGGCTCGAACCGAAAGGTTTGATGCAATTGTTAATCTGAGAAAATGCAAGATGGTTGAGGGATCACCGGTGAGTACTCATGTGATCAAGATGATCGGGAACATCAATCGACTTGAAAGGCTAGGTCACGCCATTACACCCGAACTTGATATTGATTTTATCTTTAACTCATTAAGTAAGGAGCATAAGCAGTTCATACTCAATTACAACATGAATATATTGAGGGTGAGGTTGTAGCTGAACTGCATACTATGCTCAATACTGCCAAAAGGAAGCTTGAGTAGAAGTCGAAAGATGTCTTGGTGGTGGATGGGAATCATGGCAAGTACAATGTCAAGTGGGAAGAGAGTAGGCGAGAGGGAAAAGAAGAAGAGAAAATCTTCCTGACAATATTCAAGGATCAGAAACCCGAAAGGGATTTTCTTACTTCAAGTGCAAGAAAGAAGGGCACGGGTTTAGGACTTGTCCAAATGATCCACCAAAAGGACAAGGTGAATCTGCTAAGACCTCAAGTTAGTACATCATTAATATTCTTATCTCTCACTTCTTTATGAAAGAAACATAATCTAATTTGTTAAAATATAAAATAGATGAGAAGTGAAGAGAGCATCGAACATAACTCGATGAAGAGTGCTAAAGTTTGCATAAGATGACTGCTTAGCTCGTGCATCTTTTTCTTTTTAGGATTTAGGATTTTAAACAAATTAAAAAAATCTTTACATTTAAAATTGGTTTCTGCCCGTTGTAGGGCTTGTTTTAAAATTTTCAATGTTTTAGGATTTAAACATTTCTTTATCTTAAGTTTATCTGGAATTATATATATTTAAAATCTGGGATAAAAGGTTTTGGAGAAAACTTAGTAAAATCTTAAATGCAAACTATGACAACAATGTATATGGTTTGACCAATAAGGTGTTCATACTTTATGGGTTCCCGAACCGGTGAAGTGAATGAAGTAAGTAGAAAAAAACCTTTAGCAGTAAAGGCAAAAATGAACTTTGATGCAATCCATCTACTATAGTAGAATCAAATAAGCACTTCTACCAGATAACAAATGTACAGAGTGGTCTGATAGGCTGTCTGGCTTGAGTCTTGAAAAGAATCAAAGCGTACAACCCCACATGCGATACACTTAAATACTAGAAGTATTTGAGAATTAAGATCTCTTATAAAAGATGAATTGCCTGGAGATTGTGTTCCCAAAAATCTAGAGATTGAGTAAAGCTCATATGCTACTAAATAGCATCTTGGATCTATAAATCAAAATCGAAAGGACACAAGTTTGTAGATAATGAGAAGAATTTCGTAGATGCTTTAGAAAGCTCTAGTAAGACTGAAATGCGTCTTATAAGAAGAGTAGTTAATAAAAGTTAACAAATGTTAAATAGATCAAGTTAATGTACTCGAGCCAAGTCGCCTCGACCAGCAATGGATTGTGAGTTCCAATCAAAGTTGAGCAACGAGAGAGTATGTTACAAATTAACTTTTGATCATTTTAACTAAAGAGTAAAAAGCATGACAGAATGATATATCGAAAACAATCTATGTAGGAATTCCTAAGTCTTGCAATAGTTAGTAGGTGGTGTCAAGATCAATGGACTAAGATATTATGGCACCGTAGAATATGTTGATCTTAAGTTGTTGTGTACCAATTAAAGAAGCCATATTACTTAAAGGATTTAAAATCTAGGACTACAAATAAGGGAATGTGCAACTACATCGCGGTTCAATGAGGCTTGTACTGAAATTCTCAAAGACTTAGGATAATCAGTAACAAGCAGTCACATTTCTTAGTTGTTGGTATAATTCCATTTTACCTAATCCTGTAAAATGAAGTACATCATTGAATGCTAAGGTAAGTATGTGTTAGAAGCATTTGTAACAATCTTCCCCCAATGTGGCTATATATGGGATTACTTACAACATTTCTTACAAGTACAAATAAAAATAAAGAAAGGTCTTCATAAGCTCTCTAAACGTTGAGGATGACTGTAGTTGACGCTCTTTGTCTTCATCTTGTACCTCAGCTTGAGAACTTTTCTTCACATGTAGGAAAATGATGTAATATGTATGAATTGGATTAGCTTCCCCCCAATTCATACTGCATGTATTTAGCATCTTCTCAGTACACTTCTTTTTAGCGAAGTTTCTGAATCAACTTCCCCCCAAACTAACATCTGTCTTTAGCAAATTTGAAACTTTGATGTAGCTGACATATCTTCTAACTTTTGTGGTTTAAGCGCGCAGTGGAATTTGTAGATGAAACAGTAAACCACACCAAGCAAATATGACTAACACTTAATCACAATTATACTCAATGAGAAAAATTCGTTCGGGGTAACATGCAAGAAATTAACAAGATCTTCTCACGTATGTAGACTACTTCACACAAAACAACCCGCGGAAGTTGAAAATGATAACACCAAATTCTTCCCCCTGATTGCAAATACTCATGGAAGAAAAGTGTCTTTGCAAAGAAATTTAATAATTCAAAAGAACATCCATTTCTCTTCCTCCACGATGGTTTCTATTTATCGGAAACATACTTCTTCTATGGTTATGATGCATCGGAATCAGCGTAACTCCATGTATTTCCAATTAATCGAGAAAGTGTGAAGTACCATAAATCTCTATTAAGCTTAAAAAATATCATGTGAGAATCAACTGCCTACATCCTCTCTACTCTTTTGTACTTCTCTCAGGTAACTCTTTAGCGACGCTATTATCATTTTGTCGGCTCTTTGTAGTGACTACTGATGGAGAAAACCGAATATGACGAACTTGAGAATGAATTAAAATAACCTAAACTTGTGACTTAAACTTGCACTAATATCTGACTAAGAACCAATACTAAACATTTTAATAAAGGTAGCTACATATACCCATCCAACCATCCATAACTGTATATGAACATTTCTTGAATTATCCATGACTTTTGTGACACCCGAGCATTACAATGTAACTCCTTTAAAGTGATAGCTATACACCGTGAGCACTACAATGTAACTCTTCTTGTGGAAAACTAGAAGGGGGTTGAATAGTTTTCCGATTTTAAGTTAGTTTCTAAAACTTTAGATTCGATGTTATGTGAAATCGTATGGATGAAGATAAAGTATAGATCTAAGAGTAATGCAAGTAAAGAAAGTAAGTAAGGGATAGAAATGACACAACCGATTTATAGTGGTTCGGCTACAAGGACACCTTCCTTGCCTACTCCACTCCCGAGTCACTACTCGAGAGTTCAAGCATTATGTCAACAAAATCCTTCAACTTGGCGGAGAAGCCTTCACAATGTTGCTTACACCTTTTTCCGGTACAAAGCTAAATACCGAGTCCGTAACACGGAGAACCAAACCAACACGACTATTACACAACAACTATGTGAAATATCAAGTACAAGATCTTTGCTACAGAAATCTTGTGGAGGAACAAATCAATCAAGGACCCCTTGCTTGGATGACTTGTAGAAAGCTCGTGATCTCGCCTTAGAGAAGGACCTATATGAGAATCACAATAGAAGAAAGAAGAATAACTCTCTAGATCAAGTGATCTTTTGTTAGAAGAGTGTAATAATATATGAGAGAGTTAGTAAGAAGAGGGGTGAAGAGAAATGAAGAAATGGCTCTCTATTTATAGGCAAAATCTTGCCACTGGTCCACGGATCCCACGGATCCCTCCCTTAAGGGATCCGTCTAGTGTAACCCCAGGGATCCGTGGGACGCTCCTCTTTGCCCATGGGTTTTTTGGTTACGGGTCATGGGTCATGGGTTATGGGTTGGTCCATGGGTATTTCATTAGATACAATGTATCTAATAGATGCAATGCATCTAGTCAAATGGATATGGGTAAATACCATGGGTTGTGGTTTTTACCCATCCTAATAAACTATTACAACAAATGATTTATTACAACAATTTGTATTAAATGACTATATGTAAATGCTTTACAAAAATAACATGTATCCTTATAATTTTACTTATGATAACATTATATTTGTTATCAACAAAACACAAAGAGATCGCTAAATATTAATAAACATTTTTACGGTTTATTTGTATTAAAAATCTCCCCCTTTTTGTTGATGATAAAACATAATGTTATGATGAGTAAAACTTAAAATTAGATGTATGTTTTGAAAGCCTATGTTTTACTTCTTCTCCCCCTTTTTGTCGAAACAAAAAGTTAACCCAACGAAGAAATAAAATGTGGAAAAATAGTCCACGTATCGCTAACTCCCCCTAGAATGGGGCGTCAAGTGAGAAAAAAGAAAAAATCCTACAAAGAAAGGGTTAGTAGTAACATGCATAAATAATCTTGTGATTGATGAGAATCAAGATTGGGAGCCAAGGTATGTAAACAAGGCCTTGTAATAAAAAACAAAATGTAGTGGTACTTATACCACATACAAGATGTAAAAGTAAGAACAAGACTTGTTCTTAAAAAATGACTCAAAAGAAAAATACTAAAAGTAATAAAAATGATTCCTTCCATGCTTGCATAAGGTTTATGGATGGAAGTTTTGGTGAGTAATGATGTTGATGCGATCAAGGATAAGGTTAAGTATGACTCGCATTTCTTCCCTAATCTCTATTGAAATATCCCTAGTCGATTGGCAATGTTCACAATGTAAGTGATGTGGGTAATGAGTGCGGAAGTTTTCCGGGTGACTTTGATTTGTGAGATGCGGAAGCTGTGGTGGAAAAGTTGGAAAATACGGATCAAACGGGAATGTTTGGTAGTGGTGGTGGAAAAGAACCTAGATGTTTTTGTAACACAATGGGAGCTAAAGGTGGTGAGGTTTCAAGGTCTTTGAAAATTGTGTTTGGAGAAGTGGGAGGTGTCAAAAAGGCTAGTTCTTTTTGCTTTGTTTGTTGAGATCTTGTTGGAGTCTTAAGGAGTTCCAAAAGAGTGACCTTAGGTGGTGATGTGATGGGTAATGAAGTTGGTGTACTTGTTGGTGATGAAGGAGGTGTTATAATTGAAGCATCTTGTGGTGAATGAGTTGTTGGTGATGAACCATTTGATGATGGTTTTACTAAGCAACAAGGCCGGATGCTAATCCGTGCGGTTTTTCTAGATTTGGGTGGTGGTACTTTGGAAGGTGGGAGGACAAAGTTTTGGATTTCTAGAAAGGGGTTGTTTAATTTGCACTAGGTGATTCATTTTTGTTGGAAGGTCATTTGGGTGACATGATGATGTTTGTTTGTGAGGTTGAGAGTTGATGAATATGCAAACATGTTGGGAATCCTATTTATAGAAAAATAATGCATTGTAATGAATGCTTGACCCAAAATATGGATTAAAATCTAATGATTAGATATGAATTTAAGGCATGTGATCATGAGAACACAAGCATTAAATAACATACTCCAAAAAAAATAAAAGAAATGATGAAACTATTGAAGTTTTCATCCAAAGTGAGAAAAATAGAAGATAAAATTAGCTTATGTCTCACGGATCCCACGGATCCTCCCCGAGGGATCCGTCCGGCATTAAGGCTTGGGATCCGTGGTCTTGGTGATTCAGCGACTCAAAATTTTCCTTTTGGAAACATTTGTGCCTAGTGTGTGCTTATATGCAAACCATTTAGAGTTGCGGTTATCTCGACTCCTAAAAAGAAAAGAAAAATAAACTAGAAGTGAAAAAGCACACTATTATGGGAGATAACCCGAGTGCTCCTAATTCATTGTTGCTTAAATGAATGTACCCGAAAACACATATTAGTTATGTGTCCTCTTTAGCATTCAAAAGACATGAGATGCAATAAAAACGGGTTTTTACTTTGTATTAATAATGAAAAAGCAATTTGTCCTAAACGTGAGAAATGGCTTTTATGCAAGTGATACGGGAAGAGGTATCCTTTTAGAAAACATTTTGAAAAGAGGTTTCTATGTGAATAAACCATTTATTCTTTGAAAGAGAAAATATGTATGCGATCACGTCTTTGCAAAAGGTACTTATCTTGAAAACTAAGAAAACTATGAATTATAAGTAAAACTTATCTTGGTTTTGAAAATTCCGTATTGCTTGTGAGTTGTGCGTGAAATAGAGATCCTAGACTCGAAAGAAGAAGGTTAGTGTTTACATACCTTGTAGAGTTTAAAAGCAAATTACGACGATTGTTCCATGAGACCAAGACCACGACAAAGTAGGTTGAATTGTTCCCGCATCAACGGTTTGGTGAGGACGCCGGCTATGTTGTCTTCGGATGCTACCTTCTCAATAGAGATGTTCCCTTATGACATTGTCTCTTAAGTGATGACGAATCTCTATATGCTTTGTCTTGAGAATGCAATACGGATTCTTGCTTAAATCGATGGCACCTTTGTTGTCACATAGAATGGATATGTCACTTAGATGAATGTCGAGTCAACTAACGCTTGTTTCATCCATAGTGCTTGTTGGCATGCTTTGCCGCGAAGACATATTCGACTTGGTTGTTGATATTGCTAATGTCGTTTGCTTCTTTGAGAACCAAGATGTTAAACAACATCTCATAAAAGTACATACCCCACTTGTACTTTTTCGGTCAACATAATCACCTGCATGGTCAGAATCTGCATATACAATTGTTTCTACTCCTGTACCCTTAGGATACCACAATCCTAATTGAGTTCTACCCTTAATGTATCTAAATATCCTTTTGACGGCTTCTAGATGTGATGTTTTAGGATCTTCTTGAAACCTAGCACATAGACAAACACTAAACATGATATCCGATCGACTAGCCGTGAGGTAGAAGACTACCAATCATGCCACGATATTTTGTGTTATCAGCGGATTAAGTCGTCTTCATCTTTTGTGAGTTTAGTGTCGATGACATTGGTGTCCTAATTGGTTTGACTCTTCTAAACCGAATTTCTTTAACATCTCATTAATGTATTTAGATTGATTAAAGAAGATACCATCTTCTACTTGTTTGATTTGTAGACCAAGAAAGAAACTAAGTTCTCCCATCATACTCATCTCGAACTCGTCATGCATGATTTTAGAAAAATCATCACACATGTCTTGACAAGTAGATCCGAATATAATATCATCTATATATATTTGAACAATGATTATACGTGACTCTCTTTTCTTAGTAAAAAGTGTGTTATCAACTAACCCCATGGTGTAGTTGTGTTCGATTAAAAATGACTTGAGTCTATCATACCAAGCTTTTGGAGCTTGTTTAAGACCGTAAAGGGATTTCTTTAGTTTATACACATGTTTAGGTTTTTCAAAATCGATGAAGCCCGGAGGTTAAGCTACATATACTTCTTCATTAATAAAACCATTTATAAAAACACTTTTGACATCCATTTGATAAAGCTTAAGATCATTAGCACAAGCATAAGCAAGACGTATTCTTATAGACTCTAATCTAGCCACGGGGGCATAGGTCTCATCAAAGTCTATTTCTTCTTGTTGATTATACCCTTGGGCAACGAGTCTAGCTTTGTTTCTAGACACTATACCGTTTGCATCTAACTTGTTTTTATATACCCATTTGGTTCCTATTATGGTTTGATTACTAGGTGGGGGACAGTGTCCAAACATCATTAGAAACAAATTGATTTAACTCTTCTTGCATAGCCATTACCCAACTTTCATCTTTTATGGCTTCTTGTATTCTTAGGTTCTATGGTTGAGGCGAAACAAAACAAGCTACTTTGGTTTTGAACTTGAGACCTTAAGGTTCTTTCGTTTAGCTTTCCTATGACCTTATCTATGGGGTGATCTTTGGACTCTTTAATATTTATGATTTCATCATTTAAAGGTTCTTCTTCTTCGTTTATCTTTTCTTTATTAAAATAGCTTCACTTTCGACAATCTCGTCATCGACAAGAGGTGGAGTAGGTTTGGGTGGACTTTCATCAAATTTTACGTTTAATGACTCTTCTACCTTCATTGTTTCTTTATATAATATGACGTAAGCTTTGCTATTAGGAGAGTAACCTAAAAATATACCTTCGGTTGATTTAGGATCAAATTTTGTAAGGTAATCTTTAGTGTTAAGTAGAAAACATTTGCTACCAAAGACTCTAAAGTGATTTAACGTAGGCTTTTTGCCTCGAAGTAACTCATATGGAGTTTTATCTAAAAATGGTCTAATTAAGACTCTATTAAGTATGTACGTTGAGGTATCAACGGCATTGCACCAAAAAATTTGAGGTGTGGATTGCTCATTTAGCATGGTGCGACTCATTTCTTGTAGGGTTCTATTCTTTCTTTCAACTGCCCCATTCGATTGTGGAGTGCGAGGAGCCGAGAAGTTGCGAGTAATACCATTAGCGTCACAAAGGCTCGGTGCACTTCATTATCGAATTCCTACCATGATCCGTTCTAATAGACACTATAGGACTTCCTAGTTGTCTTTGGATTTTCTTACTTAATATTTCAAAGTAGTTGAACGTTTCAGTTTTGTTCTTTAAGAATTTAGTCCATGTGTACCTAGAGTAATCATCCACTATAACCAAAGTGTAGTAGTTTCCTCCATAACTTTGGATAGCTGATGGACCAAATAAATCCATATGTAGTAACTCAAGACACTTAGTTGTAGACACCATGTTTTTAGCTTTGTGACTAGAATGGACTTGTTTTCCTACGTTACAAGCATCACAAAAGTGATGTTCATATTTTAATTTAGGTAGATCTCTTACTAGATCTTTGGATGATAGCGATTGAAGAAGTCGCATATTGGCATGACCCAATCTTGATGCCATAAGGTCGGAATATTGATACGCTTACGGCGTTCGGGGTCAAAGGAACTTCCTTTTCATCGATCAAGTTTTTCAACACCTAAGCAAGGAACCTAATCGTTGTAGTGTAGTATTAGGGTAAGCCACGGGTATTGATATCGTTCTCTAGGGAATAGGAATGCTAGTGAGAAGTTACTACGCTAAGGTTGGGGTTGAGGAAGATTATTTTTATCTTTTTATATTTTTAGGAAATGGAAAGGCACGAATCTGGGGTTTGGATTTGGGGTTGGTATTTCTACGATTACTCTACTTATCTAATTATCTAATTAACTACGCTAGGGTAGTCTATGTCTATTGTTGTGTGCTCGTATGATGATTAAGAATGTATTTACTTAGGTTTTATTACTCCTAGTTATCTCCTATTGATGGTTGAATTGTCACGTCCTTATTATTAATGCGTTGTGTCTCTAAGGTCGTAGGGTGTCGTTTATCCTAACTCTTTGAAGCTACCAAAGGTTAATGACTACAAAATCTCTATGATTCATAAACTTAACACTAAGGTATTCTTTGGATGTTTAGCCTACAATAACTCTAGGTGATTATAAACTAAGGTTCAACAAAGACTAATCAAGCATTAATAACACAACGAATGACCTATCACAATAATAGGACAATCACAATTAAGATAAGAGACAACCAATCAATATTCAATAACTAGGTTTCATATTACCTAAGCAAACACACAAGTAAATTAACCGGACATGGAGAACATGCAAGCATACACACAATCAATTGAAGACATAATTGAATTAATGAAGTAAAACACTTATCTTGATGTAAGATAGGTATGGAACCCTAAAATCTTGTACAAAACTGACCTTGGTTCGGTTTAGGTTTTACTCCACAAAACTACCCTTAAAACTGAAAAGTTCGGATTCTATATATAGTTACACAAGCTGCGACGGCGTCACTCTTTATTTGTGACGCCGTGGTCTCCTCATTAAGTTTTCGTCTTAGCCACGTTATCATTGTGGCGCGCACCTTATGCCCGTGACACGTCGCCTTGATCTCGGGACGTCTGGATCAAATCTAGGCCGTCTAAGTCACGGCCCTCTCTTTTAAAACCCGATGCAAATCCACTTGTAAATAAGAAATTTGCTCTTGAGTCATCACAAAACTTGTTCCGAGGCGTCACAAATAGAACTGACGCCGTCCCTTTAGTTCCAATGACTGAGTGTCTCGATTCTTGACTTTGGCCATTTTCTTCAGATATTCGCGCCTTTTTGTCCAAATAAGTGTCATTCCAACAATTTGCCTTCAAGAGACCTAAAAAGTGAAAAGGAACAAAATTAAATAGTAACGGATACAAAAGTAATCAATTAAGGGCTTAAATGACCTTTCAAAAAGGTACCTTTTAAATCCTTATCAAGTATCATCCATAGAAGTAAGACAAAGTTTGTCTTTAGGTTCATTACCAATTTTAATGACATAGACTTCATGTTTCCTAATTCCTCTACCTATGGTGATGCCGTTTTTTAATATCTTACTACCGGTTTCGTTGAAAAGTACGTTGCACTTTTTATCACATATTTGTCCTATACTTAAGAGGTTAAAGTTTAGGTTTTCATGTGACACACATCGTTAATGGTTAGAGATTTGTTAGAAATCGCACCTTTACCGATGGTTTTGCTTTTGCTATTTCCAAATACCACATTTCCTCCATTGAAGGATTCATATGTGGAGAATAAATCTTTATTTCGGTCATGTGCCTCGTGCTTGCTATCCTTGATCCACTCATACGGATCTAAGTCGACCTTTAAGCACACTAAGAAAACAATTAACTCAAAGTTTGGTCCCCATTTGTTCATGGGTCCATTAGTGTTAAACATTCCATTCATGTTAGACATGTATGGATAAGGTGAATATCGTTCCATGGTGCAAAGTTTTGAAATGGAAAACCATTTGCATATTTGGATTCCATCCCATTTGATGGTTACTTCTTGGATAAACATTATTAGGTCTCCTAGATGTGTTTGGTTTGAAAATGATGGACCTTTGTTTCTTATAAATCTTTGATTATATCTTGGGTGGTTGTCTAATGGTAACATGAGTTGGTTTCTTCTTATTAAATAACAAAATCGGTTCTAAAGAGAGCTACATTATTACCCTTTGTTTGCTTGAGACCCATGGATCTGGTTGCCACACTAGCCGGTTCCTGCTTTTGGGATCCATGGGATCCGTATTCTGATGGTTTGTTTTCTAGTGCCTTCTACGGATTGTGTTTCTTTGTTTTCACTAGTTGACGCATTAAGTTCACGAAAACCTAGACCTTTTGATTATTTCTGTTTTGTGTTCATTCTAACAATCTTAGAGTCTAGATGATCAACTAGTGTTTGAAGTTGAACATAAGTTCACATTTGCCACTTGCTATCTTCCCTTTTCTAGGCGTTTAATTTTGCCTTTAGATCTATGATTTCCTTTTCTAAGCGTTGGTTTTGATTTTTTAAAAACTTATTTTGTTGATTACTTTTAAACTAGTTTTGCAAAGTTTATCATATTCATTATGTAATGAATCATCATCTAAAGATGAGCTACTATAGTATTCGTGACATACCTCGTCATTTGCCATGAGACAAATTTCTTCGTCCTCCTCCTCGCTCATTCCCCCACGAACCGCTCACGAATGCCATTTGATCATCGCGTTTGGGACACTTAGTAATAAAGTGGTTTGGGTCCCCACATTTGAAGCAAGCGCGATCATCCCTTGGCTTCTCGTCCTCTTAGCTTTTCCGGAATCCTTTCTTGTCGTCATACGGTTGTTTGACGTATCTTCCTTCCTTCAAAAGAACTTTTGAAGTCCTCACGCCATGGCATACTCCTCGTCATCACTATCCGAAGAGGTCCTTTTCATCGCTTGAGACCTTCTTGGCTTTAAGGGCAGAGATTTGTGCTTCTCTTTCACTTTTGAAGCTTGGAATCTTTAAGGACAAGCTCATAGACTTTTAAGTTGCCTATGAGTTCATCAAGGGTGAGGATTGTCAAATCTTTGACTCTTGATTCTTGTCACCTTATATCTCCACTTGGATGGAAGTGCCCATAGATATTTCCTAACATGGTTACTGCTAGAAAGATTCATCAAGTGCTTGTAAAGATGTAATTATAGTATTAAAGTTAGCAAAGAATGATCCATAGTTTCTCATCCGATATTGAAAATTATTCATATTGTTGAACAAATAAATCTATTTTATTGTTTTTCACTTGTTGATTACCTTGATGAGTTACAACTAAAGAATTCCAAATTTCTTTAGAGGTTTTAAGCATGAAGATTCTTTCGAATTCCTTTTTGGGTAAAGAATTATATAAAACCATTTTAGCTTCACTATTTTTGGAAAGCTTTTTCTTAATTTCATCGGTGAGTTTATCATGAGGTATGTTAACTAAAATTCCATCTTCATCTTTTGCAGTGGCTTCAAAATCGCCTTCAACAATGATGTACCAAAGATCAATATCTTTAGACTTCACGACGTTTTGAATCTATTTTCCAATATATAAAACCATTAGTTTCAAGTAGTGGAGGTCGTTTCATGGTTCCCTTCCTTGTAATTTTCGAACCCATAGTGATCGAAAAGTTTTTAAAATACGGTTTACTTTAAAACTTTTATAAACTTAGCTCTTGATGCCAATTGTGGAAAACTAGAAGGGGGGTTGGATAGTGATGATGTACCCTCCGAGTATCTCGAAGGACACTCCTCCGAGACGTGTCGAAGCCCTTCCATTCGAAGGCCCAAGTTAGGATTCCGAATATCCATAGGCGTCAAACCATTCGTTATCACGAAGGTTACCTCGAAATTCTCCATTGAAGCCTAAGCCCTTCGGGATATGGGCCGACGTGAAGCTACCGGATAGGGGAACCTCGACTTGGTCAAACCCACGATCTCCTCTCTCTCTTGGCTTCCTTCAAGTCCGAGAACGTGGGTCACTAAACCCTAGCGGTTACCCACAATCATGGGGCGCCCCATGATTTCCGACATTCATCGAAGTGATCTCAACCTATTTCATCCACTATAAATAGGTTGGATGGGCAATGGATTATGGTATGCTCATTTCACACTCATCTCTTTGCTTACACACACAACCATAACTCATACTTACTCTCACGCCGAAGGTGGTTCGCAGGGTCATACCCCTGCGTAATCACTTAACGTAGTGTTTCGTATTTCTTATTCTCAGGTGAAAGGCAAGTCTTGGATGGAACATACACCCCTCATACCTTTGATCATCATCGAAGCCTGGTAGTGCAATCTATTGTACAATCAAATAGTTTTGCCAATTTTAAGTTAGTTTCTAAAAACGTTAGATTCGTTGTTATGTGAAATCGTATGGATGAAGATAAAGTATAGATCTAAGAGTAATGCTAGTAAAAAAAGTAAAGTAAGGGATAGAAATGACACAACCGATTTATAGTGGTTCGGCTACAAGGACACCTTCCTTGCCCTACTCCACTCCCCGAGTCACCTACTCGAGAGTTCAAGAACTATGTCAACAAACTCCTTCAACTTGGCGGAGAAGCCTTCACAACGTTGCTTACACCTTTTTCCGGTACAAAGCTAAATACCAAGTCCGCACCACGGAGGACCAAACCAACACGATTATTACACAAAAACTATGTGAAATATCAAGTACAAGATCTTTGCTACATAAATCTTGTGGAGGAACAAATCAATGAAGGACCCCTTGCTTGGATGACTTGTAGAAAGCTCGTGATCTCGCCTTAGAGAAGGACCTATATGAGAATCACAATAGAAGAAAGAAGAACAACTCTCTAGATCAAGTGATCTTTTGTTAGAAGAGTGTAAGAATATATGAGAGAGTTAGTAAGAAGAGGGGTGAAGAGAAATAAAGAAATGGCTCTCTATTTATAGGCAAAATCTTGCCACCTGCTTCACGGATCCCTCCTTTAAGGGATCCGTCTAGTCTAACACTGTGGATCCGTGGGACGCCTCCTCTTTGCCCATGGGTTTTTGGTTATGGGTCATGGGTCATGGGTTATGGGTTGGTCCATGGGTATTTCATTAGATACAATGTATCTAATAGATGCAATGCATCTAGTCAAATGGATATGGGTCAATACCATGGGTTGTGATTTTTACCCATCCTAATAAACTATTACAACAAATAATTTATTACAACAATTTGTATTAAATGAATATATGTAAATGCTTTACAAAAATAACATGTATCCTTATAATTTTACTTATGATAACATTATATTTGTTATCAACAAAATACAAAGAGATCGCTAAATATTAATAAACGTTTTTACGGTTTATTTGTATTAACACTTACATCGGGCATAACTAGATAAATCAAGTCTTAATCATTTTTGTGGTTAAAGGCTCAAGCAAAGATGCGAAACAATCATGCATCCAACCAACCGGATACCTTGAGATACTAAGTACATGCACCCGTGAAATCCAACTTAAAACTAATAAATAATAATTAATTAACCCCATAGTCATTTCTTGCGTTAAATACCAAAAACTAGCCTTTTTATGATTTAAATGAATTTGTTGGGAATAAAGCTATGATTACCAATGATAAAGGTATGTGGAAGACATATGCTAAAGATTACACTAGCGGTGGAAACTCATTACCACTTCCGATACATTATTACCACTTGCTATTAGGATAATTGTTATGTATCCGTGTATTGATAAGTATAGAAAAGATCTTGTGTATATTCTATATTGTTAGCATTATACTTATCTTGTAAAGGACTCCTTGTGCTATAAAAGGAGATCCTAGGTCATTGTTTAGAGTATACTGAAATACTCAATACTAAGCTTCAAGGTGTAACCCTAGTGATAAGCAAGATCACTCGTATTATTTCTTAATAATATTGGAGCTTTGTGTTAAACTATTTCACTTACATTACATCATATAATCCATCTTCTAAGTATTACTAAGTATATTCCGCGTGCTTATTAATATAACTCAAAGTATCACTAACACAAGGTGTGTGTTTAGATCCATCAAGTGGTATCGAGCGAAGGTTTTGATACTTTGATTTAGAAGATCAAGGAATAAGCAACCAACTCACTCAAATCAATGGAGATGGAAAACAACCAATCGATTACGCTCCAAGGCTTCCTAAGCTCAAACTTAATGAGTTTGAGATGTGGAGGATAATGATTGAGCAATACTTTCTCATACAAGACTATGCTCTATGGGAGATCATCTTAATTGGTGATTCCTTCAAGTGCATTACCAAGATTGAGAAAGTTGGTGACACGAAGTTATAACAGTTTACGTACACGAAACTAATGATGAAAGAGCAAAGAAGAAGAATGACACGAAGGCGGAAGTTTGTTACTAATGACTCTTCCTAAAGATCGGATCATTGCTTTTAGCAAGTTCAAGACAACAAAAGAACTTTTGAAGAGATTTGCTCGGTGTTTGGTGGCAATGATGCTACAAAGAAGACACAAAGACATTGTTGAAGCAAAGTTATGAAAACTTCTACTTCAAGCAATGACTCACTTGACAACATCTTCACCAAACTCGGAAGATTGTCACTGGCCGACTGTGTTTGGCATTGAGGTAGAAAAGGAAGACCTCAATTTGAAGTTTCTAAGAAGTTTGCCTTCGGAGTTTCATACAAATGTTATAGTGCAGGAAAATAAACCGAAATTGAAACTATGAAGCTCAATGATCTTTACAACAACTTCAAACTCATTGAACAAAGATTGAAGAAGGCGGGAAACTTGGTACAAGCTCTAGCGACTTGGCATTGTTGTCAACCTCTTGGTGTGATGATTTTGAAGATGACTATGATGATGATTTTGCCCTTCTTTGGTTCTCTTGTTCCATTGGTAATGTTAGTGTTACCACTGCGGTTCAAAGAAGAAGGTTCTTGGTATTGGAGATCCTACCTTTTATGCTTTTATCTCCACTCAAGTTAATGGCTCTATATTAACTCATGAAGACATAGAGCAAATTGATGAAGATGACTTGGAGGAGATGGACATAAAATGGCGAGATAGCTCTTCTTAGCATGAGGGCTAGGAAATTCTACAAGAAGGCGGCAAGCCAATTCACATCAATGGTGGTGGCTGCGGGGTTCGATAAAAGAAAGTAGAGTGTTTCAATTGTCACAAGTTGGGGCATTTTGCTAGAGAATGCGAAGACCAAGGAACCGGGACAAAAGGTCTACTTGGTACAAGCAAAGAAAGAACCAATTGTGGAAGAACCAAAGGCAATCTTGGCAATTGATGGTGTGAGCTATGATTGGAGTTTCATGGTCGATGAACAAGAGGAACAACCTTGAGATCTTGCTCTTGTGTCTCTGAGAACATGCTCTTATGGCTTTCTCGACTACGAGGTACAAAATTTTGAAAGTTGTTCTAAAACATGTAGGGCTTCTAGAGAATGTGAAAGGCTTAATGAATCTTTTGAAAACCAAAGAACGAGTTGTTTCTTTGCTAATTATCTTGTGACAAATCTTAGAAGAGGCATATCGTATTAGAGAAACAACTAGAGCATTATAGAGCAAATGAGTCAAAATATAATGATGATATGATTATTCTTAGAAGAGATAGATCATAAGGCAATGAATGAGGCATTAAAGAAGAGTTTGAAAAACTTAAAAGATAAATGAGAATGTCAATTTATCTGTTGACACTTGTTATTATCGATCTAAGTCAATTGATAAAATTTGGAATGCTCAAATTACTAGTAAAGTTAAGTCGGTATGGGATACAATATTGTTCCTCCACCACTAAGGGTGTTCCATCACCTCACAGGCATAGATTTAGCTCATACAGGCCTAGAAGATTTTCGGGAACCTATTCGTGAATATGGTCCTCTCAAATTTGTGACAAGTGAGGAAGAGGTTAAGCATGAACACGATGTTTTTGAAAGTGCAAGTGACTCATCATTGTTGATGAGAATGTTAAAAAGAATGTAGAGGCTTCTATCCCAAAAGTTGTTAATACTATTACGGAGGAACCTAGGAAACAAGTTAACAAGCCTAGATCAAGCTGTAAGGTATCTTTGAGATGTATAGAAACAAGTCATCGACTCCTAGGGGTAACGGAGGAGTTGGAATCATGTAAAATCTCAACAACTAGGTAGTGATTTTGTGATGTACAATAAAGCATGTTATATCTGTGGTAGCTTTAATCATTTACATGCTAATTGTGACTATCATGTTGGGAGAAGGAAGTCCATGGGAATAAAAGGGTGGAGTCTAACAAGTTTCAAAACAATGTACACCTAATTCACACGACAAAATGATCCCAGAGCGATTCAACTAAGAAGTGGTCTTAAAACTTTTGCCCTTTTAAAGCTGTTAACACTTGCTCACCTAAATCACTGTTACAAGTGCAAAATCCAAAACAACTTTTGCAAAATCTGCACAAACAGGAAAAGGTCTTTTCGATAAAATGGTTAAATATAACCAACAGTGGGTACCAAAATCTAAACCGGTGATTACCTTTGCTCAATCAAAAGTTCCCATGCAAGGGTTGTAAACAAGACCGGGGTAACATGGGAAATCTTGTGAAGGCCTCGACACGTTGGGAATGGAAACCTAAAGGAATTACCTCATCAACCAATCCCAATGGTGTATCAATGACCTTTGATAGATATAACTATATTGATACGAGGCGGATCCAAGTCAATCATGGCTTGGGTCCCCAAAAAACTAACTCCTTTCTTATATGTGCGGGAACATCCAAGGACAAAAGATCGGATCAAGGCTACACGGATAGTGGATGTTCAAGGCACATGGTGGCAACAAGTCCTATCTCTCAATTTTGAACATTATGATGGACGGTTTGTCGACTTTGGAGGTGGAGTTAATGGAAAAGTTCTTGGTAAAGGGATCATCAAAGTAGCTTTTTGCGGATAAAAGATAAATCACAATCGAATATGATGCAAGGAACATTAAAGCAAAAGACATGGATTTTATTATTATTAAACAAATCGCACAAAGAGTGCGGAGGATACATCCATTTCTTACAAACAACCAACATCATTACATGAAAAGAAAACTCCACCGCGAAAACATCATTCAACTACCAGCCGATGACTGACTCTTCACATCCTACCCCAACCTAACCACCAACTACCACCTAAGGCTTCTTAGGAAAGGCCCACTCTGGCATCACTTTAGGCGCCATTCGCCTATCTATCACCCTCCACACCTTGGGGCATGCTAGCCCCATCACCATTCCTCCAACAGGTGGTGAGGATGATGAAGGAACCTCTGGTGGTGGTGCTGTTAACATTGGTAGAGAAGGTGGTACTTGCAGCTCTTCTGGTGGAAGCACTGTTGCAAGGGGAGGAACCACAAGGACTTTTTCAGTTGTTTCATCATTAGACTCTTCATAAGGAGACACATAGGAACTTATGTTACGAGTTGTCTTCCTTGATGATGGCATCTGAGGCATTGGTTGGAGTGATGAAGGACCCGACAATGAAGGGTAGTGCTCATGGCCAAATGAGTTCTCTTTCTTGAAGAAACCTCTTCAAACACCTCATTCTTCACTCTACCTGGATTGTTCAGAACAAAATGCCAAACACTATCATCCCAAACACTATCCGAAAATGAGCTGTCAGATGAGACATTGATAGGGTTTGAATGACTCATGGTGATTTTTGGAGAGAAGTAAGTTTTTGAGAGAGAAATGTTTTTGGAGTATGTGTGATATGAGTGGTTTGTGTGTTATAGATGCTTAAATAAAAGTTAAGCTGGATTCAGTAAGTTAATGTGGGGAAGGTATAAGTTGTTGAGGAGTAAATGAAGTCTTTGACTTTGGTGGCCGGATTAATGACTTGGAGTTGACTTGTTGACTGGGTGGTTTAGTATTGGTCTAACCACTGCCAGAAGAAATTTTTATCTACTTCTAGTTATTTTCTAACCATTGCTAATCTTAACAATGCTTTTCGTGTGTGGTTTATGTTTGTGATATGCGGGTTTGAAGGATTACTTGTATACATTGGAGTTGTTGTTGTTTAGTGCTTGTATTTTTAGTTGTCCACTAATTTTATACGAAAATAAGGCTAACGATGGAAACCATAATGCAAGCGATGGTAAAAGTTACTCTCACGATGGAAAAAGTAAAACAAAGAAACTTTATTCCATTCATGAAGAAGATTCATTACATTCAAGAGAGAGTGCTTCCAACCACAATCAAAACACAAAGATAACAACCTAACACATCCTACATCCCTACATCCTACACCGCTACTCCATTGGCTTCTTGCCCTTGCCCCGATAGTCATGCTTGTTCTTATGTGCTCTCTTCCTTTTGTTCTCAAGGTTGTTGCATTCTTGGACAAGCAAGACCAAGAACTTGTGGAGGAGGCCTTGGTAGTCTTGCGAGGCTTCTACGGTATGGATATCGCTTCATGTTTGAGAGAGCTGTTTCCAATGCTTTTATCGAGCCCTTGGCAACTCTTTGGACAAGGAATAGGTCTCATCATCGACATCATCATCGATGAGCGGGTAGAACTCAAGAGAAGGTGCAGTGCGGCAGCAGTGCGGGATTGGTAGTCTTCTTTGTTGACTTCTTGGAAGAAGTGCTTGCGACCCGGTGGAAAGTAACTCCCACCACGAGGCCTCGAAGATGACTCGAGCGATCACAATCTCGGTCTCGAGAATCGGAGGAGATGTCAATGATGTTGGAAGGATTGCTCATGGTGATGTTTAGGGATTTTGTGAGTTAGAATGTGTTTTGATAAAGACTATGATGTCTTGAGCCCCTTTATATAGGCAAAGTCGATCACAAGGGTTCATTAAAGAATATATTTATTTTCCCTATTTTGGTAGGTTGAAGAGTAAATATAGATATTATCGGGTTGACTTTGGGAAGATATTTTTAGATAGTGGCTTGGTTAAATGTAACTTTGGTTAAAACAAGTTGGTTATTTATATTCTTTGTATTATGCTAACACATGCGGTACATAACCAATCTTGGATGGAGTTGATCATAAAGGTGTGTATCGAGACACACAACAAATGGTTATTGATTCACCATGTCTAATCCACATAAGAATCAACTAGTCCGAGCAAATGACTCTTGGTAAAGACTTAACAAATCCGTTTATGGTTGATAGTTTACCAAAACTATATGGTTATCAACTCACCATATTCTTTATGATTAAGAGTTGGCTAGTCCATAGCAAATGGCTCATGGTAAAGACATATCAAATCCGTTGATAGTGGTAGTTTGCTAAAAACTATGATAAAGAGCGATCCATTTTCATATGTTTTCTTTACCTTTGCTCTTTGAAAATCTTTGTGAAAAATTACCCTTTGCTAGTTCACGGTTTCCAGCGTGATGTTATTTTTACCACTTTGTTGATCTAGCCGTTACAAGCTGTTGTGTCGATAACAAATTTTTACTAGCCGTTGAAGAGAATTGCTTTCCATATATATAGGGTAAAATTTTAGAAGATTATCTACTTTCCTAATTGCTATTTATCCTCTAAAGATAAATCTTTTCCTTAGATAATCTTTCTTGCATAAAACTCTTAAACCCTACCACTATATATCTTTCTCTCTCAATTGGCGAGTTATTTATTCAATTCTTCTTGACATAATATATTTTTCATCAAAAGATTTTATGGCACCAATCACCTTTGAGATGAGCACAACCAAGTGGCCTACTTGGAAAAGTCAAGCGAGAAGAGTGGCCTGTTTTTCATCGAGTTGTGGACTTTCTAAACACTACCCATATAAGGTATGCTTTACTTCTTAATCCCACAATCTATATCTCTCAAATCAAGCAGTTTTGGACTTACATTGGGTCCATAACCATTGAAAATAGAGATACATGAAGCGATGGATGCTCTTGAGCCACTGTGGACGGGGTAACTATTGATGTTCTTGAGGCATCCTTGAGGAGAATTCTCCAATTGGATGATCTCAATGGTATCATCACATTACCTATGCCGAAATTCATACACATCTTTCATCCATGGGGTATGATACCAGCGACAAAAGGCTACTTTCAAAAGAGTGGTTTACATCCTCATTGGAGATTTTTGATACATACTCTTTTACATTGTCTAAGTCCTAAGAAAACATCTTATGAACAATTCGGTTCAACAATGGCTTACCCTTTGGTTTGTCTAGCTCTTGATAAGATTTTTAATTGGTCAAAATATATTTTTACAAGTATGACGGGCAATGTAAAGAGTTCAACAAAATTTTGATGTATCCAAGGTTTGTGCAAGCGGTGTTAAATGAATTTCAACTGCAACCCCATACAAGAGTTTATAAAATCCGTTGCCTTAAGCCTAAAGTTTTTCAAAACATGAACAAAGATGGCAATAGGATTATTACACCTCTTTTCCTCAAATGCTTGCAAAGATTTCACAAGTACAAAACTACTTCCATAATCAACTGTTCCAAACATTGATTACACTCCACCGATTTCTCACACCTATGAGAGGAGGCATAAGCGACCAACTCCTCTCATTACAACACAGCATGTCACGATCCTTTTGGTTTAGGAACAAGCGGTGGTGGTTCGAGCTTCACTCTAGTCCACTAGGGAGGAATCGAGCCAATGCCCTATGATTCACCTCTCCCAACAGTCACACGGTTGGAAGTGTTGAGGCGATGGGCAACAAATGGAATTGATGGAACTTTGTACCAAATTAGCAAGCGAGTTGAATCTACGGAACAAGACTTGGCACAAGTAAAGGAGCGACATGCCAAGGATATTACACATTTGAAAGAAGAGATTCGGACCTTGAAGGAAGAGTTGCGGGGTTGAAGCAAAGGAAAGCGCAAAGATTGTGATATCATCTCCATCCTCACCGATGATGGTGATTCGAATTTCAATAAAGATTTGGGAAATTCTCCCAAGCAGGGGAGGAAAGCAGATCTTTGAAACCAAGGGAGGAGAATTGACTTTGGAGATGAAGGTGTTTCAAGTAAAGGTACTTGAGGAAGTTGATGATATTCAAGAAGAAGTTCCTCAACGACAACTAGAGCAAGAAATTTTCATCGATGCAACCAAGCTGCATTTTACCATTCAATTTCCACTGCGAGCCAAGAGTTCCCAACTTTTGGACAAGATATTACCACTGCAGTGAAGAAATTGAAATCGAAAGAAGAAAAAGGTAAAGAAGTTGTGCAGAGTGAAGAGCAACCAAGAAGAAAGATCTCAAAGAAAGAACAAGCTCAGATTGCTCATGATGTTGAAGTTGCTAGAAATATTGGAGAAGATGAAGTTGCAAACAAGAAAAAGATAGATGAACTAGAAATTGTAGACTTCATGGAGGCTAAAAGGCTGGATAGAATGGAAACCACTGATCCAATGGATGTTAATCCAATTTCTACTGTTCCACCTACTATTTTCAGAGAAAAGACTCCAGAGTTTAGCTATGTACCTACTGAAGAAGAAATTGATTTCTTGATTGCTAATGATCCGATGAGTCAAGAAAAAGGCAATTGACCTAGTTGCGAGATAAGTCTTTAAGCGAAGAACAAAGAACAACACGGTTAAAGATTTCATTCGAGATGAAGAATAATCAAGCACTTCAAGATGCTATTGTTTGATCAAGAAGGGTCAAAAGAAACCAAGACAACCAACCAAGGCACGGTGATTTCAATGATGAAAGATTATTGTTGCGGTGTTGGTGGTGGAAAAGACATCGATTCAAAGGAATGCACGATGATAAAGTTGAAGGTATCTACTACTGAGTTAAAAGGCAAGACCAAGATTTTATTCCAATGAACTCGAAGAAGAAGAAAGAAGGTATCCTAATCGAAGAAAGGCCAAAGATAGTGAACCTCGGACATTTAAGAAGACAAAATTTCTTTGAAGAACAAGAAGTTCAAGCTAAGAAATTCATTGAAGAACGGATGGTGGAATGATATTGATTGAAGAAGAAGATTTTATCGACCCACTGCAAGTCGGACATCCTATTGTTGATTGGGAAGTTTACACGATAGCAATTTTGCTCCAACATGGAAGATTACAAGGCTAGGTGGTGAAACTTCATCATTTATTCAATTTGAAGAGCTCATCAAAGCATGTGACAGGACATGATCTAGATACTTTGTGGAGATTAGTTCAAGAAAGGTTTGATCTTGACAAGATTAAAGATATGAAGGAAATGCGGTTATGGGTTAATCTAAGAAGGCTCTATGAACGGATACTAATGATGATTTCTGGAAATTCTCATGTTCATGTCACGGTACTAAATGGTTTTATTATGATTCATGTGAAGTTTATCATGTTTCTACATCGGATGGAGTGGATGCATTCATGTTTCTTGAGAAAGAATACCCACTCGGTGGAACTCTCACGGTGATGTTGTGTACAACAATAAGAGTTCATGAAGATAATGAGAAGGTCGAGCATTGTTACTTAGGCTTCAAGATCAATGTTCAAGAGCTATTCGAGAATTAAGGAGAAAGTGAAGTGTTTGATAGAATTCCCAAATCCTTACGAGAAGATGCAGATTGAAGAAACTTATTGATTTGCGAGAAATCATAAGTTTAGGGAGGATTGTTGGGAATAAAGCTAACGATTACCAGCGATAAGTATGGAAGACAACGCTAAAGATTACACTAGCGGTGGAAACTCATTACCACTGCCGATACATTATTACCACTTGCTATTAGGATAATTGTTATGTATCCGTGTATTGATAAGTATAGAAAAGATCTTGTGTATATTCTATATTGTTAGCATTATACTTATCTTGTAAAGGACTCCTTGTGCTATAAAAGGAGATCCTAGGTCATTGTTTAGAGTATGAAATACTCACTATTCATATAAGCTTCAAGGTGTAACCTAGTGATAAGCAAGATCACTCGTATTATTTCTTAATAATATTGGAGCTTTGTGTTAAGCATTCTCACTTACATTACATCATATAATCCGTCTTCTAAGTATTACTAAGTATATTCCGCGTGCTTATTAATATAATTCAAAATATCACTAACACAAGGTGTGTGTTTAGATCCATCATTCAAATCATTCACGAATGATAAAGATTTGAAACATACATTTTAGGGGTCATTTAAGCCCTAAATCGACACATTTATATCTATTACTACTTAAAATCGTTCTTTTTCACATTTTAGGTCTTACGGAAGCAAAATCTTTGAAATCAAGCACTTTGGACTAAAAAGAGTGAAAACATGAAGAAAGCGGCAAAGTCAATAAACAAGGTTGTATTATGCACTGACGTCCCCAACCCAAAAAAGGCGTCGTTGCTAAGGAGGTTTTCTAATTCAATTCAAGCGACGGATCATGTGTGATTTTGGTTCTACAACATGACGACGTCACACTTTAGTGCAGGCCACTCTTTATTTTACACCATCGTCCAAGAACCATTTCAAGGCGTCCCTTATGAAGACGGCGTCACACTTCCTCAACCGTCGTTCCAACGATGACTTGGCCCAAAAACCCTAAAGGCGGCGACCGGGCGGGCGTCAGCAAAAAGCGATGCGTCGCATTTGTAAATCTATATATATAATTCGATTTTTCGCATGTAGTATTTTGGAGAGCAAATCCTAGTTCGTTAAAAATCCGACTTGGGCGGTATTTTAGCGTTCAAACCCTTCTTTACACCTAAAGATAAATTTGTTAATCTATTATATCACCATGTTTATCCTATGTTTAATTTTGGTGTGTGTGCATGCTTATCTATCATGAGTAGCTAAATTACTATTGTGTTTGCTTAGATCCATGAAACCTAGTTGTTAATTATTGTTAGGTTGTCTCTTGTTTTAATTGGTAGATGCTAGGGTAAGGAAAAGCGGCTTCTTCTTTAATTGTTGCGAGCTTGAGCGTCTAAATAACACAAAGCTTGATAGTGCACTTGAGCCATCGTTTGTGTTTATTCGTGAGTTGTAGCTTTAGGATATTAGAGTATTCGGAGATACTACGGTACTTGGTGATCCCGGATAGTCTAGAGGAGAGTTTCAATTTATAGAACTAGGGAATTAGGCACCTCCATGACCACCACGGAATACAACGCACCAATTAAGATGAAGATGTGACAATTCTCTGAGCCGATAAGAGATAACTAGGGAGTAAGAACATCAAGTAAACACACTTTTATCATAAGAACACACCAATCAATCCATAGCTTATCTTTTCCTTTTCATTAGTACAATTAGTTTTAATCTTTAATTATTAGTAAGTTAAAATTGGTAGAAGTACCACCCTCCCCCACTCCTAAACCACAGTTTTACTTTTTTTCTAAAAATATAAAAGCTATAAAGAATCACCTCACCTCACCTTCTCGTCATACATCTCTACTAGCATCTATATTCCCTAGAGAACGATCAACCCCACAGGCTTACCCATACTACATCGCAACGATTAGGTACCTTTGCCTAGTGGGTTGTAAAGCTTGCTTGTAGAAAAGGAAGCCTTCGACCCGAACTCGCAAATCAAGTTTTTGGTCTTTCTTTGGCGGGGAATAGAATAACTAGTTAGTTTTCTATCTCGATTAGGTCTACTCGCTTGATTCCTATCAAGTGAGCTTTTTTCCTCTTTTTAGCTTTCTTTTAGTCTATCCCCTTTCTTTGTGTTTTTGTTCGTAACCTTGTCACTTTTCACCATGGGTGACAATCCACCAAACAACGATCCACCACATCATCCACTACCACCACTCGACCCATAAAGAGGCCGTACTATTGGTGAATACTCTAGACCGAGACATCAAGGCTATAGGAACACCATCGAGCTTCCACATCAAGCTCAAACTACGACCCTGCGATCCGACACCATCCGGTTGTGTTAGGATTTAGAAAATCCAGGTATTAAAGTGTCGGTCACCTCAAGTATATGTATCCGTTAGAAAGCTCGTAGTCGTAGTTATTTAATGTTAAGTAGTAGTTAGTTAAGTAACACCGTGGAGGACGGACGGGTCTTTACCCACTGTATGCCTGATCCACAGCCCGTCAGGTTGCGTTTTATTGTAAGACTATAAATACTCTCTACCTCCCAAGGTAGAGTTGGAACTCATAATAAGATTTTTCTTTCTCTCACTAAAGTTCCCAAACCTATAACTCTTTCTCTCTCTAGAAATCATCTTGTCGCCTCTTATGTTTATGGTTTGATGTGTATGTAAAATCAATATGTTACAAATGGTATTAAGAGCCATGGTTAGATCATCTCTTACATATCCTTGGATTTCTAGTGGTTTTAGATGGTTTTGAGTTTGAAAAGTATAGTGGTTTTGCATCATTTGGTTCATTTCTAGTGTTAAAGTTTGAATTTTGGGTGTACTTTTGTGTTTAGGATCATTGTATGTGCTTGGGTTTTGATTTGGTAAGCTTGAATCACTATGGTTGAGCTTGTTTTGGATTGAAAAGTGTGTTTTAAAGTTTTTCTTGGTAGCGACTTGGCTCTCGGGTGAATTTCTTGGTAGCGACTTGCTTGATAAAAGGTAGCGAGTTGTAGTGAGTTTTGGTAGCGACTTGGTCATAGCGACTTGCCTTTTGAGACAAGTCGACAAACAATTACACTTAGTGGATTCTGTTTTTGTGCTTATCGTTTGAACCGAAACAAAGATTGGATAAAATTGATGTTTTGTCCATTCTTATTTATTTTCATATATCAACAAGAAGCAAAGCTTCATACAGATCGATGATGGTTTATGGTAAAATTCCAAAACTCACTTAGGTAAGTCTATCATGCAGTAATAGAAAATTTGAGGTACCAAAACTCGCTCAGGTTCATCAACCGTTACACAATGTATGAGAAGGTATGTGTTGGGAATAATAGTTACCACTGATAAGCTGTGGAAGACACTGCTAAAGATTACACTAGCAGTGGAAACTCATTACCACTTCCAGTACGAATATTACCACTGCTTTTAGGATAATTGTTATGTATTCGTGTATTGATAAGTATAGAAAAGATCTTGTGTATATTCTATATTGTTAGCATTATACTTATCTTGTAAAGGACTTCTTGTGCTATAAAAGGAGATCCTAGGTCATTGTTTAGAGTACGAAATACTCACGTAAGCTTCAAGGTGTAACCCTAGTAATAAGCAAGATCACTCGTATTATTTCTTAATAATATTGGAGCTTTGTGTTAAACTGTTCTCACTTACATTACATTATATAATATATCTTCTAAGTATTACTAAGTATATTCCGCGTGCTTATTAATATAACTCAAAGTATCACTAACACAAGGTGTGTGTTTAGATCCATCAAGTGGTATCAGAGCGAAGGTTTTGATACTTTGATTTAGAAGATCCAAGGAATAAGGTTAACCAACTCACTCAAATCAATGGAGATGGAAAACAACCGGTCAATTCGCTCCAAGCTTCCTAAGCTCAAACTTAATGAGTTTGAGATGTGGAGATAATGATTGAGCAATACTTTCTCATACAAGACTATGCTCTATGGAGATCATCTTAATTGGTGATTCCTTCAGTCATTACCAAACCGAGAAAGTTGGTGACACGAAGTTGTAACGATTTACGTACACGAAACTAATGATGAAAGAGCAAAGAAGAAGAATGACACGAAGGCGGAAGTTTGTTACTAATGACTCTTCCTAAAGATCGGATCATTGCTTTTAGCAAGTTCAAGACGACAAAAGAACTTTTGAAGAGATTTGCTCGGTGTTTGGTGGCAATGATGCTACAAAGAAGACACAAAGACATTGTTGAAGCAAAGTTATGAAAACTTCTCTGCTTCAAGCAATGACTCACTTGACAACATCTTCACCAAACTCGGGAAGATTGTCACTGGCCAGTAGTATGTTGGCATTGAGGTAGAAAAGGAAGACCTCAATTTGAAGTTTCTAAGAAGTTTGCCTTCGGAGTTTCATACAAATGTTATAGTCAGGGAAAATAAACCGGATATTGAAACTATGAGCTCAATGATCTTTACAATAACTTCAAACTCATTGAACAAAGATTGAAGAAGGCGGGGAAACTTGGTACAAGCTCTAGCGACTTGGCATTGTTGTCAACCTCATTGTTGTGATGATTTTGAAGATGACTATGATGATGATTTTGCCCTTCTGGTTCTCATTGTTTCCTTTGGTAATGTTAGTGTTACCACTTGTAGGTTCAAAGAAGAAGGTTCTTTGGTATTGGAGATCCTACCTTTATGCTTTTATCTCCACTCAAGTTAATGGCTCTATATTAACTCATGAAGACATAGAGCAAATTGATGAAGATGACTTGGAGAAGATGGACATAAAATGGCGAGATAGCTCTTTTAGCATGAGGGCTAGGAAATTATACAAGAAGACTGGCAAGCCAATTCACATCAATGGTGGTGAAACTGCAGGGTTCGATAAAAAGAAAGTAGAGTGTTTCAACTGTCACAAGTTGGGGCATTTTGCTAGAGAATGCAGAAGATCAAGGAACCAGGACAAAAGGTCTACTTGGTACAAGCAAAAGAAAGAACCAATTGTGGAAGAACCAAAGGCAATGCTAGAAATTGATGGTGTGAGCTATGATTGGAGTTTCATGGCTGATGAATAAGAGGAACAACCTTCAGATGCTGCTCTTGCGTCTCTGAACATGCTCTTATGGCTTTCTCGACTCGAGGTACAAAATTTTGAAAGTTGTTCTAAAACATGTAGGGCTTCTTGAGAATGTGAAGGCTTAATGAATCTTTTGAAAACAAAGAACGAGTTGTTTCTTTGCTAATTATCTTGTGACAAATCTTAGAAGAGGCATATCGTAGATTAGAGAAACAACTAGAGCATTATAGAAAATGAGTCAAAATATAATGATAATATGATTATTCTTAGAAGAGAGATAGAGCATAAGACGAGTAGTGAATGAGGCATTAAAATAAGAATTTGAAAACTTAAAAGATAAATGAGAATGTCAATTTATCCATTGACACTGTTATTATCGGTCTAAGTCAATTGATAAAATTTGGAATTCTCAAATTACTAGTAAAGTTAAGTGCGGTATGGGATACAATATTGTTCCTCCACCACTGTGGGTGTTCCATCACCTCTGGCATAGATTTAGCTCATACAAGCCTAGAAGATTTCCGAGAACCTATTCGTGAATATGGTCCTCCCAAATTTGTGACAAGTGAGGAAGAGGTTAAGCATGAACACGATGTTTTTGAAAGTGCAAGTGACTCATCATTGTTGATGAGAATGTTAAAGAGGATGTAGAGGCTTCTATCCCAAAGTTGTTAATACTATTACGGAGGAACCTAGGAAACATGTTAACAAGCCTAGATCAACTGTAAGGTATCTTTGAGATGTATAGAAATAAGTCATCACTCCTAGGGGTAACGGAGGAGTTGGAATCATGTAAAATCTCAACAACTAGGTAGTGATTTTGTGATGTACAATAAAGCATGTTATATATGTGGTAGCTTTAATCATTTACATGCTAATTGTGACTATCATGTTGGTAGAAGGAAGTCCATGGGAATAAAATGGTGGAGTCTAACAAGTTTCAAAACAATATACACCCTAATTCATACAAAAAATGATCCCAAGAGCGGTTCAACTAAGTGGTCTTAAAACTTTTATCATTTGTTAAAAGCTGTAACATCGTTTCACCCTAAATCACATTACTAGTGCAAAACTCAAAACAACTTTGCAAAATCTGCAAACAGGAAAAGGTCTTTTCGATAAAATGGTTCTATATAATCAACGATGGGTACCTAAACTAAACCGGTGATTACCTTTGCTCAATCAAAAGTTCCCATTGCAAGGGTTGTAAACAAGACCGGGGTAACATGGGAAATGTTGTGAAGGCCTCGACACGTTGGGAATGGAAACCTAAAGGAATTACCTCAACAACCAATCCCAATGGTGTATCAATGACCTTTGATAGATATAACTATATTGATACACGAGGCGCATCCAAGTCAATCATGGCTTGGGTCCCCAAAAAACTAACTCCTTTCTTATATGCGGGAACATCCAAGGACAAAAGATCAGATCAAGGCTACACAGATAGTGGATGTTCAAGGCACATGACTGGCAACAAGTCCTATCTCTCAAATTTTGAACATTATGATGGACAGTATGTCAGCTTTGGAGGTGGAGTTAATGGAAAAGATACTGGTTAACAACACAGAGCTTTTTGCAGATAAAAGATGTAAATCACAATCAGTATGATGCAAGGAACATAAAGCAAAAGACATGGATTTTTATTATTATTAACCAAATCTGCACACAGATTGCAGAGGGTACATCCATTTGTTACAGACAACCAGCATCATTACATACATGGAAAACAGAAAACATCATACAACTACCAACTGATGACACACGCTTCACATTCTACCCCAACCTAACCACCAACTACCACCTAAGGCCTCTTAGGAAAGGCTCACTCTGGCATCACTTTAGGCGCCATTATCCTATCAATCACCCTCCACACTTTGGGGCATGCTAGCCCAATCACATTTCTTCTGACAGATGGTGAGGATGATGAAGGACCCTCTGGTGGTGGTGTTGTCAACAATGGTTGAAAAGGTGGTGCTTGCAGCTCTCCTGGTGGAAGTATTGTAGCAAGGGGTGGAATAACAAGGGCTCTAGAAGCTGTTTCATCATCAGACTCTTCATAAGGAGACACATAGGAACTAATGTCTGAGTTGTCTTCCTTGAGAGCATCCTGAGGCATTGGTTGGATTGATGAAGGACCAGCAACTGAAGGGGTAGTGCTCATGACCAAATGAGTTCTCTTTCTTGAAGAAACCTCTTCAAACACCTCGTTCTTCACTCTACCTGGATTGTTCATAACAAAATGCCAAACACTATTATCCCAAACACTATCCGAAAATGAGCTGTCAGATGAGACATTGATAGGGTTTGAATGACTCATGGTGATTTTTGGAAGTAAGTTTTGAGAGAAATGTTTTTGGAGTATGTGTGATATGAGTGGTTTGTGTGTTATAGATGCTTAAATAAAAGTTAAAATTTGGATTCGAAGTTAATGTGGGAAGGTATAAGTTGTTGAGGAGTAAATGAAGTCTTTGACTTTGGTGGCCGGATTAATGACTTGGAGTTGACCTGTTGACTGGGTGGTTTAGTATTGGTCTAACCACTGCCAGAAGAATTTTTTATCTACTTCTTGTTATTTTCTAACCACTGCTAATCTTAACAATGCTTTCCGTGTGTGGTTTATGTTTGTGATATGCAGGTTTGAAGGATTACTTGTATACATTGGAGCTGTTGTTGTTTAGTGCTTGTATTGTTAGTTGTCCACTGACTTTTATTCTGAAAATAAGGCTAACAGTGGAAACCATAATGCAAGCAGTGGTAAAAGTTACTCTCACAGTAGAAAAAGTAAAACAGAGAAATATCATTCCATAAGAAAGGTTCATTACATCAAACAGAGAGTGCTTAAAACCAACATCAAAACAAAAAAGATTAAAACATAAACAACCTACATCCCTATATCCTACACCAGCTACTCCATTGGCTTCTTGCCCTTGCCCTGATAGTCATGCTTGTTCTTCTGTGCTCTCTTCCTTTTATTCTCAAAGGTTGACTGCATTCTTGGACAAGCAAGCCCAAGAACTTGTGGAGGAGGCCTTGGTAATCTTGTAGGCTTCTCTGGTATGGATATCTGCTTCATGTTTGAGAGAGCTGTTTCCAATGCTTTTGTCAGAGCCCTTGGCAACTCCTTGGACAAGGAATAGGTCTCATCATCAGCATCATCATTTGACGAACTGAAGTAGAACTCAAGAGAAGGTACAGGTCTGGCATCTGGTGAATGATTGGTAGTCTTCTTTGTTGACTTCTTGGAAGAAGTGCTTGCCGCCCAGGGTGGAAAGTAACCTGCCCACCCTAAGACCTCTGAAGATGACTCAGAAGCGATCACAATCTCTGTCTCAGAATCAGAGGAGATGTCAATAATGTTGGAAGGATTACTCATGGTGATGTTTAGAGATTTTGTGAGGTACAATGTGTTTTGATAAAGACTATGATGTGCCGAGTCCCTTTATATAGGCAAAGTCGATCTCAAGGGTTCATTAAAGAATATATTTATTTTTCCCTATTTTGGTAGGTTGAAGAGTAAATATATGTATTATCGGGTTGACTTTGGGAAGATATTTTTAGATAGTGGCTTGGTTAAATGTAACTTTGGTTAAAACAAGTTGGTTATTTATATTCTTTGTATTATGCTAACACATGCAGGTACATAACCAATATTGGAGTTGATCATAAAAGGTGTGTATCTGAGACACACAACAAATGGTTATTGATTCACCATGTCTAATCCACATAAGAATCAACTAGTCCAGAGCAAACGGCTACTGGTAAAGACTTAACAAATCCGTTTATGGTTGATAGTTTACCAAAAACTATATGGTTATCAACTCACCATATTCTTTATGATTAAGAGTTGGCTAGTCCATAGCAAACGGCTCATGATAAAGACATATCAAATCCGTTGATAGTCGGTAGTTTGCTAAAAACTATGATAAAGAGCAATCCATTTTTCATATGTTTTCTTTACCATCGCTCTTTGAAAATTTTGTGAAAAATTACCACTGCTAGTTCACAGTTTCCATTTGGCGATGTTATTTTTACCATCTGTTGATCTAGCCGTTACAACTATTGTGTCGAAGAACAAATTTTTTACTAGCCGTTGAGAGAAATTGCTTTCCATATTTATAGGGTAAATTTTTAGAAGATTGTCTACTTTCCAAATTGCAATTTATTCTCTAAAGATAATTTTTTTCCTTAGATAATCTTTCTTGCGCAAAACTCTTAAACCCTACCACTATATAACTTTCTCTCTCAATTGGCGAGTTCTTTATACAATTCATACTAACACAACATATTTTTCATCAAAAGATTCTATGGCACCAATCACTTTTGAGATGAGCACAACCAAGTGGCCTACTTGGAAAAGTCAAACGACAAGAGTGGCCCTGTTTTTCATCAGATTGTGGATTTTCTAAACACTACTCATGTGAGGTATGCTTTACTTCTTAATCCCACAATCTATATCTCTCAAATCAAGCAGTTTTGGACTTACTCAGGTCCATAACCATTGAAAATAGAGATACAAATGAAGCAATGGATGCTCTTAGAGCCACTATGGACGGGGTAACTATTGATGTTCTTGAGGCATCCTTGAGGAGAATTCTCCAATTGGATGATCTCAATGGTATCATCACATTACCTATGCCGAAATTCATACACATCTTTCATCCATGGGGTATGATACCACCGACAAAAAGGCTACTTTCAAAATAGTGGTTTCATCCTTATTGGAGATTTTAATACATACTACATTACATTGCCTAAGTCCTAAGAAAAATCTTATGAACAATTCATTCAACAATGGCTTACCCTTTGGTTTGTCTAGCTCTTGATAAGATTTTTAATTGGTCAAAATATATTTTTACAAGTATGACGGGCAATGTAAAGAGTTCAACAAAATTTTGATGTATCCAGGTTTGTGCAAGCGATGTTAAATGACTTTCAACCTGCAACCCCATACAAGAGTTTATAAAATCCGTTGCCTTAAGCCTAAAGTTTTTCAAAACATGAAAAAGATGGCAATATGATTATTACACCTCTTTTCCTCAAATGCTTGCAAAGATTTCACGGTACAAAACTCACCCATAATCACTGCTCGAACATTGATTACACTCCACCGATTTCTCACACCTATGGTGGAGGCACAAACGACCAACTTCTCTCATTACAACACAAGATGTCACGATCCTTTTGGTTTAGGAACAAGCGGTGGTGGTTCCGAGCTTCACTCTAGTCCACCTAGGGAGGAATTCGAGCCAATGCCCTATGATTCACCTCTCGAACATGTCACACGAGTTGGAAGTGTTGAGGCGTTGGGCAACCTATGGAATTGATGGAACTTTGTGCCAAATTAGCTAAGCGTGTTGAATCTCCGAGAAAGACTTGGCACAACTAAAGGAGCAACATGCCAAGGATGTTACACATTTGAAAGAAGAGATTCGGACCTTGAAGGAAGATTTGCGGGGTTGAAGCAAAGGAAAGCTGCAAAGATTGTCATATCATCTCCATCCTCACTGATGATGGTGATTCGTGAGATGTCAATAAAGATTTGGGAAATTCTCCCAAACAAGGGAGGAAAGCAGATCTTTGAAACCAAGGGGAGGAGAGTTGACTTTGGAGATGAAGGTGTTTCAAGTAAAGGTACTAAGGAAGTTGATGATATTCAAGAAGTTCCTCAACATCAACTAGAGCAAGAACTTTTCATCGATGCAAGCAGCATCGCAGATTTTACCATCGATACAATTTCCTTCGCAGAACCAAGAGTTCCCTTTTTGGACAATATATTACCACTGCAAGTGAAGAAATTGAAAGAGGAAGAAGAAAAGGTAAAGAAGTTGTGCAGTGAAGAGCAACCAAGAAGAAATATTTCAAAGAAAGAACAAGCTCAGATTGCTCATGATCTTTGAAGTTGCTAGAAAGATTGGAGAAGATGAAGTTGCAAACAAGAAAAGATAGATGAACTAGAAATTGCGAGACTTCATGGAGGCTAAAAGGGGTGGATGAGAATGAAACCACCGATCCAATGGATGTTAATCCAATTTCTATTGTTCCACCTACTATTTTCAAAGAAAAGACTCCAGAGTTTAGCTATGTACCTACTGAAGAAGAAATTGATTTCTTGATTGCTAATGATCCAGTAGTCAAGGAAAAGGCAATTGCCCTAGTTGCAGATAAGTCTTTAACTGAATAACAAAGAACAACACAGTTAAAGGATTTTATTCAGATGAAGAATAATCAAGCACTTCAAGATGCTATTATTTCAGTCAAGAAGGGTCAAAAGAAACCAAGACAACCAACCAAGGCACGGTGATTTCGATGATGAAAGATTATTGTTGCGTGTTGGTGGTCGGAAAAGACATCGATTCAAAGGAATGCACGATGATAAAGTTGAAGGTATCTACTACAGAGTTAAAAGGCAAGACCAAGATTTTATTCCAATGAACTCTAAAGAAGAAGAAAGAAGGTATCCTAATCAAGAGAAAGGCCAAAGATAGCGAACCTCGGACATTTAAGAAGACAAAATTTCTTTGAAGAACAAGAAGTTCAAACTAAGAAATTCACTGAAGAAAAGATGACTGGAATGATATTGATTGAAGAAGAAGATTTTTATCCTGACCCACTGCAAGTCAGACATCCTATTGTTGATTGGGAAGTTTACACTGATAGCAATTTTGCTTCAACATGGAAGATTACAAGGCTAGGTGGTGAAACTTCATCATTTATTTTGTTTGAAGAGCTCTACAAAGCATGTGACAGACATGATCTGGATACACTGTGGAGACTAGTTCAAGAAAGATTTGATGCTGACAAGATTAAAGATATGAAGGAAATGCAGTTATGGGTTAATCTAAGAAGGCTCTATGAACCAGATACTAAAGATGATTTTTGGAAATTCTCATGTTCATTTCCTGGTACTAAATGGTTTTATTATGATTCATGTGAAGTTTATCATGTTTCTACATCGATGGAGTGGATGCATTCATGTTTCTTTGAGAAAGAATACCCACTCAGAGTGGAACTCTCCTTTGTGATGTTGTGTACAACAATAAGAGTTCATGAAGATAATGAGAAGGTCGGTAGCATTGTTACATAGGCTTCAAGATCAATGTTCAAGAGCTATTCAGATTTAAAGAAAAGAGAAGTGTTTGATAGAATTCCCAAATTCTTATAGAAGATTCAGATTGAAGAAACTTATTGATTTACGGAGAAATCATAAGTTTAGGGAGGATTGTTTGGAATAATGATTACCATCGATAAGTCGTGGAAGACATCTGAAATATTACACTAGCGGTGGAAACTCATTACCACTACCAAGACGAATATTACCACTTTGTTAGGATAATTGTTATGTATCCGTGTATTGATAAGTATAGAAAAGATCTTGTGTATATTCTATATTGTTAGCATTATACTTATCTTGTAAAGGACTCCTTGTGCTATAAAAGGAGATCCTAGGTCATTGTTTAGAGTATGAAATACTCACGTAAGCTTCAGGTGTAACCCAGTGATAAGCAAGATCACTCGTATTATTTCTTAATAATATTGAGCTTTGTGTTAAATCGTTCTCTTACATTACATTATATAATCTATGTTCTAAGTATTACTAAGTATATTCCGCGTGCTTATTAATATAACTCAAAGTATCACTAACACAAGGTGTGTGTTTAGATCCATCGGTATGGATAGTTAGTCTCAAGGGCCCTCTAGAAGAAGATCTCCACGAAGGTTTTAAAAGTAGCGATACACTCCCGTCACTTTCTGATACGAGCTAAATCAATCGCCAGTGAACAGGGTGATGTTGCAGACTCTTGAAAATCGACTAGGCGTCACAAGAGTCCTAATTATCATATTTTAAATCCATGAGTGAAAGACATTTCATTTTAAAAAGTTTCCTTAGCTAATTATCATGGAGGGATACCAAGATAATGTTGTACAACTATTATGAAATGAGAAACATTTTGGTAAGATGGTTTTCATATGAATTTTTAGCGTCAAATGTTGGACGCGACCGTGATCAAGAATCGACCATATGGATCATATTTAATGGCGGTCTAAGATTATTACAGACTATCCCAATGACCTGCGCAATTAGGTCATTTGACTTTGTTTATCACCGAGCTCATATCTAGTTTCTAGTTATAGTGTAAAAGCGTATTTTTGTGTGCTAGCCTCAAGTTTAGTGGGAAGTAAAGAAGAATAGCTTATTGGTAGAGATGGTAATTTGTAGCTCCAAGTTGAAATAGACTAAAGAGAAACATATTTTTTTTAGGTCCATTGTGTGTTATGATTTGAGGAAAAGTACGGTTGTACGACTAGAGTGGCTGAAGCATTGTGGGAGTTCAAATCATTCACGAATGATAAAGATTTGAAACATACATTTTTAGGGGGTCATTTAAGCCCTAAATCGACACATTTTATATCTATTACTACTTAAAATCGTTCTTTTTCACATTTTAGGTCTTCTGGAAGCAAAATGCTGAAATCAAGCACTTTTGGACGAAAAAGAGTGAAAACATGAAGAAAACGGCAAAGTCAATAAACAAGGTTGTATTATGCACCTGACGGCGTCCCAACCCAAAAGGCGGCGTCGTTGCTAAGGAGGTTTTCTAATTCAATTCCAAGCGACAGATCATGTGTGATTTTGGTTCTACAACATGACGACGTCACACTTTAATTCTGGAAGGCGTCACTCTTTATTTTACACCATACGTCCAAGAACCATTTCAAGACGACGTCCCTTATGAAGCCAGACGGCGTCACACTTCCTCAACTGACGTCGTTCCAACGATGACTTGGCCCAAAAAAACCCTAAAGACGGCGACCAGACGGCGTCACCAGCAAAAGGCGATGCCGTCGCATTTGTAAATCTATATATATAATTCGATTTTTCTGCATGTAGTATTTTGGAGAGCAAATCCTAGTTCGTTAAAATCCGACTTGGGCAGTATTTTAGCGTTCCAAACCCTTCTTTACACCTAAAGATAAATTTGTTAATCTATTATATCACCATGTTTATCCTATGTTTAATTTTTGGTGTGTGTGCATGCTTATCTATCATGAGTAGCTAAATTACTATTGTGTTTGCTTAGATCCATGAAACCTAGTTGTTAATTATTGTTAGGTTGTCTCTTGTTTTAATTGGTAGATGCTAGGGTAAGGAAAACTGGCTTCTTCTTTAATTGTTGCGAGCTTGAACGTCCTAAATAACACAAAGCTTGATAGTGCACTTGAGCCATCGCTGTGTTTATTGCGTGAGTTGTAGCTTTAGGATATTAGAGTATTCGGGGGAGATACTACGGTACTTGGTGATCCCGGATAGTCTAGAGGAGAGTTTCAATTTATAGAACTAGGGAATTAGGCACCCTCCATGACCACACGGAATACAACGCACCAATTAAGATGAAGATGTGACAATTCTACCGACCGATAAGAGATAACTAGGGAGTAAGAACATCAAGTAAACACACTTTTAATTATCATAAGAACACACCAATCAATCCATAGCTTATCTTTTCCTTTTCATTAGTACAATTAGTTTTAATCTTTAATTATTAGTAAGTTAAAATTGGTAGAAGTACCACCCTCCCCCACTCCTAAACCACGAGATTTTACTTTTTTCTAAAAATATAAAAGCTATAAAGAATCACCTCACCTCACCTTCTCGTCATACATCTCTACTAGCATCTATATTCCCTAGAGAACGATCAACCCCACAGGCTTACCCATACTACCTGCAACGATTAGGTACACTTGCCAGTGGGTTGTAAAGCTTGCTTGTAGAAAAGGAAGCCTTCGACCCGAACTGCAAATCAAGTTTTTGGTCTTCTTTGGCGGGGAATAGAATAACTAGTTAGTTTTCTATCTCGATTAGGTCTACTCGCAGATTCCTATCAAGTGAGCTTTTTCTCTTTTAGCTTTCTTTAGTCTATCCCTTTCTTTGTGTTTTGTTCAGTAACCTTGTCACTTTTCACCATGGGTGACAATCCACCAAACAACGATCCACCACATCATCCACTACCACCACGACCCATAAAGAGGCCGTACTATTGGTGAATACTCTAGACCGAGACATCAAGGCTATAGGAACACCATCGAGCTTCACATCAAGCTCGAACTACGACCACTGCGATCCGACACCATCCGGTTGTGTTAGGATTTAGAAAATCCAGTATTAAAGTGTCGGTCACCTCAAGTATATGTATCCGTTAAGCTCGTAGTCGTAGTTATTTAATGTTAAGTAGTAGTTAGTTAAGTAACACCGTGGAGGACGGACGGGTCTTTACCCACTGTATGCCTGATCCACAGCCCGTCAGGTTGCGTTTTATTGTAAGACTATAAATACTCTCTACCTCCCAAGGTAGAGAGTTGGAGCTCATAATAAGATTTTTCTTTCTCTCACTAAAGTTCCCAAACCTATAACTCTTTCTCTCTCTAGAAATCATCTTGTACGCCTCTTATGTTTATGGTTTGATGTGTATGTAAAATCCAATATGTTACAAATGGTATTAAGAGCCATGGTTAGATCATCTCTTACATATCCTTGGATTTCTAGTGGTTTTAGATGGTTTTGAGTTTGAAAAAGTATAGTGGTTTTGCATCATTGGTTCATTTCTAGTGTTAAAGTTTGAATTTTGGGTGTACTTTTGTGTTTAGGATCATTGTATGTGCTTGGGTTTTGATTTGGTAAGCTTGAATCACTATGGTTGAGCTTGTTTTGGATTGAAAAGTGTGTTTTAAAGTTTTTCTTGGTAGCGACTTGGCTCTGGGTGAATTTCTTGGTAGCGACTTGCTTGATAAAAGGTAGCGAGTTGTAGTGAGTTTTGGTAGCGACTTGGTCATAGCGACTTGCCTTTTGAGACAATCGACAACAAAGTACACTTAGTGGATTCTCCACTACGGTAGCGACTTGGTAAGGTAGTGACTTGCTTTCAATTTTGATAGCGACTTGTTCTTTAAGTTTCTTAGCGACTTGGTCTTAGCGATTTGGACATTAGTGAGTTGCTATTTAGCGACTTGATTTCTTAGCGACTTGGTGCTTAGCGATTTGCTGTCAAAATTCGTAGCGATTTGGATCTTAGCGACTTGTCTTCTTAATACTTAGCAACTTGGTTCTTAGCGACTTAGTTCAAGTATTCTTAGTGACTTGGTTGACTTTTGTTTGTAATCTGGTTTTCTCTTGATTTAGTAAAATCCGTGAAAGAATCTATTTCCGGTTTAATCATTGAGTTATAAAATCCGTGTAATCTTTAAACATGTCTACCAGCGTACCTATAATCATCTCCACTATTGCCGAGGATGTTCAAGCGGTTGGTTCAGATACTAGTCCCACCCATGCTTGATGGCGACTATGACTCTTGGGCTCAAAGAATCGATTGTCTTGTCTTGGAAAGGAAAATGGGGTCAACATTCTCAAATCTATTGATGAAGGACCTTATCGATTGAGACTACAAGGACTTAATAGATACATCTGCAGATGGAACAATGATCTATGGAATAGATGCACCAAAGACATATGATGAGCTCAATGATAAGGAGAAAAGAGATTCGATCTTGATATCGGGGCTTCTAACATCATACTTCAAGGTCTTCCAAAGGATATCTACAAGCTTATCAATCACAACACCGGCCAAGGCGGTGTGGGATAATGTCAAGATGCTTCTCTCGTGGTGCGAACTAACTATGGAAGGCAGAATCACAACTCTATGATGAATTTGAGCACTTCAAGATGAAACCGGATGAGAGTGTCTATGAGTATTACGTGAGATTCCACAAGCTTGTTAATGATATGAGGAATATCAAAATGACCATGCCAAACATTCGCTTGAACTCAAAATTTGTGAACAACATGAATCCCGAATGGCACAAGTTTGTCACTTCGTGAAGCTAACCAAAGGATTGAAGAATACAAACTATGAGCAACTCTATGCATTCCTTCTTGAGAATGAGACATGCTATGTTTGAAAAAGGATTCTTGATCGGTTCAAAACCAACGAGGAGAAACAAGTTCATCAAATGATTCAATGAGACTTCTACACCAATGAGGGAACTACTACCAAAGCATCTCAAGTCATTCCGGATCAAGTTTCAAACAACACGATGCCAATGCGGTCATGGAACACTTTATCAATAAACTGTCTTTTATGGTTAAACAAAATTAACCTTCACCCACACACTAATGACTTCACACTAACAATGAAATCGAGATTGCATCCAATCTACACAATCATGCTTTGGTCGAGAGATGGAAAGGTTATGGTACAACCGTTCAAGAAAGCGGTATGAACAAGGAAGAGGTGGAGTTGGTAGAGGATATGTGGCTAATCGAAATAGGGAAGGAATGGAAATCAAGGACAAGCAAAGCCGATCAAGTGTTACAAGCTGTGGTGGTGAGGACATATTGCAAAGAACGCATATCGCCAGCCCGCGAATGCAGTACTTGAGGATAAGATGTTGCTTGTGCAACCTCAAGATAATGGTGCGACTTTGGATGAAGAGGAGTTGTTGTTCTTTCTTTGAGGAAATGCCAAGACATATGATGCGAGATGTGGATGAGCGGCCAATTCGGAGATAGGCCACAATCATCGAATGCCTTTCAAGTCGGCGATTGTGATGCATACGACTCGGCGTTGATGATGAACCTCTGCACAAACAATTTTCATGGCTAGCATTTCTCCAATGGTCCCTTCTAAAGTCTCTTCATCACCACAAGCTGGTCCATCCAAAGACAAAATCATTTACGAGGTATTAAAACTATACGATGATCTTGATGTGCAAAGATGCATGACACGTGACAATCAACTGAAACTATTGAGTTAGATATTGAAAATATGGGTAATATCAATGTTGTCCCATATGATCAATATGAAACAAAGTCAAAGTGAGATTGTACCAAGTGATGCATCTTCTGCGATCAATGATGACTATGTTTTGATTAATACAACGCATGTGACCCTAATGATTCTGTTATCTACGAACTTAATGCCTATAAAGAGCAGTGGCCATTTATGAACAACGTGCTAAGTTCGAGCTAACCACCCGTGAAGCGGAAATGGATGACCAAATGTGTACAACTATTAGAAAAAGTAAGTTTAGAGAAGAAGTATTAAAACAAGAGTTAAACTCCTTACAAGAAAAGCTTTCTAAAGCGCTAAGCAAAAACAAGAACTTCAAGAAAATGTTAAAATGCTTAAGCAAGAATTTAGTGCTAAGGAATCAAAACTTTTGAATGATTTTCTAATCTAAAACCTTGAAAAACAAGCTTGAAAATAAGTTATGCGTACAAGGAATACAATTCAGATAACTCACATGATCACGAAGCATAGAGTTCTCGTGATAAGCATAGTATCCCCATTATAAAGGAATCCAACCACGAGTATGGTAAGATAGCAAAAGTCGCTCAAAATGTAATCTATGATGGCAATGAGATTCTTAAACCTAGATGACACCTAGTTGCATTGAGTGCCTTTGAGGAAGATAGAAAATTAGATGATGCATCTAGGAGAAAATGAATAAGAAGCTAGAAGATCCCGAATGTAAAAGAATAACATAACGATCAAACCCCATGATTACAAGAAGAAAAACTGGATTTCCTTGAACAAGTTTAAGCCTCAAACGTTGTTAACTCTGAACAAGTGTTCGGAAAAGGATTTAGATAAGCAAAAGCGAGAGAATCTTGTTGTAACAAACTCTCCCTTAGGAAAATGCTGCTGACGTGTATCCTCCAAATGCACCAACGCATTTAGTTCCTAGAACTATTGCCACTAAGAGCAAGACCTTAATCGGTCAATATGTTATATTTCAATTATTTGTTGACTTTGAGAAAACTTGTAAGAAAAGGATCACACCCAATGGGATAACTAAAGGGAAAGGGTTTGAGCAAACAAAAGAATGTTATTAAGCGAGGTCATGCCTTTCTTTAAACAACTAAAAGATCAATTTGAGAGTCTTAAAAAGGGATGATCTGAGATATTAAAGGAATGGAAAAGGAATTTGATGCAATGATTGTTAAGGTTAGTGACTATGAGCGAGCATTAAAATATAATGAAATTGAGAGGAAGAACTTGCATACCTTAAATGAGAATCGATTTCGATTGTATTCTCAAGATGTGTTCTATCTTGCCACTAATTGTTCTATTACGACTTCTCAATTTCATGAATTATCTGTTGCTTTCAAAGTCTCCCATGATCGTGTCATTGAGCTTGAAATCAAAACTCTAAACTAAGTGAGAAAATTGAGCAGGATGATCACGATAATTTGGTAAAACATTTTCTAAACTAGAAGTTGAACATTTTGATTTACAACTAAAATATCAACATCTCAAAGAAAATGTTAAAACCTCAAACATCAAGATATCCTCGGATGTTCGAGTTTGATGCGCTTTTGAAATAAACAAGCGTGATGAACAGATTCAAGCTCAACGTAACACGATCGAGAAAGTTGAAAGCCCAATTTCTCAATCAAAGGTGAAAAGAACAATGTGACTGCTCCCAAATGCCTCCTCCTTTAGATTCTCGGAATTCTCAAACTTTCATCTTCAAAACTTGGTTAATGCTTTACAAAAGGAAAATGAGAGTTTTCTAGAAGAGAATGAAAAGGTTAACGTCATTTCAATGAGTTATTTGAGTCAATAAAAGTCACTCGTAACAAAAATAATGAACAAATAACCCGTTGCAAAAAGGAAATTGAGAATCGAAAAGTCGGGTAAAAGGGAAATGCCAATGACCAGCGGGAGAATGGTGCATCAAAGGTGCATGATTGTAATAAATATGCTTTATCATGTAATATGTTCCTCTTCATCTTAGGAATAACAAACTTGCTATTCAAACATATTTCTCATACCTTAAGGACGACCTAGAATGTCTTCGTGAGATTGTAGAGAGGATAAGTTAGAGAAACCACTTGATAATGCAATTGGCCATGCATTCTTATATGCCAAGCGATCTCAAGAACTTCTAGAATGCTTAACTACAATATGCCCTAAATCCCTAGGTGAGCAAGTCAATCCTTGATACCTGTTCTATGCCTAGTGCAACATACTAACCATTCCATGCCCAACTTTAAGAAAGTGAACACTAATGTGCCTTCTAGTATTTCGGATCCTTGCACATCTAGTTCGTGAATGCAAAAGTAGATCAACCAACTAATGTTCCCATAATTCCCTCTACAGAGTGTCGGTGACATTAAAGCGAGCGGTCAAAGTCTCAAGGCAATACAATGAATGATAGGACCTTGCAAGCTAAGAATGTGCATTGAAGAGAGCGAAAGACCAACATAGGAACTTTAAGTTTGAGTTGAATAAAGCGAATCGTGTTGATTCTAGTATTAGCCATAGGCGTCTTGTAATTAATTCGATTCGATACTATATGCAAACCATGTAATGATGTCTCTAGAATTACATTGCTAATCATGAATGTGGTGTGAATGTTTTGTCTAATCTTTGTCAAATGCCCGCTTAAAATTGTTAATGCTAAAAAGGCTAAAAGGCAAAGACGTAAGAAAGTTAGAAAATAGTGGAAACCCAGGGAAGAACATTTAGTAAGATAGGTTATCAATGGATACCTTTTGGCCATAAGGTTAATCGATTACGCCCTCAATCGATAAGACAATGCCCTAGAAAATGGATGCCTCTTGGTAGAACTATTCCTTAAGAAGTGAACATACTTTGAATAGGACAAATCTGAGACACCGATCGCATCTATTCCTAATGATTCCATTGCTTATATTTCGATATGGGTGTTTCTATTTCTTATGTGGGTGTTCCAATCAACATTACTAACCAAGTGGAACCCATTCTTGCATGGGGATCCCAATTATCGATTATCCATTCTTGTGCTGTGTTCAACTGCAGATCGTTTAAATCGCTCATGGTACACGGACTCAGCCGTTCCAAGCATATGATTTGGAGACCGGTCATGCTCATGAACCGTGAGTAAATTCATCGAAATGTTAGATTCGAGAACGACCATTTTGGAGCAATTATGGGTTATGGTGATTATGTAGTCGGCAAAGTGTAATCTCGGGTATATTATGTGGAAGGTCTTGGTCATAATTTGTTCTCTGTTGGTCAATTACGTGATTCCGATCTAGAGGTGGCCTTTAGAAAACATACTTGCTTCGTTAGAGAACTTGATGGTGTGGAATTATTAAGATGTACTCGTGGTTCTAACCTATACATCATCTCTATCGAAGACATGATGAAGTCTTCTCAATCGCTTCTTTGTCAAAGGCTTCTAAAACAAAGTCATGGTTATGGCATTGTCGTCTCAATCACTTGAACTTGGCACCATTAATAACCTTTCGGAAAGGATCTTGTCGAGGCTTACCCAGTTAAAATATGAAAAGATCATCTCTTCGACACACCAATTGGGTAAAAGCACGAAATATGCCCACAAACCAAAACCCACAAATTCGATAATGGAAGTTCTTCATACCCTTCATATGGATGCATGCGGACCAATGAGAGTGCAAGCGATAAATGGGAAGAAATACATTCTAGTAGTTGTTGATGACTACTCGATTTACTTGGGTAAAGTTTTTGAGGACAAAGGATGAAACTCCGGATGTCATCATCAAACTAATCAAACGACTTGAGTTCGACTCAACAATACGATCGAATTGTTCGAGCAGACAATGGCACGAGTTTGTTAACAAAGACTTAATTCGCTTTATGAAAGTGTTGGAATCGGTCATCAAAGAAGTGTTCCACGAACTCCTCAACGAATGGTGTAGTTGAAAGATGAAATCGAACTCTTGTGGAAGCCGCAAGAACAATGCTAATTTATTCAAAGGTTCCAATGTTTCTATGGGTCAAGCCATTGCCACCGCTTGCTACACCCAAAATCGTTCCCTTATACACACCTCTCATGGAAAAACTCCATATGAACTTGTTCATAAGCGAAAACTGATCTCTCCTACCTTCGTTTGTTTGGTTCCTTGTGCTATCCAACGAATGACGGTCAAAACTTAGGAAAATTAAGAGCAAAGGCGAGATATTGGAGTTTTGTTGGTTATGCACCAAACAAGAAGGTTCTACGAATCTACAACAAGAGAACCCGAAATATCATGGAAATAATTCACGTTCGTTAGATGAGTGACCGGTCAAATGGCTCTAGGACAATCTAGTTCTGGACCCGCATCACAACTCTTATCTAGTAGTCCTATCAGTTCTACTCTTGTGTCTAATCACTCACCAGCAACTCCTTATGTACCACCCTCTGAAGATGATTTAAAGAAATTGTTTAATCCTATGTTTGATGAACACTTTGAGCCAAGTGCTATTGATATGTCAATTCCATCAACAGAGGTTGCTTCTATCCCTGTCAATGAAGTCAATCCTTGGTTTCTATGTCATTAAGTCGAAAGCGCTGCTGCCGATCAACTGTCTCATCAACAAACCTTCAATCACCGAGTGTACATCATGGAATTGCTTCTAATTCACGGGATGAAGTTAATCCCTTGCTACTCCCGAAGATCCTCCATTTGAAAATATATTTGCTCCTCGATTCATCATCGAACCATCTTCATCGAGACATCGACTCTGCTACTTCAGCCCACAACTACAACCACATGAACACCTTAGAAAATGGACACATGATCACCCATTGGACAACATCATTGAAATCCTTCTCGTCTGTATCCACTGTAAACAACTTGCTATTGATGCCTTATGGTGCTTCTTCAACTCCGTACTCTCTAAGATCAAACCTAAAGATGTTAAACCGCTATGAATGAAGACAGTTGGTTCAATGCCATGCAAGAAGAAATTCATGAGTTTGATCGATTAGATGTATGGAAATTAGTACCGCCCGGATGTGCTATGATCATTGCTCTAAAGTGGATCTTCAAAGTGAAGCTTGATGAGCATGGTGATGTGTTGAAAAATAAGGCTAGGTTAGTGGCTAAAGGATATCGTCAAGAAAAAGGTATTGACTTTGAGGAGTCTTTTGCTCCTGTTGCTCGTATCGAAGCTATCAGGATCTTCTTGGCTAATGCGGCAAGTAAGAACATGGTTGTATATCGATGGATGTGAAAACCGCCTTTCTTAATGGTGATTTGAAAGAGGTGGTTTACGCCACCACCGGGAGGGAGGGTTTTGTGAATCCGAGCATCCTACTCATGTCTATCGCTTGAAAAAGGCCCTTTACGGTTTGAAGCAAGCTCCTAGAGCATGGTATGATCTGTTGTCAAAGTTTCTTCTATCTACCGGATTTAGCAAGGGAGCGATTGATCCGATATTGTTCACCGAAAAGTCGTGCAAACATTTAATTCACGTCAGATTTATGTTGATGATATTATCTTTGCCGATCGACCCCAATGAATGTGATCGTTTTCAAAAGAAATGGGTTCCAAATTTCAAATGTCAATGATGGGACAAATGTCATTTTTCTTGGGATTACAAATTTCACAAAGTCCGGAGGCATTTTTATTAATCAATCTAAATATGCAAATGAGATCTTAAAGAAATTTGGATTTGTTTCATGTGACACCATTGACACTCCCATGATTGAACGTATTGTCGGATGAGGACCACTCGGGGATCATGGTAGATCAAACTAAATATCGTAGTATGATTGGATCCGATGTACCTCACGGCTAGTAGACCAGAACATCTTGTTCATTGTGTGCATGTGTGCTAGATATCGAGGCTAAGCCTACTAAAAAGCACCTTGAGCGGTTAAACGGGTCTTCGGTATCTCCAAGGAACCATCAACATGGGTCTTTGGTACCAAGGACACCGTATGTCACTAACAACCTATGCGGATGCCGATCATGCAGGATGTCAAGATACACGTCAGCATGCGCCGGGAGGTGCTCAATTTTGGGTGATAAGCTTGTGAGTTGGTCTTCAAAGAAGCAAATGAGTACTTCTATTTCCTCTACAGAGGCTGAATACATAGCCATCTCATCTTGTTGTGCTCAAATCCTTTGGATGAAATCCCAATTATCGACTATGGCTTTGAATTCAACAAAATCCTCCTGTCTTGTGATAATAAAAGTGCTATTGCTCTCTCGGCAACAACGCTCAACACTCAAGAGCAAAACACATCGATATTCGACATCATTTCATCCGGAACAAGTAGAAAACGGTGTGGTGGAACTCTATTTTGTGAAGTCGAATACCGGTTAGCGAACATCTTCACCGAAGCTCTTCCAAGAGAACGTTTGAGTTTATTCTTCCACGACTTGGCTTGAAAAGCCTTCAACCAGAACGCTCAAACGTCTTCAGGAGGAAGACGAGGAGTAAAGGTTATTGACTCTATCATCTCTTTGTATATATTTATTCAAAAAGCAAAATACAAAATTACAAAACCAACAAAAAGCAAATAGAAAAATATAAAATCTTTCATAAAATCCATAAAAATCTGAAAAACTCGAAAAATATCAAAAAATATTGTCTTTTTGTCATATCTTTCTTGATTCGATATACATCTACGGTCTTTTTTTTTGTCAGTCAAAGAGTGACACGGGTCTTTAGATGTTGTTCGAATGCACATATTTTTCAAAAAAAATAATAAAAAAAATATATCAAAAAATATTTTTGGGAGAAAGTGAAATAAATGGTTTATTGTCATTACAGGCAGTAACCCGCTTTTCAGAGAAAGAACAGAGCCTTGCTTTATCTCATGTTTCAAATCTCATGCTCTGATTCTATAAAACTATCACTTACTATCTAATGAAAACTAATTGGTTTGAAAAATAACTCGGACTCTATTTTTGAAAATCATTCGGACTTCACGTTAGTCAAAACTATCTATCTCAATCAACAACCGATGTCATTGATTGAGGGGAGAATGATTTCAATTAAATCAAAAGGTTATTTGTCATACAATTGTTTTCAAAATATATTCATGCATGTTTAATCTATGGAGTTTAAAGTCTCAAATTCCGATCCTTATCGATTAAAACTTTTCTCATAATCGGTCACAACTCTCCTTAAAAGCTTTCAAAATCAATTTAAATCTCTGAGATCACAAATCTCAAATGATTTGATAATTGTGATCGGGGAGAATTTGTGATTTAAATTGGATTTAAACCGATAATTCGATAAATGGGTTCATAAGTGTTTAGCAAGTTTTCCTCCCGCATGTGACAAACGATTTCAAATTTTCCATGCACATGTTGAGGGGAGCATCTACTTCAAACCTTAAATTATTGAAACGTGATTGAATTGTCTCTAAGTGTGTTCCTCTAATATGTGCAAAATCTTTCAAACTTGAGGCACATATTGAGGGGAGCAAACATTTGAAAACCTCATCCTTCCTCAAAATGTTTTATCTACTCAAATTGATTGGGAAGTAATGATGATCATTTTAGAAAATGTTAATCAAAAGATTGGACCTTTCATTCTTAATCTAACGATTTCAAAGATCTCTTGCCTCCATGTGCTAAACTATTTCGAATGATATGCATATGTTGAGGGGAGCATTTCTAAAATATCAAAACAATTAAGATACAAAATACTTTGATTTTATATCACAAGTATCTTGATTGATTTTCAAATGGTTTTCAATTGGTTTAAAGCGGAAGATCAATACCAAAAGACCGACCAACTTTACTTTATGCATGGTGATATAAGGATGATAAGGTTAGGTTGAGGTCCAATGATCCTCCGAACCGGACGGATCTACCGAGGATAAAACCACTGATAGTGTAGAGTGCTTAGGTATATTGAAAAAGGAGAAAAATGAGATATGGGAAGAGTGCGGATCAAACCGAACTAGTATCGAATAAACCCAACAAGTTTCTAGTTGTGAAGTTTCGGTAAGCTTCAAGGGTTGAAGAATGAAAAAGAATTGAATGTGAAAAGGGTGAAAAGAAATAGCCCTCCATTTATTCAACCTTAGGGCGTAAACCGGGTTCAATTCATATACTCTTGGTAGTTACCAAGGTAACATCGGTATTGAAGACAAGACGTCATGGACCCAAAGGACGACCGCACTACAACTTCCCAAACCACTCAAGTTCCTCTTAAAAGGACTTGTTTAATTCTCACGGGAACCGACATTATCTATCGACTTTCTCTTAGAGTTTGTTGATATTGAAGAAGGAGACCTCTCCCTAGTCTCCGGATATGAACCAAATATGCACTATTGAGTCTAGAGCCACGAGATCATCATATAAATCTCTTTAGGACATTTGTCAATGAAGACTCTGTTTCACATAATGTGGAAGAGAGATTATATCTTATGAGTCCTCACGCATTATCCTTGTGGTATTGCCGAACATCCGAGTGATATTCAAACATATTCACAATGAAGATGGAAATCCTTCCGAGCCAACATCAAACAAGCTCACGGTGGGGCATGTGAGATCTATCTAATAGATCAACCACGTGACAACCGAATGAAACAATGGGAGATTCAATCTTTGAATCAATCACAGTTCGAGTTATGGATTGACGGATACCTTTGAAAAACACATCGTTGTGCTTAAAACTCTTTTCTTTAGCACATCGAATGTGTACAAATATTTCAAAATAAAAGGTGTTTATGATTGATAATTGATTTTCATTAAAACCTTCGTTGTATTGCAAAACAATTTCTATTGAGCGATACATGATTGTTTTTCAAATCTCTTTTATCAATCAATGAATCTCAATTACCGGGTTCACTCACTCCGTGTTGTCTTCTTTGAGACGCTCCGGTTTGAGAACGGCTAGAACAAATTCGCGAAACCCCGTCAAGGAAATTCTTCTAATTATACGATCATCACAGCAAGATTTGTAATGATCAACGGGAACCGTGGACGTGTACCTCAATTCTACAAAAGTGATCAAAGACACTCTTGTGCGCTTTATTGCTAATCGCTTTATGCAGAACACCCTACGTTTGCGGTGATCGAAATGGAGCGGTCAATCCATAGCCGCATGCTCACACAACACATTCATTTCCAAAGAAATCATGATTAGTGCATCAATGACTCGGATATTATCACTCCATGCTTCGCTACGCTACGCCAATATCATGAATCAACGAAGCTTCCGCTACTCGATAAGAATATATCATGATCCGAAATGTGAGCATGTCGGTCCAAATGTCACAACATCACATAATACCAACACCACAATGGATGAGTCGAGATTTACTGTGGTCGATGATCTCAAAGTTGGCTCAAAACTCGATATCACGTGGATCGCTTAAAGACCTCCACCCGGATTATCCAAACATGCAAAATGAAGAACCATAGACTACGAGCTACAAAACAAAGAACATGAACAAGAATCCAAGAACAATTTCAATGTAATATCTGCTTGTATTCTATTTAATTGTAATGTGTGTTTGAGGTGACCTCCTTGGGGAGATTGTTAGGATTTAGAAAATCCGGTATTAAAGTGTCGGTGCCTCAAGTATATGTATCTCATAGAAAGCTCGTAATCGTAGTTATTTAATGTTAAGTAGTAGTTAGTTAGGTAACACCGTGGAGGACGGACGGGTCTTTACCCACTGTATGCCTGATCCACAGCCCGTCAGGTGGCGTTTTATTGTAAGACTATAAATACTCTCTACCTCCCAAGGTAGAGAGTTGGAGCTCATAATAAGATTTTTCTTTCTCTCACTAAAGTTCCCAAACCTCTAACTCTTTCTCTCTCTAGAAATCATCTTGTACGCCTCTTATGTTTATGGTTTGATGTGTATGTGAAATCCAATATGTTACAGGTTGGTGCAAAATGGATGTGCATTCCATGGACTTCATTCCGAAGATCCTAATCAACATCTCAAGGATTTCCTTAAAATTGTTGACTCTATTGACCTTGATACTACCACTCGGGAGACCACGCGATTGCGTCTCTTCCAATTCTCTCTACGGAACCAAGTTAGTAATTGGCTTGAGCGACTTCCCGCAGGATCCATCTCAAGTTGGGATGATCTCACCACCCGTTTCCTCGCCCATTCTTTCCCACTTGGGAGAACCACCAAGCTAAGGAATGACATCTTGATGTTCCAACAACGTCAAGGCGAAACCCTTTATGAGGCATAGACTCGATTCAAAGACTTACTCCACAAATTCCCTCACCATGGCATTGATATTTGGCTCCAAGTCCAAATTTTCTATGATCATGTCAATCTCTCCCCAAGGCAAACCATTGAACAAGCAGCCGGTGGTAAGCTTAGTGAATTAACTGTGGAAGAATCGTGGGGTACAATAGAGGACCTTGCCCTCTATGACAACAAATGTTGGAATGACCCCCGTGAGTTGCCCAAAACCATAAAGTCAATATCCTTGCCTTCAAATGACTCACAACCTTCCAATCGTAGGATGTTCGAACTTGAAGATCAAGTCAAATTCCTCATGAGTTCCTACGAAGCTCCTAAACCTTCACTCCAAGTGAACAAAGTCTTTTCCTTGTGTGAGTTATGTAGTGGTCCCCACGACACTCATAATTGCATGAGACTACCCGAACAAGTTTTCATGGACTACGCATCCTCGCACACCAACGGAGCGGGAGGAAGATTCCCGATGACCCCCGGACCTAGGACTTACAATGAAGCCCGAGAGGCATGGAAGGGCAAACCCGACTATAATTGGAGTCAAACCAAAGAATTCACTTTTAACGACTCCCCATGGCCGCAACAACACAATTCAAGCCCTCATGGCCCTAGTCAACATAACTTGGAAGGGATGATGCGAAACTTCGCGAACAAGCCGAGATGGATAGGAAGATAGATAAACTCTTGAAAGCAATTAATAGTCATATTGATAAGACGGAAACCGAGAAAGTTAATGCCATCTCGACTCACTCTTTCAAAAAATCTTCCCTTGTAAAGATTAAGGACCCAAGCAAGTTCTTCGCTCACTCAGAATTAGGCAATGAAAATAGGGACCCGTCTTTATCGAAACACGTTCACTTTGTCAATGCTATCACCCTAGTGTGACCAAATAGGAATAATGATGAAGCAAACCATGAGACGGTACTTGAGGTTAGTGAGACTCCTAAATATGAAACAACTAGAGAAGTGGAATAAGTAGGTGACGAATACTTCAACAAGTTTCCTACGGAAGAGTAACTTTCATACCACCCGCACCTAGTACGCGACCTTCGTCTCTTTTATGCTATGAGATTCCCACACATCACCTTTGGAAATCCTAGAAATCTCAACATACCATGTTGCATAGGACACCTCTTCGTGGCAAAAGCCTACATCGATCGCAAGTCCCCAATAAACATCATGACTAGCTCATACTATAATTGGGTGATGAAAAGATCTAACCCAAGTAGGAAAGAACCCGATGATCCTAGAATAAGATGTAATATCCTCAGTAAAGTTAAGGGATTGCCCGTCTATGTAGGAAGCTTCACGTACCTAACGGATTTCGTGTTTGTGGAAGATATTAGTACGGCTATAGATCCTAGCTTGTCTCATGTAGTTCTAGGAAAGCCATTCATAGATAGCTCCAGAATGACTTATGATCCATCATTAGGGATAGTTAGATTCAAGGATGAGACCGATGAAATTGCATACCAAATGCCATTTAAGATTGAGCAATTTTCATCACTATCTAGTAATGAGAAAGAACTTAAGCTATCGGTCTATTATAGGAATGAGGAGGATAGAAGAAGAAGAGTAGATTATGTGATGAGTAAGATATTTGGATTCTATAAAGAATGCATGAAGTTAGGACCGGAATATAGAACCAATTGGGAGCATGATGATTTCCTAGAGAGATGCATAGTCAGACATAGCTATGCTATGGAAAATCCCAATAGAAATCGTCATGAGGAAGGGGATGATTGTAATGAAGTCACGTAGGGTACAACTTCGAGTCTAGCTACAAGACTCATAAATAAAAAAAGCGCTTCTTTGGAAGCAACCCATGCTTAATTGTTTTCTTGTTTTTCATTTTTGTTTGTGTGTTTCATATATCTTTTCATTGTTGTTTAATTCTCATGTCTATTTTGTGAAAATGCTTTATTTTGTTTTTAACCTTGTCTTAATTGCATATAAGGGTATTTTACAAAAAAGATAAGTGTAGGGAAGATCACATATGTTTTAAGAACTTACATGAACATGAGATTATCAATAATTGGAGTTGTATATATTTGTGTGTTTGTTAGAGTCAAATGCTTGTATCGAGTCATAATGGATCTTTTGCACGAATTTTTCTAGGTTTTAAAGAAGTAATTTTTCCAGAAAACGCACCAGACCTTTTCTGTCAGGACAACCTGACGGCGTCGGGATTAAAGCCCGACGGGTCAGGAAATGTAGAAATAGATTCACAGTTTCGTTTTCTGTCTAACTTGTAATTTTTGGAAACCTCCAATTCTTAATTTCCAGAAAAACTGCAAACATCCATTCCACAAGCATTATATCTTATTTGCTTTTTAGTATAGTTTTTATATATATAGTTTTTACCCCCGATTTTATGCGAGGTTTCGTTTCGTTTTCTTATAAGTGTGCAGGTTATATTAGACAAGAAGAAGAAGTTCATGATAGAAGAAGCACTTATTACTTGCTCATTTTTCTTGGAGAAGGATTTAACCGCAACTTTATACATATCCTACCGAGCTAATAAGGGGAGTAGTAGTTTCTTTCTCTTTTATTTACCTTCCTTTATCATAACTTTGATACTTTCGGGGAATATTGGGGAGAATGTTCAGTTTAAGTGTAGGGAGGGAGAATAAAACATGAACTTAGAAACTATTCACTCATTTGATTTTTGTCTTGTCCTTAGTAATTTGTGTAATAAACTATGAGAAACGTTTGTTAGGGTAATTTTAGCACCAAATTTAAAAAATTTTATGGCATTTTCAAGTAAAACTTTAGTCTTAATAAAGCGTCTCATGGATAGGAATTATATGTCTAGCACAAAAACCGTGTACCACTCAAATTCCACCCCAAAAATGTGAGGTTCGCCCCTAGATCTTTTAGGAATAAAAGCATTCATCTTTAATGCTTAGTGAGTGTACCGGTAGTATAATAGATTCTAGAACTTGTTTTGTGATGCCTTCGAGATCGCTAGTGAGACTACATTCGTGTAGTTAGGATTAACTAAATGATAAGAGGCATTAGGATAACCCTTGTTTTAAACCTGTAATTTAATTACATCATCCTCATTGGTTGAGTAATTTTCCCCACACCCTTGCGATGTACTCATCTTTAGTACACGATACCCCTAGTTAACCCCTCAGAGCCTATCATTTTCGCGGTTCTCATGATGTTTCGGTTACCGGAATATCAATGAAGAGCATTGTTTACAATCCACCCCCAAATGTTACACCAAATCACCTTAGCCCACCTTGTATGCACCCATCTTTATTGCATTATTGTTAACATTGTTTAAACCCTTAGTTCAATTATCTAGTTACGTGTATGGTTGCTAAGTCGAGTCATATCCTTTGTATACAGTTTTGGGACGATTGGGACTCATGGGTTAAAATAGTATTTTATGGAGTAACGGGAATGAACGATAAATTCAATTTCCCTTTGTCTACGTAATTAAGTACTCCAAGTGTTTTGATCTTTTCAATTTTGGTCAATTAGTGTTAGTGAAATAAAAACTCAAGTGTAGGGATGCTCCTATAAATCCCTTTAGTTTGATGTTATCGTAGAGGATGATAGAGTAAAAGGTATGAAAAAAATCAAAAAAAGAGAAAAAAAAGTTAGTGAAAAAAAATAAGAAAAACATACGGTCTACCATCCTACATATATCTTTATGTTTATGTTTTAAGTTTATGTTTATGTTTTGTTTCAAGTTGTTATTTAGTTAGTGAGTCGAGTCTTGGCTTAGCAACGCCACATCTTCATGCTTGTAACATAAGATTTTTGACTTGCCACCACTAAATATCCCTTTATCCAACAAAACCCTTTACTTCCCTACCCTAATCCTAACATTATACCCTTTTGTAAAGACCTCTTAGATAGTTATTCCTAGGTGCTTACGCCAAAGCGGTGGAGGTATGATCTATTCACAAGCCTATGGTAATCTATGTACTATGACAGGTAGTGAGTGTTTATCTTTCCATTTCCTTACATGTTATACTTATATAAACCCAAGAGATGAGAGAATCCAAACACCAATTGTGAGGTGCTAGTGTATAATTTTCATGCTTGTTATGACTATTGTGGTGCTTGTATTTGTTGTAAACTATTTTAAACCAATGCTACATGATCCATAACTTATAAATTGATTGGCCAAAAGCACATTCGCTTGAGGACAAGCAAATTCCAAGTGTAGGGATATTTGATAAGGATTTAAAACATACATTTTTAGGGGGTCATTTAAACCCTAAATCAACACATTTTATATATGTTACTACTTAAAATCGTTCCTTTTCACATTTTTGGTCTTCTGGAAGCAAAATGCTGGAATCAAGCACTTTTGGACGAAAAGGAGCGAAAACATGAAGAAAAAGGCAAAGTCAAGAAACAAGGCTGTATTCTGCACCTGACGGCGTCCCAACCCAAAGTGTGACACCGTTGCTAAGGAGGTTTTCTAATTAAATTGCAAGCGACGACTCAGGTGTGATTTTTGTTCTACAACATGACGACGTCACGCTTTAATTCTGGAAGGCGTCACTCTTGATTTTACACCAGACGTCCAAGAACCATTTCAAGACGATGTCCCTTATGATGCCAGATGGCGTCACACTTCCTCAACTGACGTCGTCCCAACGATGACTTGGCCCAAACGAAACCCTAAAGACGTCGACCAGACAGCGTCACCAGCAAAAGGCGACGCCATCGCATTTGTAAATCTATATATATAATTCAATTTTTCTGCATTTTGAGTAGTATTTTGGAGAGCAAACCCTAGTTCATTAAAAGTCCGACTTGGGCAGTATTTTAGGGTTCCAAACCCTTCTTTACACCTAAAGATAAGTTTGTTAATCCATTATATCACCATGTTTATCCTATGTTCAATTTTTTGTGTGTGTGCATGCTTATCTATCATGAGTAGCTAAATTACTATTGTGTTTGCTTAGATCCATGAAACCTAGTTGTTATTATTGTTAGGTTGTCTCTTGTTTTAATTGGTAGACGCTAGAGTAAGGAAAATTGGCTTCTTCTTTAATTGTTGTGAGCTTGAACGTCCTAACTAGCACAAAGCTTGGAGTGCACTTGAGCCATCATTGTGTTTATTGCGTGAGTTGTAGCTTTAGGATAATAGAGTATTCGGGGGAGATACTACGGTACTTGGCGATCCTGGATAGTCTAGAGGAGAGTTACAATTCATAGAACTAGGGAATTAGGCACTCCCTCTATGACCACACGAAATACAACGCACCAATTAAGATGAGGATATGACAATTCAACTGACCAATAAGAGATAACTAGGGAGTAAGAACATCTAAGTAAACACGCTTTTAATTATCATAAGAACACATCAGTCAATCCATAGCTTATCTTTTCCTTTTCACTAATAAAACTAGTTTTAAGTTTTAATTATTAGTAAGTTAAAATTGGTAGAAGTACCACCCCCACTCCTAAACCCCGAGATTTTACTTGTTTTCCTAAAAACTATAAATAGCTAAAAAGAATCACCCTAAACCTCACCTTCTCATCATACATCTCTACTAGCATCTCTATTCCCCTAGAGAACAATCAACCCCATGGGCTTACCCATACTACACTACAATGATTAGGTACACTGCCTAGTGGGTTGTAAAGCTTGTTCGTTGAAAAGGAAGTCTTTCGATCCCGAACCCGCACATCACCTGCGACTTTCTAAAAATATCAAAAAAGTGCGAAGGGATACAATCATATACCCTTATCTCAACCAGAAGCTTGAGACAGGCTCAACCTGAATTTTGAGCAGGACTTAACTTGTTTAGCTAATGTTGAGAATATCACTACACGGGTATTGAATCGGTTTTTGTAAGTGAGGTGTTGCAATGCCTTGCTCGTGACCTTTTGGTACAGTGAAAGAAGTACTTGCTTTGATGTGATTGCATAAGCAGGAGTCTGAGAATATTTCTTTGTGCAAACCACACGACAAGCTTTCACAACTTGTCTTCACAGAAATGCCAAAGGGTCACACCGATGCACACTAAACAGAACAAGCAAGCGAAAATAAGAAACGAATTTACGAAATGAAATGGAATAAATTAGGAAATAAAAATACGGTGTTATTTTGTTGGAATCACTCCTAAACAGTATTTCAAGTATTTATACTTCATATGTAATAGGTAGCTTTATTATGGCCTTTATGTTTGTTTAAGGTCAAGCTTATGTAGAAGGCCCATAAGCTTGATCCAAGCTCAATAAGGAATAGGGAAGGAGAAGGAGTGTTGCCTAGCTCCTTGCCTATATAAACTTTGTAAACCCTCATTTGAGGTTGGTTGTTCAAGTTTTCTCTCATTCATACTCTTTGCATAACCGGTATTACTATACGTGTGTGTGTGTGTGATTTACTTGTTCAATCGCCTTCATCTCTTCTCTTATAAGCTTGTGTTGTAAAACTAGTGACCTAACAAAGGGTATCAATCGCCAAATAGTTGGGTGTACTCGCTTGTTTTGAAGTTTTGGTTTTGGATCTTACGCGTAGAGATAACGATTCTTTGGTTATCTTAAAACTCGCTTTTACACTTTTAATCCAAGATTCTTGTACTTTCAATGTTTTGAGGTGTTAAAATACTTGTTTTTGGCAAAAGTTTCAAACTTTAGGCGTGGATTTACGCTTTTAAGCTAGTTTTGTTCGTGGGTGTCGTTCACGCCAGAACTGCTTAGCAATTTTGGTACATCAAAATTCACACTTTTGTGCTCTTTTGGTACTATTGAAGCTATTCCATAACAAAAACCGTTTAGAAACACATTTGGGCGTAATCAAAGTTATGAGTAATCCCACGCGTATCAAAACCCTAAAATTACGCTGTAAGATTGTTCCTTGGTTTAATCTTCAATTTTCTCGTTTAATCCGTGTTTTCTTACTGGATAAGTCCGAAAATACGTCGACTTTGGATATCTTTGCACCGTGAAGTGTAAAAGATCATTTGGGCAAAACCCTAAAATTACGCATAAGCATAAGCTTACGTAGAATTCCCACGATAAGATTCACTTTACGCGTAAACTACGGTCTCACGATAAGGTAATCCCACGCCCACGCTTCTACGCCTAACTTTTGTCTACGCTAACTTTAGTGTTTTCCCTACTTACGGCAGTTAAAACCCACGCCAGAACTCCTCGTTGTTACGCCGTAACTTTTGGTGTTTTTACGCATAAGTGCTACTTGGTTCTTGTCTTTCTACGCCTAAGGATACTTCATCAACAAAGGTTCATTCGACTACAAAGATCCATCTTTACCACACAAGTTTATCATCATGTCTCAACCACCATACTCTAACTATTTCCTCACACTTATAATCATCAACAACAACAACAATTAACTCCACAACATCAACAATGGAATCAACAACAAGCTATTTATCAACAACACTTTAATCAAGAACATACTCCACAACTTGGTGCAATTCCACAACCACAAATGGTTCAACCACAACCAAGCCTTCAAGTTCAACCCTACACAACCGATTTCAATCAACATCCATCACGGACCACTATGAAGGAACCCACTTGGTTTGCTAAGATGTGTGAAGCTTTAAGCGCCAACAATCAATTCATGAAGTCGATCACTGATAGACCTCCAATGCTCACCCAGAAATTACGATCAATGGGTGATAAGGTTCTTTAGGTTCGTGATCCAAGAAGCCACATGGAAAGTTCTTAAAGAAGGTTATCTTGAAGGTCCATTTGAGATGCCTCACCGCCATTGTACCCGAGATCCAATCATTGCTCCACCAAGAGATGAACAAACCAACATTGCTACTCACAGTATTTAAATCCTACGAACTTCTACACTATGAAGTCGATGAACTTGCAATGGAATACATCCTCTTAGGATTACCAAACCCAATTCTTCGTAGTGTTGATGCTCAAAAGATCGCACAAAAAATGTGGGATCATATTCGCCTTCTTATGGAAGGATCTCAGACTCAATCGTGAGGATTTGGAATCCAAAATTTACTTGGCTTATGAACACTTCATGATTGAACCTCGAGAGACACTAGAGTCCTATCATCATCGGTTTTTAGATATCATCAATGATTTGGATAAACACAACATAATTATGCCAAGAATTGCAAAGAATACTAAGTTCCCGAGTAGTCTTGGTCCGAATGGGAGAAGTATGTCATTTTCTCCGCTGCCAAGAATATGCATCATTCTACTTATGTATTGTTGTACGATTACTTGAAGCCTCATGAAAAGGAAGTTGATCGAAAGGATTCTCCGTGCTCAAATTGCTAAACAAATACAACCTGACAATCAACAACTTGCCTTGTATGCTCAATGTAATTATCCTCTCAACCATCACCTCAACCAACCGCATCAAACACACCTTCACAATCACAACCTCAACAAAATCAATTGGTTCCATACAAAGAACAATGCTCAAGCATATGTCGTTGAAGCAACCGAGGAAACAGATCCGCTCAAGCATTGCAACAAGGATTTGTGATGATTGCTAATGCTTTTGGTCGTTACACCAACAAATCCAACAATCGATTCGCTCCTTATCTAACACACGGACTCAAGTCATGTGAACAATGGACGGTTGAAGTTCGTAATCGTGATTATGGTCAGCCGATGGGTGGTGGTCAAGGGTTTAATGTCGCTGGTAGGAACACCAACAGAGCTCAAGTGTGGAACAGGAAATGCTCGTAATCGGTTAAATGGTCTTAGATGCTACAACCGCAATGAGAAGGACACTGGCTAATACATGCCCAAAGCCAAGGACTAGGGCGTGCTTATTTCAAAGAGGCCTTACTCGCTCTTAAGGATGAAGTCGTGGATCTCTTATGCATAAAGAACAGTAGCTTTATGGCGTATGCACACTCGATGATGATATGGAGGACTTACAAAGCGAATGTACCGTTATGTTGATGGCTAATATGCATGAGCCGCATATGAGTGATACAGCCCACAGAGGACATCGATGGCTTGTCTCGTGCACCCGAACAAACCATCATCATATCTCGAACTAATATCTCCGCCAATATCTCGAATCCCAAGACGGATCGATCGCTCAAATGAGTCTTCTACATCTTCTTCGATGATTTTCAAGTTAACCTCAGTAGTTACATTTGACGCATCAAGATGACCTTATGGTCTCCTTTGATAATCAAATTGACTCCGTGGTCGCATTTCGAGGATCTAAAGAATGATCATGTTGAGACTCACGCTGAACAAGATGATCTGTTGTCTTCATCCGGATTTTGCTTGCTAATTCACCACCATAAAATCAAAATGGAGGAATGCTATGCATTAAATCAATCCTTAAAAAGTAAAATGCACTCATAACCAAGGATTTTGAATGTTTACAAATGCAACTCAACTTTTCAAAACTCAAGAAAATCAGGAAAAGGTTTTGAAGCCGCTTTTGCAAAATCTCATCAAAACGAAAAATATTTGTAGAGACAGACATTGATCTAGTCACCAAGAATGCTTTATTGTCCGAATTAGAACAATCAAACATGAACATAAAATCAAATTAACGCCTCACCTTGAAAATCAAAAGCTAAGGCCGAGTTGTTAAATTGTCAAAAAGCTTCTCCATACAAAAAGCATTCAACGGATCGGGTAGATGACCTTCTTGCGAAATTCTCGGTTTGCAAAACAAAATTAAAGAGTTTAAAACGGTTGTTTACAAACATGGTGAATCAAGAATGACTATTGAAAAGTTTACCTTAAAACCCAATCCAAATGGATATGGAAAAATCTAGCGATTATAAACCAAAGCTTTCACTAAAACATTCAAACCAACTCCTCAAGTTTCCAAAGGTAATACAAAATTGATAATATCGTCATGAGTGTTGTTGAATATCATCGTCAAGAGGAATTAGATGCGTAAGACGAGAGTCGATCTAAATTAAAACCGTTGTTTACAACAAACCTTTTAATTATAAAACGCTGTCACTTTCACACACCAACGGATTCTTCAAACACACCTGTGGTTATCATCAAACACCCGAGTCTTCTATTGTTAATCCCAAATGCTTTTGCACAAACTTATGGTCCTTTACCTTCCATTAGCGAAGTAAACTCACAACCCCGAAAATCGAAAAATTCTTCGATATTTTGACATTTTCATGGTCGACCTCAAAATTTTACAACATGAGATAGAATATCGATCCGAAATCAAAGTTGAATATTTTCAATCGCCTCCGCGCGAGAACAAAGAGACATTTTCTAAAAATCTTTTACCTAATGTTAAAAACTTGAAAAGTTGTGCAATTGCTCGGAAAAGGATTTTCATAAGGAACTGGGGTAATGAAAAACGCCGAGAAAACAAACATCTATTACTAACACAAAACGCAAAAGAAACCGTGAGAAAAGATGTTGATCGACTCTGGAAGATGTTATCCGTACGATATCCATAATGTTGTGCTATTCTATTCGCTGCCATATGCATCCGATCATATCTCTCGCCGATATTGTTGAAACTGTTGTAATCATGAGAACACCGATAATGTGCTTCAGATCGAGTCTTTAAAAGTCGAAAATAAATGATTACACACGGAAATTAACAATGCAAACGTCAGTCTTCATTGGTGTGAAAAGATATTCACAACCATCAACTCGCCAAAAGAAAATCACCAATTGAGTGCAAAATCTTCCGATCATAAAATTGAGCAACCTGATGATCAAAACGTGTCTTTGAAAAGTCAAATCTCAAAATATGAACAAGAACTTTTAAAAGTTAAACAGAATATGGTGTCATATTTGATTTACTCAAAAAGACTCGACTTGAAGCATCTAATGAACTTGATCACTATCTTGCTCACACTAGAGAAGTCATGAATTTTGCCGGTAATATTCGCTCGAAAATCAAGATCCGATTCACACCATCTCTAAGTTACGGAAATGTTAGGAAAGTATGAACAACTTCCGCCATCGTGATTAAGAGATTAGCACCACCACACTTAGTAATCGTGAACCTAGAATTCCCACCGCCAAATCACAAGTTGCTAATGTGTTTCATCGAAACAGAATAGTTGCATCTTTTCCAAACGCCCTCACTTCACACCTAGAGCACTCAATCAAGAATAGGAAGTCATGACCTAAGAAAAGATCAATAAGGAATGCTAAAGTAGAAGAACACCCTAGGACTCGAATAAAAATCATGTTGCTTCCACTATAGATGTTACGTCCGCAAATGTAATAGAAATAGTGATGTAACAAATGCTAAACCGTTAAGTACTTTTGATACTCAATCGATGCACCTTGTGTTATTTGTCGAAAGAGTATGAATTCGATTGTCATGACAAATGTGTTGCTAAAGCTATAATCTCTAGATTACGGAATCCTAAGAATCGAATACCTCTAGGCCCACTAATCATTCTAAGTCTCGTGCTCGGAAACCACCTTCTTTAGATTCTAAGGCAACCAAGCATATCATCGTAGCTCTCCGCTCACCTCCTAAGAATGTAGTACCACCTAGTGCTTTCACCAAGACTAAAGCAAAGAGTAGTTACAGATGGCGTAAATGGATATATAACACACTAGGATTTAAGTGGATGCCTAAAATTTTCAATGTGTGTATGTCTAATATACCGCTTCGAACCCTCTAACATTTCGGGTTCCACATCTACTTCTATTCCATCCGTGTCGTCTGCGTGTGTAATGCAGTGATACAGATCATTCTCTCGATTGTTGATAGCGGATGTTCCCACACATGACAGTAACCTTAAACTGTTATCAAACTTTATTGCAAAGTTCATTGGCATCGCCGATTCGAACGATCACTTGCAAGACCATCATGGGCTACGGAGATTATGTTAATGGGAACATCAAATCAGCAGGGTTTACTATGTGGAAGGCCCTCGGTCACAACTGCTTTCGTGAGGGTCAATTTTGTGATGGAGATTTGAGGTTGCTTTCAGGAGAAAACTTGTTTCATTCGTGGATCTACAAGGAAATGACCTTATGTCCGCTCAGTAATTCTAGTCTCTACACTATCTCTATGCAAGACATGGTTGCTTCATCTCCCATCCGCTACTTTCTAAGGTGTTGGAATCACTCCTAAACAAGATTTCAAGTATTTATATTTCATATGTAATAGGTAGCTTTATTATGGCCTTTATGTTTGTTTAAGGTCCAAATTATGTGAAGGCCCATGTCGAGGCCCAAGCTCAATAAGGAATAGGGAAGGAGAGGAGTGTTGCCCTAGCTCCTTGCCTATATAAACTCTTGTAAACCCTCATTCGAGGGTTGGTTGTTCAAGTTATTCTTTCACTCATACATTACGCCTAACCGCTTCATACTATCGCAGTGTGTGTGCTTGCTTACTTGTTCAATCGCCTTTATCTCTTCTCTTATAAGCTTGTGTTGTAAAACTAGTGACCTAATAGTGGTATCAATCTCCAAATAGTTGGGTGTACTCGCTTGTTTTGAAGTTTTGGTTTTGAATCTTACGCCAGAGATAACGCTATCTTTGGTTATCTTAAAAACTCGCTTTTTACACTTTTAATCCAAGATTCTTGTACTTTCAATGTTTTGAGGTGTTAAAATACTTGTTTTTGGCAAAAGCTTCAAACTTTACGTGTGGATTTACGCTTTTAAGCTTGTTTTGTTCGTGGTGTCGCTCTCACGCCAGAACCTGCTTAGTTTTGGCACATCAAAATTCACACTTTTGTGTTCTTTTGGTACTATTGAAGCTATTCCATAACAAAAACCGGTTTAGAAACACATTTGGGCGTAATCAAAGTTACGAGTAATCCTACGCGATCAAACCCTAATATTACGCTGTAAGATTGTTCCTTGGTTCGATCTTCAATTTTCGTTTAATCCGTGTTTTCTTACTGATAAGTCCGAAAATACGTCGACTTTGGATATCTTTTGCACCGTGAAGTGTAAAAGATCACTTGGGCAAAACCCTAAAATTACGATAAGCATAAGCTTACGCCAGAAATTTCCACGATAAGATTCACTTTACGCCAGTAAACTAAGGTCTACGACAAGGTAATCCCACGCCTAACTTTTGTCTACGCCTAACTTTAGTGCTTTTATCCTACTTACGCGTAAGCTAAAACCCACGTAACTCCTTGTTGTTACGCCGTAACTTTTGGTGTTTTTACGCATAAGTGCTACTTGGTTCTTGTCTTTCTACGCCTAAGGACACTTCATCAACAAAGGTTCATTCGACTACAAAGATCCATTATTACCACACAAGTTTATCATCATGTCTCAACCACCATACTCTAACTATTTCCCTCACACTTATAATCATCAACAACAACAACAATTAACTCCACAACATCAACAATGGAATCAACAACAAGCCATTTATCAACAACAATTTAATCAAGAATATACTCCACAACTTGGGGCAATTCCACAACCACAAATGGTTCAACCACCACCAAGTCTTCAAACTCTACCCTACACAAACGATTTCAATCAACATCCATCACGAAGCACTATGAAGGAACCCACTTGGTTTGCAAAGATGTGTGAAGCTTTAAGCACCAACAATCAATTCATGAAGCTAGATCACTGACAGACCTCCAATGCTCACTCCAGAAACTACGATCAATGGGTGATAAGGTTCTTTAGGTTCCGTGATCCAAGAAGCCACATGGAAAGTTCTTAAAGAAGGTTATCTTGAAGGTCCATTTGAGATGCCTACCGTCGATGTACCCGAGATCCAACCATTGCTCCACCAAGAGATGAACAAACCAACATTGCTATCGCAGTGCATTTAAATCCTACGTAACTTCTACACTATGAAGTCGATGAACTTGCAATGGAATACATCCTCTTAGGATTACCAAACCCAATTCTTCGTAGTGTTGATGCTCAAAAGACCGCATAAAAAATGCGGGATCATATTCGCCTTCTTATGGAAGGATCGGTACTCAATCAGAGGATTTGGAATCCAAAATCTACTTGGCTTATGAACACTTCATGATTGAACCCGAGAGACACTCGAGTCATATCATCATCGATTTTAGACATCATCAATGATTTGGATAAACACAACATCATCATGCCAAGAATTGCAAGTGAATACTAAGTTCCCGAGTAGTCTTGGTCCGTAATGGGAGAAGTATGTCATTTTTCTCCGCCAAGCGAAGAATATGCATCATTCTACTTATGGATTGTTGTACGATTACTTGAAGCCTCATGAGAAGGAAGTTGATCGGGAAAGGATTCTCCGTGCTCAAATTGCTAAACAACACAACCGACAATCAACAACTTGCCTTATATGCTCAATGTAATTATCCTCTCAACCAAAGAACTCAACTAACTCGCTTTCCAACACACCTTCACAAAGAATAACCTCAACCTCAACAAAATCAATTGGTTCCATACAAAGAACAATGCTCAAGCACATGTCGTTGAAGCTAACCGAGGAAACAGATCCGCTCAAGCATTGCAACAAGGATTTGTGATGATTGCTAATGCTTTTCGTTACACCAACAAATCCAACAATCGTATTCGCTCCTCATCTAACACACGGACTCAAGTCATGAACAATGGACGGTTGAAGTTCGTAATCGTGATTATGGTCGCCGATGGGCGGTGGTCAAGGGTTTAATGCTATGGTAGGAATAACAATGAGCTCAAATGGTGGAACAGGAAATGCTCGTAATCGGTTAAATGGTCTTCGATGCTACAACCGCAATGAGAAGGACACTGGCTAATGCATGCCCAAAGCCAAGGACTAGGGGCGGTGCTTATTTCAAAGAGGCTTTACTTTGGCTCTTAAGGATGAAGTCGTGGATCTCTCACGCATAAAGAACAGAGCTTTATGGCGTATGCACTCGTGATGATGATATGGAGGACTTGCAAGCTAATGCACCGTTATGTTGATGGCCAATATGCATGAGTCGCATATGAGTGATACAGCTCAAAGAGTGACGTCGATGGCTTGTCTCTGTGCACCCAACAAACCATCATCATATCTCGACCAATATCACCGCTCGATATCAAGAATCCGACGGATCGAATCGCTCAAATGAGTCTTCTACATCTTCTTCTCGATGATTTTCAAGTTAACCTCGTAGTTACATTTGACGATCAAGATGACCTCATGGTTTCCTTTGATAATCAAATTGACTCCGTGGTCGCACTTCGAGGATCTAAAGAATGATCATGTTGAGACTCATTGAACAAGATGATCTGCTGCCTCATCCGGATTTTGCCTCGGTTAATTCAAGACCATAAAATCAAAATGGAGGAATGTTATGCATTAAACTAATCCTTAAAAAGTAAAATGCATCGTTAACCAAGGATTTTGAATGTTTACAAATGCAACTCAACTTTTCAAAACTCAAGAAAACTGTGAAAAAGGTTTTGAAGTCGCTTTGCAAAATCTCATCAAAACGAAAAATATTTAGAGAGATGATCGTGATCTAGCCGCTCGAAGAATGCTTTGTTGTCCAATTAGAACAACTCAAACATGAACATAAAAAGCAAATTAACGCCTCACCTTGGAAAATCAAAATGCTAAGGCCGAGTTGTTAAATTGTCAAAATAGTTCTCCGTGATACAAAAAGCATTCAACGAATAGGGTAGATGACCTTCTTGCGTAAATTCTCGGTTTGCAAAACAAAATTAAAGAGTTTAAAACTCATTGTTTACAAACATGGTGAATCAAGAATGCTTATTGAAAAGTTTACCTTAAAACCTAATCCAAATGGATATGGAAAAATCTAGTCGAATATAAACCAAAGCTTTCACTAAAAACATTCAAACCAACTTCTCAAGTTTCAAAGGCAGTAATACAAAATTGATAATACTCACATGAGTGTTGTTGAATATCATCACAAGAGGAATTAGATGCGTAAGACGCAGAGTCGATCAAAATTAAAAATGTTGTTTACAACAAACCTTTAATTATAAAACGCGGTCACTTTCACACACCAACGGATTCTTCTAACACACCAAGAGTTATCATCAAAACACCGAGTCTTCTATTGTTAATCCCAAAACAAGTTTTTGCACAAACTTATGGTCCTTTACCTTCCATTAGCGAGGTAAACTCACAACCCGAAAATCGAAAATTCTTCGATATTTTGACATTTTCATGGTCGACCTCAAAATTTTACAACATGAGATAGAATATCGATCCAAATCAAAGTTGAACATTTTCAATCGCTTCCGCGCGAGAACAATGAGACGCTTTTCGAAAAATCTTTACCTAATGTTAAAAACTTGAAAAGTTGTGCAATTGCTCGAAAAGGATTTTCATAAGGAACTTGGGGTAATGAAAACGCTGAGAAAATGTAAACATCTATTACTAACACAAAACGCAAAAAGAAACCGTTGAGAAAAGATGTTGATCGACTCTTGAAGATGTTATCTCGTGCAGATATCCATAATGTTGTGCTATTATATTCGCTACCATATGCATCCGATCATATCTCTCGATATTGTTGAAACTCAAGGTAACTGTTGAGAACACCGATAATGTGCTTCAGATCGAGTCTTTAAAAGTCGAAAATAAAAGATTACACACGGAAATTTACAATGCAAAACGTCGCCTTCAATGGTGTGAAAAGATATTCATAACCATCAACTCGCTTTCAAAAGAAAATCGCCAATTGAGTGCAAAATCTTCCGATCATAAAATTGAGCAACTGGATGATCAAAACGTGTCTTTGAAAAGTCAAATCTCAAAATATGAACAAGAACTTTTAAAAGTTAAACAGAATATGGTGTCATATTTGATTTACTCAAAAGACTCGACTAGAAGCATCTAATGAACTTGATCACCATCTTGCTCACACTAGAGATGTCATGCATTTTGTCGGTAATATTCGCTTTGAAAATCAAGATCCGATTCACACCATCTCTAAGTTACGGAAATGTTAGGAAAGTATGAACAACTCCCGCCATCGTGATTAAGAGATTAGCACCAACACACTTAGTAATCGTGGAACCAAGAATTCCCACCGCCAAATCACAAGTTGCTAATGTGTTTCACCAAACAGAATAGTTGCATCTTTCCAAACGTCCGCACTTCACACCCAGAGCACTCAAATGAAGAATAGGAAGTTGCGACCTAAGAAAAGATCAATAAGGAATGCTAAAGTAGAAGAACACCCTAGAATCAATAAAACTCATGTTACTCCCACTATAGATGTCAAGGTCCGCAAATGTAATAGAAATAGTGATGTAACGAATGCTAAACCGTTAAGTACCTTTGATATTCACCGATGCACCTTGATATTTGTCAAAAGAGTATGAATTCGAGTGTCATGACAAATGTGTTGCTAAAGCTATAATCTCTAGATTACGGAATCCTAAGAATCTGAATACCTCTAGGCCCACTAATCATTCTAAGTCCGTGCTTGGTAAACCACCTTCTTTAGATTCTAAGGCAACCATTGATATCACAAGAGCTACCGCTTCACCTCCTAAGAATGTAGTATCACCTAGTGCTTTCACCAAGACTAAAGCAAAGAGTAGTTATAGATGGCGAAATGGATATATAACACACTTGGATTTAAATGGATGCCTAAACTTGTCAATGTGTATGTCTAACGATTCGCTCGAACCCTCTAACATTTCGGTTCCACATCTACTCTATTCCATCCGTGTCGCCCGCGTGTAATGCAGTGATACTGAGATCATTCTCTCGATTGTTGATAGCGGATGTTCCCGACACATGACAGTAACCTTAAACTGCTATCAAACTTTATTGCAAAGTTCATTGGCACCGCTGATTCGAACGATCACTGCAGCCATCATGGGCTACGGAGATTATGTTAATGGGAACATCTAAATCACAGGGTTTACTATGTGGAAGGCCTCGGTCACAACTGCTTTCAATGGGTCATTTTGTGATGAAGATTTGGAGGTTGCGCTCAGGAGAAAACTTGCTTCATTCGTGATCTACATGGAAATGACCTTATGTCCGCTCGCGTAATTCTAGTCTATACACTATCTCTATGCAAGACATGGTTGCTTCCTCTCCCATTTGCTTACTTTCAAAGGCAACATCTACAAAATCCTGCTATGGCAATCGCCGTCTCTCACATCTAAACTTTCAAACCATCACCAACCTTGCTCGACACAAACTAGTCAAGGACTCCCACGATTCCAGATTCAAAAGATCACCTTTGCTCAAAGATGTGAACAAGGGAAAAGCACTCGTGCTCATTTTCCTTCAAAGGTGGAACACAACCTCAAAGATGTGCTTCATCTTCTTCACATGGATTTGTGCGTCCCGATGCGCTGCAAACGATCAACAAAGAACGCTACATCTTAGTAATTGTTGATGACTACTCACGATGGACTTGGGTCTATTTTCTTCGAGCAAAGACCAAGCTCCACAAATGATCATCACCTTTCTCACAAAGATACAGTTCACCCGCAACACCGCCGTAATCATCGTAATGCATAAAGGAACCGAATTTGTTAACAAAACCCTTCGTGAATTTTATGAGAAAGGGAATTCAAAGATCAAACATCTATTGCACGGACACCGAACAAAACGGAGTTGTTGAAAGACTAAACCGAACGTTAGTGGAAGCCGCAAGAACAATGTTAATCAATGCTAAACTCAGATTACTTATGGGCGTGTCAGATTCATCGCATGCTATACTCAAACCGCTCTATTATCACAAATCGCCACAACAAAACTCCATTCGAGCTTGTCCACAACTACAAACCGAACCTCAAACACTTTCATGTATTTGGATCCCTTGCTATCCGAATAATGATCGTGATGATTTTGAAAGGTCAAAGCTAAAGTCGATATTGGAGTCTTTATTGATACCGACAATTCTAAAGGTTTCCTAACTGAATCGTCGAACCAAGGAGGTAATGGAAACGATTCATGCTCATTTCGATGAACTCACGGAGATGGCTTCGAGTATAACAGACTTAGAACCCGGTTTCAACCGCTTAAACTTCCTCAACCCCATCATCACCAAGAAAGCCCTCGCCTAACTCACAACAAATGGAAAGGTTATTTGCTCCTCCGCTCGTGACGATATTGATGAACGTGCTCTGTGTATCCATTGCTCACCGCACAACCCGATAATATTCCTATACCGATACACCGCTACAACAACCACCGTTGAAGATGCACCTACACCAATTGACTCCAACACAACAGCTTGAACACACCGCTTCCAACAATGATGAACCAAATGATGATATTCTCGAATGAAGTACCCCACCCGCAGATTTTGATCCAAATGCTTCTTCAACCCGCTTGCTAATGAGATCGCTGCACGGATGTTGCGAATCTTCAACAAACCATTTGAATCCTCGTAATCGCACAATGTATACCAACATCAACCCTCACACATAGATGGACAAAAGACCATCCTCCGCTAACATTATTGGCAACCCGAATCAACCAACGTTACGAGACAAGGTCTTCACTCGACGGTGAACACCGCATTTATGCACTCACCGTTCGCTAACTGAGCCTAAAACATTAAAGACGCAATGACAAAAGACAACTGGATTGAATCCATGCAGAAGAACTCAACCAATTCAAACGTCTTGAAGTATGGAACTGGTTGAAAGACCAACAGGGTCTACGTCATTGGTCTAAAATGGATTTGGAAAACAAATTGATGTCAAGGAACGCCATCCCAAACAAGTCACGCCTAGTTGCAAAAGGTTATCGCTGGGAAGAAGGAATAGACTTTGAAGAATCTTTTTCTCCGGTTGTTCGCCTTGAGGTTGTTCGGATATTTCTCGCGTCACGCTCATATGAACATGACGGTCTATCGATGGATGTCAAAACGGCGCTTCTCAATGGGCAACTTAAAGAAACGGTCTATGTCACCAACCGGATGGATTCGTTGATCCCGAGTTCCCGAACCATGTCTACAAACCGAACAAAGCTCTTTATGGTCTCAAACAAGCCCCTGCATGGTACGATAAGCTATCATCTTTCCTCATTGCCAATAATTTCACGAAAGGCTCGGTTGACCCAATTTTTTTATACAATATCACGGGCACATATCTTAATTGTTCAAATTTACGTGGATGACATCATTTTGGGTCAACACATAAAAAGTTTTCAATCGCTTTTGCAAAACTAATGAAGAAAAATTTTGAAATGTCCATGATGGGTGAACTTACATTCTTTCTAGGATTGCAAGTTCATCAATCACCCCGTGGTATTTTCTTGAGTCGATCCAAATATGCCCTTGAATTGTTAAACAAATTTTGAATGAATACCGTGATACTTATGCCACACCAATGGCTCATACCAAGAAGTTAGATGTTTGATTTACATGGAAATTAGTGGACCCTACCAAATACCGGTATTATTGGGTCCTCATGTATCTAACAAATAGCGGACTGATATTGTCTTTGCCGCTTATCTATGCTCCCGCTATCGATCGCGACTAATCAAACCCACCTCTCGAGGCTAAAAGAATCCTCCGATACATCAAGGGAACCATCAACTGGGGATCCGGTATCCGAAGGATTCGGTTTTGAACTAATCGCTTTTCGACAACACCACGCAGGATGCTTAGACTCAAGGAAAAGTACTTGGAGCTCTACAATTTCTTGATAAACCGTGTCTTGGCAATCAAAGAAACAGGATTGTACATCGTCATCAACCAAGCGGTAATATGTAGCCATGTCCGCGTGTTGTGCTCAAGTCATTTGGATGAGAACACAACTCAAAGACTATGGTTACGTTTTGTAAATCCGATGTATCATGACAATCGGAGTGCCATTGCAATCTCGTGAAACTCGATTCGAAGACTAAATCAAAGCACATCGATCTCGCTATCATTTCATCAAGGACCACGTGGAGCAGTGCACCGTTGAATTATACTTTGTGGTATCGAATACCGGTTGATCTGCTCACCAAAGCCTTGCCTCCCGCTAGGTTTAATGAGTTGGTCCACCGAATTGGTATGAGGTGTTTGACTCAAGAGGCTGGATGACCTCTTAAAATGATCTTAAAAACCCGTTGAACACCAAAACCTCTTTTGTAAATAAATTTTCAAAAACAAAATACAAAAATATAAAATCCTATAAAAACAACAAAAATATTCTCCTAATCTATCTTTCTTTCAACATGGCAAGTACATTTCTTCCGTCAACACTTTAATCTTTCAAAATTCAATATTTTTCCAATCAAGTGTTGAGGGGGAGAAAATAATCCATTAACTGCTTTCAAAACATCGTGTACTTGCATGTTACCACATCTCGGTTGATTATGTTACAAATGGTGGTATATTTTACGGCTCAAAGACACTCCTCGGACCTAAATTAATAACCTTTCATTATTTTCTCAAGTCGAGGGGAGTCGTCATGTTCCTTTCCAAAATCTTCGTTTGGTAACCAAAATGGAAGTTAAAAAGACTTTGTGTGAAAAATGAAAAGGTGGAGGGACCAAACTGCCAAAATGGTAAAGTCTATTTTAATAAAACTCTCCACCTAACTCTTATACATCACATTTAATACACCAAACCTAACAAGATCCTACGATATAATTCGCTCATCATATCCGTGAATTTGATCATCATTACGTAAGTAGATTAATGTTTCTAACGTGTTTTCAAACATGGGTCTTGAATTTTAAATGAATCCAACGGTCAAATCTATGGATATGAGTGATTTTGTGTTCTTAAACATGCGTAAGAACACTTGATCATGTGTTTGATGTTTGTGGCTTAAATGTTAATGTCAAAATGCTTTAAAAACATCCTTGATATGTTTTCTATCACCAAAACAAACCCGAAACACAATTTGATGAATATTGCGAATTAGGGTTTATGTGTCAATTGGGCATTTTGAATGTGATGTATCTTGGTTAAAAGATTGTTGTTTTATGCTCTTGAGTTGTTAAATTGATGAATTCCTAAGTCTATAGCCACCCGAAACACGAATTGATCATCAATTCAAACTAGGGTTTAAAGCTTATAAACTTTGGGTATTTTTGATTCTCAACAAATTAAGTGTTACAACTTGGCTTACATACTCACAACATATCTTTGAACTACCGTAAAAAGTCTAGTGCATAATCTATGGCTAGAATCCATACGCGTAGATTTAGGGTTTAGACTACGTATGCAATTCTACGATAACCGTAAACATATTTTATTGCCATGATCTGTTGTAAAATGTATCTATGTGTTAATGTTGATGATTTGATGGATTTATTTCGTGCCTTTGCTACGTAATATTCGTAATCAAGGTGGTTACTAATCTACGATAAAGATCACCTTACGCGTAGCTTGTTATGCGTAAGACTTGTCTTCTGGCGTAGCTTCTACGCATAAGGTTCTACAATGGACTACGCGATCCCGTGAAGGATATGCGTAAAAATAAACCCTACGCTTAAGGTCAACTCTTACGAGTAGCCTTACGCGTAAGGTTAATATATGCCTACGCATAAGCTCTGCATAAGGTCTCCTTTTCCTACGCTGTAACATTTCTTACGCGTAGTTAGGATTCTGCGTAAGTTTACGCCTAAGCATATATTCATTCACGCTGGCGTATCTTTGCCAAAACTACGCAACCCGGATTGACCTTCATGATGAATTGTTACTTGTACAAACTTGTAAATAAACTAATCATATCATCACGAATCCAAAATGTCACTAATAAACTTAAATCGTTTGATATGTTGTGAACAATAAGTGATAAAATAAACTTTAAAACTTAAAGTTAACTAACTCACGATACATTTCACGATATCATTGAACTATTGAACATACAAGTGACTTAGGACTCGTAACAATCATTATCACTATACATTCAATAACTAGACAATAAGAGCTTACGTTGACTAACATTATGTCTTTCGATATGTTGGTTCTTTTGGCTAATGTTATTTCGAGATCACGACATGGTCGAACAAATAAATGTGGATGCACCAAGTTCTCTCCATTCCGATATCTATCCTCATGGCTATCCAATGAAGATAGGAAAGAATAACCTCCGTGTTGACTTTGACACCCTCACTTGCTCGAATCTTCAAGTCTTATTGCTATTGATATTCGAGAACTCATCCGTGTCGAACATGCTTACTCACTCGCAACCATTCACGAGATCTACATCCAGCAGCCTACGGAATACTATGGAAAGGGTCAAAGGAAGGATGATGTGATGGTGACTCGAACCACAAACAAGTCACTATTACACTGCAGACTTAAGGTCGCTTCTCCTTATTCCTCAAGTCAATCCAACCAAACTTTATGCCACACTGTGAAGAGCTAACTCTCAATTCTTAATCAATATCGGTTATGATGAGGCTACGGAGTAATCACCAAGCACTCTTACGTAGAGCTTAAGAGTATTCCTCAACCATGGAGAACACTCTACATGATCATCACCAAGTCTGTTACGGTCGTGATAGCAAGCTATGAGCATCCTAAGCTCATAGAACTGCAAATATTTGGGCATTGGTCAACATGAAACACATCGCTATTGAAGCTCGATTTGGGATGACATGATGTCATTTCTCAACAAACTTGGATCAAAGATTCCTACATCGATATACTAAAGCTGTTGATACAGAGCACTTGGACTTCATCCACGATATTCCCAAGAGGCTCAATGACCCCGACAATCACAACATGTTGATGAACCCATTCTCTCGCCGGAATCAAGGAAACGTCCACAAAGAAACAAGGTCTTTGTCTTGCGATTTCCTTCTAATCAAGATGTCGAAAGCTCGAATCGTACTAAAGGTATCTCGAAGCGATGACAAGGCAAAGTTGGTCATCTTGATTTAAAAATCTTGGAACACCTGTAAGGAGAACCGAGAAGAGGAAGTGCAGGAAGCATAACAAGTCTTGTGAGTCAAAGGAAGGTTACTAAAGGAAAGCTCCTTCTAAAAGGATTGTTCCGTAAAGGAAGCCGAACCTATTCCCACACTTGAACCTCAAAGACAACTTAGGGATGAGAGCTCAAGATCTTGGGAGCGGATGAAGAGGTTCATTACTCTTCTAGCGCAACCGATACACCGCCTCGGTGACAAAACCTCCAAGTCCTCCAAATTGTCCAAGAAAAAGGGAAGACTCAAATATTGTACCTTATGATGAGAGCTCAAGAAGAAGAAGAAGAGCAATTGGATAAATCATACGGAAAAAGTTTCACAACGTCAGACACATTCAAAAGGCATTGAATTTGCTAAAGATCAAATGGGTGGCCCGGAGGATCAAGTGGTCTTGCCTCCTCTCCGGATCCCGATGCGGTTAATCAACCCGATAAGGGATCCGTGCCACCACTCTTCAGCAACAACCCGCTGTTGAAGACACCATTGTGTATGATTTTGAGAAGCGAGGCCGAGACTGAAAAGTCTAAAGATGACGAGGATGATTATACCAAGTTTCTTCTAGATACCCAACACACTCAAAGGAGAAAACCTCGAAACTCCCAAGGACATGAAGTCTCCACATGTCTCCTCATCATCGGATTCTTCGTCTCACTCATCATTACCACCATCAACAAAGTCAACCAGATCATCATCCAAATCGGTGAAGAAACCACCAAAGTCTTGGATCTCTCATCTCATAAAAGGATTGTAAAGTTGTCCAACAAATCGTAAAGAAGGACATAACTTACTGTAAAATGAATTGGTTTGTTTGACCAAATTCGGTCCTTAAATGATGAGATAGACAAGATGGAGAAAGAAAGGAAATTTGTTCGGACGTTCATGAAGAGTCATCGACAAGAGGAACTGAACGAAATGATTGAAGGTTACACTAACAAGTACCTTGAGGATATCGTTCCTAAAGTCCAAACGGAACTGGAGAAGACAAAGAAGAGATCATACTCACAAGTTTCTTCTCGATTTTGTCCCAGTGTGACAAAAGAAGTATTTTCCAGACAACTCACCCTAACATCGTAGCATTGGTTAAACATACAATGGCAAAAGAAGTCGATCTTTACGAATGAAAGTTAATCGCTAAACTTGTGATGCAAATGTCAAAGAGATCTCGAACGCTTACTTGGATGAAGCTAAATTTTTCGAAATTCTACTTGACTATCAACTCGGATCATCATGCAAGGAGTCACCATTCAATCCAAACGACCAAGAGATGGCGATGATAAGGATAAGGACTCGCACCTAAGCGTCGAAGCGATCCGGTCAATCTACATCTATGCCACCTCCTCCACATCGGACTTCTTCTCAACATAAGTCTCCATCACCTCGGTCTTCTCCGATAAACCTCGGGGCGATTACGAGTTACCACCCCGACTCATAAAACATGTGACTACTTTGAGTACGGGTGGTGACGATGAAGAGGTCCTTGAGCCCCACAACAACCCACCTCACCTAAACAAGTGCGAAACCACAATCATCATCAAAACCTTCAAAAGAAGAAGAAAACGACTCGAATGACGTCGTATCATGGCTTGATGACGATAAAAGCTGCAGAATTTGATTGGTTTGCTACTCTTGTTAACGACACTCCTACCTCAAGAAGGTCAAGAATTGGTAGACGGTAGTACCTTGGAGCATGCAAAATCTTGCAAGAAAGATTCCGTGTGAAGAAGATGACGAAATCCGAGTTGAAGCGCATCAAGAATGACGCATTCCTCCTTTTGAAAACAGCTCGGAAAGTGCAATCGAGGTTGAATATCACCTTGAAAACATTGCTCGAGCCATGTCTAACAACATGGATTGGCTCAACCCGAAGCAAACATCGACTTCACTAAAAGGAACAACCTCCATATTACAGCGATTGGACCAAACCTCTACCAACAATCGGCCAACCAGATGAACCAAGGATTCCCTCTGATATTTCTTCAACAAAGACACGGAATTTCTTCTCTATGGTGGCGATGGCTCAAGAAAATACGCTACATCATTAACTCTTCCATTCCCAAATGACTATTTACTCAAACCGCATAGCTATCGAGGAACGTGCAAATCACTTGTTTTCGACAACGTGCAAGCATACGACCAAGATGCATTGTATGGGATTCATCATTGGCCCGAGCGCCAAGAATATACTACGTGTCGCTGGTTCGAAGTCTCAACATGAAGTGTATTGCTCAAAGGACATCGTGGCCATCAAACACATTGATCTCAAGTCTAAGTGGGACTACACATTCTTGAAGAATATCATAGTCAAACGACAAGATGAGCAGGACTATGAATTCTCGAGGTCGACTTTGAGAACTTGTCCTCAACGACATCGAAGACTTGTACCTTGCCAAAGTACGGGTCGTATGAGACAATTCTCATTGAAGTTCAACGTGAATTTATCAAGTCGGTTCTCATCTTCATTAGACGCATTGTGATCAAAGAACGTGTCGAAGATATCCGGATGGTTGTTGAATCATATCGTAAACGTGTAAACTTCACTCCACCACGACTTGATCTTCCCGACATCAACCACTCAAACAACTTACGCCATCAACCAAACCTTTCGGCATTGTTTACGCGATGAACTTCGCAAACCGCTTAATGGCGTGTAGTGAGCTCCATAAATTCGGGATCATACCTTGAAGATGGTTAGGGATGGATTGGCCTCTGATTGAAGGATATCGCTGAAAGTTGGGAATCCTAAGCGGCTGAACTCTCGTGAAAGGAGGGATGTGAGAAGGATCATCACCATGATTGATGAACGGTTGTTCGAAGCGGATCGATTCGAAGCTTGAGAGCTATGTTGGTGGTCGACCAGAGAAACATCAAACTTTCAATACTGTGCGCTCCCCGGGAACATCATCTGCACTTCACGGTACCCTTGAATTGTTTCCTTCATAAAATTTTGGATGCATGATTTTATATGTGAATGGCTTGTGCACACATAACAATGTACAACCCGATTGTCAAGAAAGGACCCCGTGGTACGCCTCGATGCCACAATCCTTATAAAAGGAGCGAAAGCTTCTTATTTTTGAGTAAAACCTATCAAACCTTTCATTTTCAAGGTTTTGCTCAAAAGACAAGTACTTCCCATATGATTTTAAAACCTCAACCGCTTATATCACTAGTTGAGGGGAGTATTTAATTAAAACTTTGTTCACAAATTGTTCACAAGTGGTCACTCTTCCCGCAACACTCAAAATGGTCATATTTATTCTCAAACCGTTCAAAATAACAATTTTATATGCCATTTTGAGGGGAGAAAATTGTGTGATAAGAAATATGTTGTGCAAAATGCAAATGAATCTGTACCTCGGACTTAACCAACGAATTGACGGTATTAAACTGTTTGTAACTCGAAAAGACTTGTCTGGACGGGTAATAATTTCAAGCTAGTTCGCTAGTGATGTAAGCGTGTCTCGCAAAGGACTAGTCTCGAGTAGAATGTACCATTCGTGAAACTCTTGATAGACATGAACTACGACGGGTTTGACAACCTCCCAAGGTTTGTCTACACCTTCAAGGTAGTTATTAGAGTTAGTTGTCACCTAAAAGTCGACAATGCAACTCTTTAACTATTCAACGAACCGTGTCTCAAGGAGATTGTCTATCTTTAGTGGATCAATTCAAAAGTCGCTGCCCTTCCTCACCGTGCATTTAACCATTAAAACTATTAAGCACATATGGAGGGGAGTATTTATACAAAAACTTATCTCTCATCATGGTTCAAACATGTTTTCATTTACAAACCCTTTGAGAGATACTTTTCACATCTGATGGTTTAAATGGCAAACATAGGTTAGTCATGGAGTTATAAGGTGACTAAGGTTAGGAATAACCGTCCTATGATCCGCCAGAGTCGGAGGGATCTACCCAAGGACACTACCATTAGTTAGTGTTAGAAGTCCTTAGGAATGATTATAAAAGGAGAAAATGAGAATCGGAGAAAGAAGGAGTTGAAGAATCAAAAGAAATGTAAAGTAAAGGGTGAAAAGAAATAGCCCTCCGATTATTCAACTTAGGCGATACGGGTTCAATTCATATACTCTTTGATTGTCACTTTGTGACACCGGTATTGAAGATTAAAAGTCGTCATGGACCCAAAGGACGCATGCACTAAACCTTCTTAGCCACTCAAGTCTCTCTCAATGAAGCTTGTTTCATTCTCAGGGAACCCTACATAAACTATTGGCTTTCTCTTAGAGATCATTGGTATTGAAGAAGGAGACCCTCCCTAGTCTCCGCTCAGAAAACCAAAACGCATTGTTGAGTCTAGAGCCACGAGATTCATCAAAAGATCTCTTAGGAACACTTGACATTTAATCACTTGTTGATCAACAAATAAGATCTTCAATGATTCGGTGTTTCATATCGAGTCCTTCACGATCTTAGCAACTGTCGAGAACATTTATGAGAGGTTCACATCCGTAATCCTCGGTGATTGAATGGAAACTCTGCCGGTCAACATCAAAGCAACGACAAGAAGTCACTTCAGTAACTCCCGTGGATTACGCGGGTGTGTCTCAAACGGTATCTGATCGTGAGGTGATGCTTGATGTACCTCGGCGACTCATCTGAATCAGATGTACTTGGTACATCGCGTTATCTCACTGTGGGACTCCGGTTCGAGAACGGCCTTTGTAAGAATTAGAGTTGTGTTTTCACACTATGTTATTAATACTCAAGTTCAAACTTGTAAGTGCGGAAACCGCTTATTACTAACCGCTTGAAATGTTTTCTTCTTATGGAAGCTCGGAGCGGGATGATCGTCTTGATTCTTCTCATACTCACGCCAACATCAACACTAATGGAAGTTCTATTCTAAAGCAACACAACCATCGAATGATTCTTAGTCAAACCAAAGAATCTACAATGATAAAGATTTAAAGAACTTCATCAAGATTGAATTCCAACGTCATAGGCGTGTGAGCATGTTGAAGAATGACGTGGAGACACTTGGAGCGACAAAGCGGAGCACTGAAGCGGTGCATCGATGCACAACAACATACTATCACTTTCACCACAAAGAACAATGATCAAAGAACAAAGTTAAAGATGACGTTGAAGCTTAAACCGTTCGAAGATAACTATCTCTACACCGGGAGATTGTTCAATCAAGGCAATTCCTCTCACAAGAAAGAAGAATGCCGAAGACGTCACAACCACTATTACATCAACGCCTTCACCATTTACATTCATATATACTTGAGGGGAGATTGTTGGAATCACTCCTAAACAAGATTTCAAGTATTTATATTTCATATGTAATAGGTAGCTTTATTATGGCCTTTATGTTTGTTTAAGGTCCGACATGTAGAAGGCCCATAATTTGAGGCCCAAGCCCAATAAGGAATAGGGAAGGAGAGGAGTGTTGCCTAGCTCCTTGCATATATAAACTCTTGTAAACCCTCATTTGAGGGTTGGTTGTTCAAGTTATTCTTTCACTCATACATTACGCCTAACCGTTTCATACTATCATGTGTGTGTGTGCTTGCTTACTTGTTCAATCGCCTTATCTCTTCTCTTATAAGCTTGTGTTGTAAAACTAGTGACCTAACATAAGGCAACATCAACAAAATCCTGGCTATGGCACCGTCGTCTCTCACATCTAAACTTTCAAACCATCACCAACCTTGCTCGACACAAACTAGTTGAAGGACTCCCACGATTCGGTACTCAAATGATCACCTTTGCTCGGTCGTGAACAAGGAAAAGCACTCGTGCTCATTTTCCTTCAAAGGTGGAACACACTCTCGACATGTGCTTCATCTTCTTCACATGGATTTGTGTGGCCCGATGCGTGTGCAAGCGATCAGCGGCAAACGCTACATCTTAGTAATTGTTGATGACTTCTCACGATGGACTTGGGTCTACTTCGCCCGTAGCAAAGACCAAGCTCCACAAATGATCATCACCTTTCTCACAAAATACGAGTTCACTCCAACACCGTCCGAATAATCGAGCAGACAAAGGAACTAAATTTGTTAACAAAACCCTTCGTGAATTTTATGAGAAAGTGGAATTCGACATCAAACATCTATTGCACGTACACCGAACAAAACGGAGTTGTTGAAAGACGAAACCGAACGTTAGTGGAAGCTGCAAGAACAATGTTAATCAATGCTAAACTTCCGGACTACTTATGGGCGTGTCGATTCATCGCATGCTATACTTAAACCGTTCTATGATCACTAAACGCCATACAACAAAACACCTTTCGAGCTTGTCCACAACTCTAAACCGAACCTCAAACACTTTCATGTATTTGGATCCCTTTGCTATCCGAATAATGATCGTGATGATTTTGGAAAGCTCAAAGCCAAAGTCGATATTGGAGTCTTTATTGGATCTTGTGACAATTCTAAAGGTTTCGAATCTGGAATCGTCGAACTAAGGAGGTAATGTAAACGATTCATGCTCATTTCGATGAACTCACGGATATGGCTTCCGAGTATAACACTTAGAACCCGGTCACAACTGCTTAAACTTCCTCAACCCCATCATCAATTGAAGAAAGCCCTCGACTAACTCGTCAACAAATGGAAAGGTTATTTGCTCCTGCGTTACGGACGATATTGATGAGCGTGCTCTCGGTGTATCCATTGCTCACTGCACAACCCGATAATATTCCTATACCGATACACTGCTACAACAACTCTTTGTTGAAGATGCACCTACACCAATTGACTCCAACACAACAATTGAACACACCGCTTCCAACAATGATGAACCAAATGATGATATTCGATGAAGTACCCCACCGCAGATTTTGATCCAAATGCGTTCTTCAACCCGTTTGCCAATGAGATCACGCACGGATGTCGCGGAATCTTCAACAAACCATTTGAATCCTCGAACTGCACAATGTATACCAACATCAACCTCTACACATAGATGGACAAAAGACCATCCTCGGCTAACATTATTGGCAACCCGAATCAACCATCGTTACGAGACAACGTCTTCACTCGGATGGTGAACACGCATTTATGCACTCACCGCTCGCCAATCTGAACCTAAAAACATTAAAGACGCAATGACAAAAGACAACCGGATTGAATCCATGCAAGAAGAACTCAACCAATTCAAACGTCTTGAAGTATGGAACCGGTTGAAAGACCAACGAGTCTACGTCATTGGTTTAAAATGGATTTGGAAAAACAAATTGGATCTTGAAGGGAATGTTATCCAAACACGTCACGGCTAGTTGCTAAGGGTTATCGTCGGGAAGAGGAATAGACTTTGAAGAATCTTTTGCTCCGGTTGCTCGCCTTGAGGTCGTTCGGATATTTCTCGCGTCATTGCTCATATGAATATGACGGTCTATCGGATGGATGTCAAACGGCGTTTCTCAATGGACAACTTAAAGAAATGGTCTATGTCACCAACCAGATGGATTCGTTGATCCCGAGTTCCCGAACCATGTTTACAAACCGAACAAAGCTCTTTATGGCCTCAAACAAGCCCCCGGGCATGGTACGATAAGCTATCATCTTTCCTCATTGCAAATAATTTCACCAAAGGCTCGGTTGACCCAACTCTTTTATACAATATCACGGGCACACATCTTAATTGTTCAAATTTACGGATGACATCATTTTTGGGTCAACACATAAAAGTTTTCAATCGCTTTTGCAAAACTAATGAAGAAAAATTTTGAAATGTCCATGATGGGTGAACTTACATTCTTTCTAGGATTGCAAGTTCATCAATCACCCCGTGGTATTTTCTTGAGTCATCCAAATATGCCCTTGAATTGTTACACAAATTTGGAATGAATACTGTGATACTTATGCCACACCAATGGCTCATACCAAGAAATTAGATCTTTGATTTACATGGGAAATTGGTTGACCCCACCAAATACCAAGTATTATTGGGTCCTCATGTATCTAACGACCAGCGACTGATATTGTCTTTGCCGCTTATCTATGCTCCCGTTATCGATCGCGACCAATGAAACCCACCTCTACGAGGCTAAAAGAATCCTCCGATACATCAAGGAACCATTAATTTGGGATCCGGTATCCGAAGGATTCGGTTTTGAACTAATCTCTTTTCGACGACGACCACGCAAGATGCTTAGACTCGAGGAAAAGTACTTGAGAGCTCTACAATTTCTCGGTGATAAACCGGTGTCTTGGCAATCAAAGAAGCAGGATTGTACATGTTGTCATCAATCAAGCGAATATGTAGCCATGTCCGCGTGTTGTGCTCGTGTCATTTGGATGAGAACACAACTCAAAGACTATGGTTACGTATTTGATGAATCCCGATGTCTGCGACAATCGGTGCCATTGCAATCTCGTGCAACTCGGTTCAGACTCGAAATCAAAGCACATCGATCTACGCTATCATTTCATCAAGGACCACGTGGAACAGGTACCGTTGAATTATACTTTGGGGATCGAATACCAATTGCGGTTGCTCACCAAAGCCTTGCCTCCCGCTAGGTTTAATGAGTTGGTCCACCGAATTGGTATGAGGTGTTTGACTCAAGAGGAATTGGATGACCTCTTAAAACAGTCTTAAAAACTGTCAAACACCAAAACATCTTTGTACATAAATTTTCAAAACAAAATACAAAAATATAAAATCCGATAAAACAACAAAAATATTCTCCCAATCTATCTTTCTTTCAACATGGCAAATACATTTCTTCCGTCAACATTTTAATCTTTCAAAATTCAAGATTTTTTCCGATCAAGTGTTGAGGGAGAAAATAATCCATTAACTTTTTCAAAACATCATGTACTTGCATGTTATCACATCTCGGTTGATTCTTTTACAAATGGTGGTACATTTCACGGTTCAAAGACACTCCTCGGACTTTAATTAATAACCTTTCATTATTTTCTCAAGTCAGGGGAGTGTCGTCAAGTTTCTTTCCTAAAATCTTCATTTGGCAACCAAAAATGGAAGTTAAAAAGGCTTTGTGTGAAAAGGAAAAGGTGGAGGGACTAAAAGCATCAAAACCTTAAAGTTATTTTATACAAAATACTCCACCCACCACATTTATTTTCATCACATTAAATATTTCACCTAATATCATCCACGATCCACAATCGTTTTACAAATCCGTGCTTTCGATTATCAATCTGTAAGTGTTTATGTGTTTGGATCATGTTTTTAAACAATGGTTTTAAATCTTTCATAAATCCAACGGTTAAAACATGTGATATATTGATTTGTGTGTTCTACGCGTAAGTATATGAACACACAATCATATTTGTGTGTTTATGGCTAAAAGGATTGTATCAAAATGTTGTAACAACATCTATGATATCATTTCTATGCTCATAACACACCCAGAATCACGAATCTACGATTTTTGAAAATTAGGGTTTATGTGTCGATTTGGGTGTTTCCAAATGTAATGTGTTTTGGTCTAAAAGATTGTTGGATTATGCTTATATGATGTTGAATTGATTATATCCGTGCTCTATAACTACCCAGAAACACTGATTTATTCAGAATTTGAAATTAGGGTTTAAGGTTCATAAGTTTGGGTATTTTGATTCACCATGAGTTAGATGTTATAACTTGGTCTATATGCTCATACAACATGTTAGAACTACCGTAACTGCTTGATGCAAATCCCATGGTTAGAAAACTTACGTGTAAGTCATAACCCTTAGGGTTTTGACCTACGCGTATGACTTTCTACAGCAGAACTAATTTATGAATGATTCATGCCATTTTGTTGATAAAATGAAGGTTTGTGTTAATGTTGATGATTTGATGGATTTATTTCGTGCTTTGCTACACGTAATATTCGAATCAAGGTGGTTATTAATCTACGATAAGGATCACCCAGCGTAGCTTGTTATCGTAAGACTTGTCTTCGCGTAGCTTCTACGCTTAAGGTTCTACAATGGACTACGCGTATCACCTTGAAGGATATCGTGTGATAACCTCTACGCATAAGGTCAACTCTTACGGTAGCCTTACGCGTAAGGTAAATATATGCCTACGCATAAGCTCTACGCATAAGGTCTCTTTTTCCACGGCGTAACATTTCTTCGCGTAAGATAGGATTCTACACGTAAGTTTACGCCTAAGCATATATCATTCTGCTCACGCATAACTTTGCCAAAACTACGCTTATCCCTGGATTTACCTTCATGATGAATTGTTACTTGTACAAACTTGTAAATAAACTAATCATATCATCACGAATCCAAAAAAAAAAATGTCACTAATAAACTTAAATCGTCTGATATATTGTGAACAATAAGTGATAAAATAAACTTTAAAACTTAAAGTTAACTAACTCACGAAACATTTCACGATATCATTGAACTATTGAACATACAAGTGACTTAGGACTCGTAACAATCATTATCACTATACATTCAATAACTAGACAATAAGACCTTATGTTGACTAACATTATGTCTTCGATATGTTGGTTCTTTTGGCTAATGTTATTTCGAGATCACGACATGGTGAACAAATGAATGTGGATGCACCAAGTTCTCTCCATTCTTGATATCTATCCTCATGGCTATCCAATGAAGATAGGAAAGAATAACCTCCGTGTTGACTTTGACACCTCACTTGCTCACGAATCTTCGTGTCTTATTGCTATTGATATTAGAGGACTCATCCGTATCGAACATGCTTACACACTGCAAGCTGTTCACGAGATCTACATCCAGCAGTTGGAACACTATGGAAAGTGTCAAAGGACAAGCTACGTGACGGTGACTCACGAATCACAAACAAGTCATCATTACACTGCAGACTTAAGAACATTCTCCTAATTCTCAAGTCGATCCAACCAAACTATATGCCTCACTGTGAAGAGCTCACTCTCCAATTCTTAATCGATATCGGTTATGGCGAGGCTACAGAGTAATCAACAAGCACTCTCACGTAGAGCTTAAGAGTATTCCTCAACCCTAGAGAACTCTCTACATGATCATCACCAAGTCTGCATTTACGGTCGTGACAGTGCTATGAGCACCCCAAGCTCATGGAACGCAAATATTCGGCATTGGTCAACAAGAAACACATCGCTATCGAAGCTCGATTTGGGATGACATGATGTCATTTCTCAACAAACTTGGCTCAAAGATTCCTTACATCGGATATACTAAATTGTTGATCCAGAGCACTTGGACTTCATCGACATACCCAAGAGGCTCAATGACCCCGACAATCACGACATGTTGACGGAACCTATTCTATCTGTAAGAATCAAGGAAACATCTACAAAGAAACAAGGTCTTGTGCTACCAGATTTCCTTCTAATCGAAGATGTCGAAAGCTCAAATCGTACAAAAGGTATCCGGAAGCGGTCGACAAGGCAAAGTTGGTCATCTCGGCGAAAAATCTTCGGTACACATGTAAGAGAACCCGAAAAGGAAAGTGGAAGTGTCACAAGTACAGATAGTCAAAGGAATGTTCCAAAGAAGAAACCTATTCCAAAGAGGAAACTCACCCTAAGAAGAAAGTTCCTTCTCGGAAGCCACTCCGATCCTTTCACTTGAACCGCAAAGACGACTCAAGGAAGAGGACTTTGAGGCTCTTGACACGATGAAGAGATCTCATACTTTGAAACGCAAAGGATGAAAATCCTCGATGCAAAACCTCCAAGTCCTCAAACTATTAAAGGAAGACTCTGCACTTGTACCTCGGGATGAAAGCTACGAAGATGAAAAGAGCAATTGGATCAAGGATACGAGAAAGAAGTTTCACAAAGTCGACACCTTCAAAAGGCCAAGAATTTGCTAAAGATCAAATGGGTGGCCCGGAGGTTCAAGTGGTCTTGCCCACTTTAAACCATCTCTGATGCGGTTAATCAACCCGATAAGGGAGATGGTGCCACCACTCTGCAACTTCTACAACACTGTGGAGGACACTATTGTGTATGATTTTGAGAAGCAGTGGCGAGAAAGAAAAGTCTAAGGATGGCGAGGATGATTATACAAAGTTTCTTCTAGGCAGTCCAACACACTCAAAGGAAAACCTCGAAACTCCTAAGGACATGAAGTCTCCTCATGTCTCCTCATCATCGGATTCTTCGTCTCATTCATCACAACCACCATCAACAAAGTCAACGGATCATCATCCAAACAGTGAAGAAACCACCTAAATCTTGGATTTCTTAGTCTCATAAAAGATTGTGAAAGTCATCCAACTAGTCGAAAAGAAGGACATACTTTACGGAAAAATGAATTGGTTTCTTGACCAAATTCGATTACTTAAATGATGAGAAAGACAAGATGGAGAAAGAAAGGGAATTTGTTCAAGTTCATGAAGAGTCATCAAAAGGAGGAACTGAATGAAATGATTGAAGGTTACACTCAAAAGTACCTTCGAGGATATCATTCCTAAAGTCCAAAAGGAACTGGAGAAGTCGACAAGAGATCAAACCCACAAGTTTCTTCTCGACCTTGTCCCGGTGTGACTAGAGAAATATTTTCGGACAACTCACTCTAACATCGTCGCATTGGTCAAACATACAATGGCGAAAGAAGTCGATCTCTACGAATGAAGGTTAATCACTAAACTAGTGATGCAAATGTCAAAGCGATCCGGCGTTTACTTGGATGAAGCTAAATTTTGAAGGTCTACTTGCTTTTCAACTCGGTTCATCATGCAAGGAGTCGGCCGATCAACCCAAGCGGCCAAGAGATGGCGATGATAAGGATAAGGACTACGCACCTAAGCGTCGGAAGCGATGCGGTAAATCTACATCTATGCCACCTCCTCCACCACGGACTTCTTCTCAACAAAGTCTCCTCCACCTCGGTCTTCTCTTGATAAACCTCGGGACGATTCCGAGTTACCACCCCGACTCATACAACTGGTGACTACTTTGAGTATCACGGGTGGTGACGATGAAGAGGTCATAAGCCCGACAACAACCCACCTCACCCAAACAAGTGCGAAACCAAGATCATCATCAAATCCTTCCAAAAGAAGAAGCGGCGACTCGGCCAAGTCGTATCATGGCTAGATGACGATAAAACCGAAGAGTTTGAATGGTTCTCCACACTTGTCAATCAAACTCCTACCCGATGAAGGCCAAGAATGGTAGATGGTTCAACATTGGAACATGCAAAGCATTGCAAGAAAAGTTCCATGTGAAGAAAATGACAAATCGAATTGAAGCGAATCAAGAATGAAGCTTTTCAACTATGGAAAGACGACTCTGAAAGCGCCTCGAGGTCGAATATCATCTTGAGAACATCGCTCGAGCTATGTCTAAAAACATGGATTGGCTCAATCCGGAAGCAAACATTGACTTCACACAAAGGGACAACCTCCATACTACACCGATTGGACCAAACCTCTACCGACCATTGGCCAAGCAGCATTTAACCGAGGATTCCTTCCGATATTTCTTCAACAAAGACACGGAATTTCTTCTCCATGGTGGCGATGGTTCGAGAAAATACACTACATCATTGACTCTTCCATTCCCAGTGACCATTTACTCTAATCGCATAGCTATCGAGGCGTGCAACTCACTTGTTTTACGGCGTGCAAGCATCGACCAAGATGCATTGTATGGGATTCATCATTGGCATGAGCGAAGAATCTACTACCAAGCGCACGGTTCAAAAGTCTCAACATGCGGTGTATAGCTCGAAGGACATCGTGGCCATCAAACACATTGATCTCAAGTCTAAGTGGGACTACACATTCTTAAAGAATATCATAGTCAAGCGACAAGATGAACAAGACTATGGATTCTCGGTGACTTTGAGAACTTGTCCTCAACGACATCGAAGACATGTATCTTGCCAAAGTGCGGGTCGTATGAGACAATTCTCGATGAAGTTCAACGTGAATTTATCAAGTCGGTTCTCATCTTCATTAGGCGCATCGTGATCAAAGAGCGTGTCGAAGATATCCGGATGGTCGTTGAATCATATCAAAACGTGTAAACTTTACTCCACCACGACTTGACCTTCCGACATCAACCGGCTTAAACAACTCGCGCCATCAACCAAACCTTTCGGCGTTGTTTACCGCGGTGAACTTCAAAGCGCTTAATGGCGTGTAGTGAACTCCACAAATTTGGGGATCATACCTTAAAAGCGGTTAGGGATGGATTGGCATATAGATTGAAGGATATCGCATGAAAGTTGGGAATCCTAAGCTCGGAATTCTCGGGAAAGGAGGGATGTGAGACGTATCATCACCTTGATTGATGAGCGGTTGTTCGAAGGGATCGATTCCGGCGATTGGAAAGCTATGTTGGTGGTCGACTCGGGAGGAACATCATCGGCTTTCAGCGCCCGGTCGCACTCTGGGAATATCAACGCACTTCACGGTACCCTTAAATGGTTTCCTTCTTATAATTTTGGATGTGTGATTACATATGTGTATGGCTTGTGCACACATAACGATGTACAACCCGTAATTGTCAAGAAAGGACCGTAGTGCGCCTCGGTGCCACAATCCTTATAAAAGGAGCGAAGCTTCTTATTTTTGAGTAAAACCTATCAAACCTTTCATTTTTCAAGGTTTTGCTCAAAAGACAAGTACTTCCCATATGATTTTAAAACCTCAACCGTTTATATCACTAGTTGAGGGGAGTATTTGATAAAACTTTGTTCACAAATTGTTCATAGTGGTCAATCTTCCATAACACTCGAAATGGTCATATTTATTCTCAAACGTTTCAAAATAACATTTTCATATGCCATTTTGAGGGAGAAAATTTGTGTGATAAGAAATATGTGGTGAATGCAAATAAATCTGTGAACCTCGGACTTAAACAACGAATTGATGGTACTAAACTGTTAGTAACTCGAAAAGACTTGTCTGGGCGGGTAATAATTTCAAGCTAGTTCGCTAGTGATGTAAGCGTGTCTCGAAGGACTTGTCCGAGTAGAAAGTACCATTCGAGAAACTTTTGATAAACATGAACTACGGCGGGTTTGACAACCTTCCAAGGTTTGTCTACACCTTCAAGGTAGTTAATAGAGCTAGTTGTCACCTAAAAGGCGACAATGTATCTCTTTAACTATTCAACGTAACCGTGTCTCGCGGAGATTGTCTATCTTTAGTGGACCAATTCAAAAGTCGCGCTCTTTCCTCACTGTGCATTTAACCATTAAAACTATTAAGCACATGTGGAGGGGAGTATTTATGCAAAACTTCATCTCTCACTGTGGTTCAAACATGTTTTCGTTAACAAACCCTTTGAGAGGTTTTAACATACGATGGTTATAATGGCAAACATAGGTAAGTCATGGAGTTATAAGGTGACTAAGGTTAGGAATAACGTCCTATGATCCGCCAGAGCGGGAGGGATCTACCCAAGGACAATACCATTAGTTAGTGTTAGAAGTCCTTAGGAATGATTGTAAAAGGAGAAAATGAGAATCGGAGAAAGAAGGAGTTGAAGAATCAAAAGAAATGTAAAGTAAAGGGTGAAAAGAAATAGCCCTCAGTTATTCAACTTAAGGCGGACACGGGTTCAATTCATATACTCTTGGTTGTCACTTAGTGACACCGGTATTGAAGATTAAAAGTCGTCATGGACCCGGTGGCGCATGCACTAAACCTTCTTAGCCACTCAAGTTTCTCTCAGCGAAGCTTGTTTCATTCTCACGAGAACCCTACATAATCTCTGGCTTTCTCTTAGATCATTGGTATTGAAGAAGGAGACCCTCTCCTAGTCTCCGCTCAGAAAACCAAAACGCACTATTGAGTCTAGAGCCACGAGATTCATCAAAAGATCTCTTAGGAGCACTTGACATTTAATCACTGATGATCAACAAATAAGATCATCGATGGTTCATATCGAGTCCTTCACGGATCTTTGCAATGTCGAGAACATTCATGAGAGGTTCACATCCGTGATCCTCGGTGATTGAATGGAAACTCCGCGGTCAACATCAAACAGCCGACAACGGCGGTCACTTCCGGTAACTCCCGTGGATTACGCGGTGTGTCTCAAAAGGTCTGATCGTGGGTGATGCTTGGTGTACCTCAATGACTCATCGAGCTCAGATGTGCCCGGTACATCGCGTTATCTCACTTGTGGGACTCCAGTTCGAGAGCGGGATGATCGTCTTGATTCTTCTCATACTCACGCCAACATCAACACTAATGGAAGTTCTATTCTAAAGCAACACAACCATCGAATGATTCTTAGTCAAACCAAAGAATCTACAATGATAAAGATTTAAAGAACTTCATCGTATTGAATTCCAACGTCATAGGCGTGTGAGCATGTTGAAGAATGACGTGGAGACACTGGAGCAACAAAGCGCACTGAGGCATCGATGCGAACAACAACATACTATCACTTTCACCACAAAGAACAATGATCAAAGAACAAAGTTAAAGATGACGTCAAAGCATAAGCTGCTCAAAGATAATGATCTCTACACTGGGAGATTGTTCGAATCAAGACAATTCCTCTCACAAGAAAGAAGAATGTCGAAGACGTCACGGCTACTATTACATCAACGCCTTCACCGTTTACATTCATATATACTTGAGGGAGATTGTTGGAATCACTCCTAACATATTTCAAGTATTTATACTTCATATGTAATAGGTAGCTTTATTATGGCATTTACGTTTGTTTAAGGTCAAGCTTATGTAGAGGCCCATAAGCAGTCCAAGCCCAATAAGGAATAGGGAAGGAGAGGAGTGTTGCCTAGCTCCTTGCCTATATAAACTCTTGTAAACCCTCATTTGAGGTTGGTTTTCAAGTTTTCTCTCATTCATACTCTTTGCATAACCGGTATTACTATCGTGTGTGTGTGTGATTTACTTGTTCAATCGCCTTCATCTCTTCTCTTATAAGCTTGTGTTGTAAAACTAGTGACCTAACATATTTTCATTAAAGGGTTAAGCGGTTATTACCCAAAACTTAATATTTATCAAGAAATAAATATTGAGAGGTAATAAATGTTGGGATTTGAGAACTCGTTAGCCAAATAGCATCTGATGCGCATCGGATATGGATCTAGTAATCGCAATTAGGTTAACACGTATAATAAACAATTAATGAATAAAGGTAAAATAGATACCTAACCTTTAAGTGGCAATTGAGCGCAAGTGAAATGAACAAGAAACCAATATGAAACCCAAGTATCTAAATTAGACACATCTACGAGTATCACACACAAACTCGATAACCGTATCGTTTGATAAAGAAGCTAGTCGAGCGTATTAACCCAATCAACTATTGACATCACTTGAATATAACTCGAACTAGAAATACCCAAGAAATCAAACTTGATTTACGTCCGTGATAAATTTTGTCCGAGAACGGAAAACAAACAAGAATCATTGCGCCTCTTTACCCGATATGGGACAAGATGTCCGATATATTCGATGTGTTGTCCGAGAAAAGCCAACGACGAACCAACCATTTTGCTTCCTATTTGTTGTTCGATAACAAGGAACCAACAAGAAGACAACCAACAAACTCTAAAACTCTTGGATCAAATTAAGATGCAAGTTTAGGGATCAAATAAACCTTAGCAAACCCCAATCAACTTGATAACCAAGCGACTAGAATAGGATCGGGGTAATATTCGCTTTTTGGATTAGTTTAGGATATTGATATATATATATCGCATGTCCGGAGAGAGATATAATGTGTAGGGTGTTTTCTTTTATAGCGAAGCTAATTAACCCTTGCATAGGTTTTAGTCTTGGTTAACAAGTAACCAAGCCCAAGCACCCTATTCTCCCTTTGCCCGATCGGTTGGAGTCGTCTAGGCCCAAGGCAAACCCATTCATCCCAAGTTAATGTCAAAAATAGCCCATGGGTCGAATCAATGATCGGGTCAAGTTATATCATATCGGGTATAGTATATTCAGTATTTATAATACGTTAAACACGTACACTCATGTTTATCATGTGTGCCTCATAAGCTCACACACTTTTAGCGTTTATGTGTGTTTACAACTCCCACAAACTAACAGACTCCCACTTGGGATTTGGTGTGTCGAATGGCACACAAAACTAATGATGAAACCCCTTGCAAACACTCTCACCGCTTTTAAACTAAAAGTGTCTAAGAGAATAGTTTCATAAAAGTTTCTCGATAGCATGGTCATTCAATGTCTTGCTTTAATCATCCTTTTTATAGATACCGTTAAACCATGGATATGGATCTTAAATCATTCCATGTAGTTTAACCATTTAGAATCTCGTTATAGGATTTAATTAGATATACCAAATGTAATCAAGTATCATCTTGCATTACCCTTTGGGTTCGACCAAACAATTATCTTATTAATTACGGAGGCGCCATGGTATCTTTCTGCACATATCAAGTAGGTAACAAATCCTTTATTGACTACAAGTGTTGTGGATCTTGCTCACATCACTCCAAATATAGCCTTTATAACTACCTTATTCGGATATCGTTTTGCGTATACTTACAAAAAGTAATATCCACACATAATGAACTTGCTTGTATCTCAAGTCTAAGGGCGCTTTACCACACCATTTTCAATATTTTACTTATGGCAAGGATCCAAAAGTAAATGTTTTAAAGTTGGGGTATCAATATGCATCTCTAGTGAATACATATGATTTTAGTGGAACAATCCAAATTCTCGTTAGAATATAACCAACACTCACATTTGCCTTACATAACAATATTCCCATATTGTTAACCGACAATGGACATATTTAGAATAATAAAATCATTCAAGGATTAAACATGAAAATATAGGATAACAATTATTATATGAATGAATAACAAATCTGAGTGTCTTTATTCATCATAAAGTAAAATTGTCTTTCAATCCCAATTATCCAAATACTAAAACAGATATGCATGAGACTTATTTAGTAAGTTGAAGCCTAATGTTTCAACATTCTCAACCTTTATTTTACAAGAAAAACTAAATAGTCATCTGAGTAAACTTTCTGAATACTTGTTTCAAATTTCACATATAGTGAGGGATTTGAAATATAAGATGAGTGTCTTATCTCATATGCTCATACTATTGCAAGAGTTATAGTATGGAGATGTCGCCCTACCTTGCATGAGGTAGTAGAAATCAATGACCTACTGATAGTCATCTTTATAGTTTCTAAAAGTGTAAAGTATTCTCATTCCTTAATGTGTAATGCAACAATGCTCTATGTTGAGCATAGCTAGTTAGCAGATTTATCATAAATGATAAAATCCTACTACAACTAGTATTAATAATCCTCTAGCATCATTTGTACTTATACAACACTATGCTTTATAATTCGTAAACATCCATAGTAACAATAATCTAAAAACTCTCAATTAGATATTGTTGTTGTCAGCTCATTTTGTTCTTGTACAAAAGCAACAACCAGACTTATACACAATATAATATATACATGATAAATCCTTAGTTAAAACAACATAAGGTTTACATCCATGTAATAAATTATTCCAAGTGAAATATATCATTTAAGGCTTGCTTGAATAATATATTGCATTTGTGTTAGACTTAATTTTTTGCATTTATTCATTCCAGATAAACATTTATTCCAAGGCTGTTTGTTTTATTCCCTAAATTCTAAGTGAAGTTTCATTCCAAGCTTAAGGATCAATATCTAGCTTAATTGGAATGACATCTTCAATATGTAAATTTTAAGGACAAACACATGTTCCCACTTAATGTCAGATATACTCAAGAGTTGTCTTAATTTAATCAGAATCATATTGTAGTTAAATTCAAGATCTCAGCTCCTAGATGCATGATTCAATCCAAACTTGGATTGCTTAAATTTTGTATACTACATAAAGATTGTGTAGATTCATAACCCTTTTGATTACGCACCGTCCTCGCAAAAGGTAATCATAAAGAAAGAGTTATAAAATCTAATTGCCATATTCTACATACAAGGAACATGTATGACAATTCAATATCTTTATATAATTAATGCGCGTATATAAAGAAAATCTAATCACAGTCAATTTCTTAAGTATGATTAAAAACTTCTTATAAAATGTCATGCATTAACATGTATACAATATTGCCCTTGTGAGTCTTTCTTCAAAAGAAACTCATTTCAACCTCATAGGTTTAACAGTTAGGCAAAATAACAATCAAGCTCAAAACTTGATTTGCCTTTTAAGGACTGCATCTTATCATTCATAGTTTAAAAACATTTATCAGATTCAAGATGTGATAATGTATTTTAGTAGTTAACTGATTTACAACAATCTTCTAACTTATATCCCTCAGCATTGATATTAAAAATAACACTCAAGTGTTGAGGCATCCTTGTGGATTTATGAATGAGAGTAATCATTATACTTCAGTCGACATTTCATGTTTAACCTTAGTATGACATTAATAAGTAGATTTTAGAAGGTTAAGTATTTCGTTCTCAAATAACTTGAGATTTGTATATGCTCCCACTTACTTTTGTAAGTAGAGACAATTCTCTAAATACTAAGTATTTAAGTAACAATAAATTGTTCTTTAATAGGAACCACAAAATACATTTTAAGTTCTCATCTCTAGATTTGTTAATAAAATGCTTCATAAGATTTTAACAAATTCATAACTTAAATCAAGACATAATGGAATTCCTTCCAACAACTCTAATTAGGGTTTATAGAAAAACTCTATCTTAGTATCACTCTTTAACCAAAAGTTCTAGCGACAGTTTTGTGTTTCATCAAGCTAGGAAGAACACCAAAACTACAATCTTCAAGCTAGGAAGTGTAGAATAATCAAAAATCAAAAAAAGATTTAGGATTCAATTGGTTTGAGTGGAAAACCTAAAATCCCTAATGAATTAGGGTTTTCAGTTATGTGTTGTCTTGAATACCTTCTAGGTTTGAATTATATTGAGTGTATCCATGACACACGCAATTTCTAACCTTGATATGTTTTGGAGGTAGAGCAATTAAAGCTATCATGAACCAAACAATATGAATAAGGTTTGTTTCATCACATTAGACATACCATAATGAAGTGGTATTCTATGCATATTAGAATTGTGAAACTATATCAGAATTCCATAGATAACTTAATTTTTTTTGGACCAAATACTTGTCAATTGGGTCAAGCCAAATTGCTATTGAGTATTTACGAACCAAGTGCATGCAATAATGTATATTCATTGAACAATACAAGAACCTTATGTTCACGTGTTCACAAGAAGACAGAACTGTTCAAGTATTATATATTTATGTGTTTACAAGAAAACAGAACATTTCAATAATACATTATAAGTCTTTGAATAATTCAAAGGCCTCATGTTTATGTGTTAACTAGAAGACATAACATTTTACTATATATACTTTATGATATAAGTCATTGATAAATTCAAGGACTTTATAATTATGTCTTAACATGTAAGTATAATTATACTAACAAAAGTAATCATGAACGCAAACTATTGAGTTCTATAGTAATTTCAAGTTAATTTTATACTTCATAATTATGATCATTATCATATAACCATAATTATGTTGACTAAAACATGTAGTCAAATGTTGAAGTATCTTTACACTTTATCATGACATTTGAATGTAGTAGGGCAACAAACATCTCACGTGTTTAAGTCCTAGTAGAATCATTATTAGAATGTAATAGGGCAATAAACATCTCACGTGTTTAAGTCCTAGTAGAATTCTTATTTACATTTAGTAGGGCAATAAACATCTAGCGTGTTTAAGTCCTAGTAGAGTTATCAGTTTTCTTACCTTACGGTCAAGAGATACTAATAATATTATTGTTCCTTGCACACATTTTGAGATTTCTCCCACTTGTGTAAGGTACAACATCATATTATGAAAACAAACAACACGTGATTGATTGTTCAAACAATATGATAATGTCATAGAGATCATAAGTAGTTTTAGAACCATAATCTATAATAAGGAATTGCGGATTATTATTCTATAGATAACGCTTCAGAGAGCGACAGCAGGAAGGCAACGAGTTATCTTATAAAATAAAATGCACTTTTCCTTTAAGCAATGGTCGTTCATATTCGGAAAGTGATGAATCATTTCAAAGCAAGGTTGAAGTGATATGGGTGACTAACAAGAAATAAATTCCGTTGCTCCCACTGAAATTGACAACATTACATGAATGATATTTCAGTTATAAAATGCAACTGCTCCCACTGGATTTGTCAACATTGTAAGTGTTACATTTCTAGTAGAAAGCATATAGCAGTTTTATATACTTTCCTATTCTCTTCAAATGCCTACGAGTAGCATGTACTTAGGTATTGAATAGAGTATATGAACTTCTACTTATGTAGACAATGTACTAGCCATTCTCTTATTCAATTAACTTGAATCTTTAGCATGCAACTCCTCCTTTATCGTCTACAAAGCCCCTAGGGTAAATAGCACTTTAGGAATAAACAAGAGTCCAAGAAAATTACCAAGCAAATATTCTAGTACTTTCTTTACTCTTTGCGGATTAAACTCATACATCGTGACAAGTGCAGGATGTTATTTATTTTGGTAGCTCTAAACACAATGTTTCCAGTTACACAAAATGATTCTATCTTTCAATTAACTCAAAATCACAAATGGGTAATGAAAGATTATCAGTGAGTTTACAGTTTGTAATCCTATCTTAGTTTGTCAGCTAAGGAGAAAAGATAGGTATAAGTCTCACTCTTCTTACTAGGAAAAGAGACTAAGTTTTTCTTTCAAAGAAAAAATAACTTTGTTTACGAATTATGTTGCAATAACACAATTAATCGGAACATAAAAAGTTCATTTCTAGTATTTTCGATAATTATATTCTTAAAAGAATTAACTACCAAATTAATTACTAATTAATACTAAGATCCATCTATAGGTGATGATGAATTATAATAAACATATTAATACAAATAAATGCAGCGGAAAACATCACCAACAACGGATCCATATAGCCATATGATCAATCGATAAATAAACATAACAATTAGTATACCTTTGAAGCGTGATTCGCGTTTCACCAACAACACAAACACCATGATTAGATGTATGAAACCAAAAGATAAATAAGGTTGATATTTTCTTATGTGTGAAACACACTACACATCCACAATCACCACCCGATGCTAGTCTAAACCCCGTAACACGCGATCAAGCCTTTAACTACTCTAGAATAAGGTTAGATGGGATCAAAAACACAAAAATCTAATCTAAGGGTGTGTTATTTCGTGGTATATAGCTAGAGGAAGAGGGAGAGAAAGTAGGTAAGTGATTAAATGTAATTACCACCCTTAATGACCAAATCAATGAGTAGTTATCAACATTTAACTTACACTTAGGCCCTTGACATTTCTCCCTTGTTCCTTTCTCACCTAGGCTTGCCATGGGGGCCCTAAATAGGGTTTCCCATTTTTTGGTCCAATCCAATAAACTAAGTACTAGCTTAGTTATTAGTAGCCCGTTATTGATCCCGAGTTACGAAGGTTAAATTTAACGTAAATACAATAAATACGGTATATTAAATGGTGTCTCTGTTTATAAGTGTGTGACCCCATAGGCTCACATATGCCTAGCCATATAATTATTCATTATGACACAAGCATACTCCAACAGCTCCCACTTGTGACGTCATAATAGACAAGTAATTATACAAGCAAAGGTTAGCGTCTAGCAACACGCCAATGCCCCTAGAGTTATGTGAGGTTAGTTTTTTAAACATCTGATTAATGGTTTGTATGTCATATATCCCTTTGTTACAGATACCATGTTGAACATTAGACATGGATCAAATATCATTCTAATGGTTCAACTATTATGTTCTCGGTTTTGATATTGAACAAGATTACCAAGTGAATTAAGATTCATCTTAATCTCATTTGGGTACGGCCATACAAACATCTGTTCAATTCATCGAGGGGCCCAATAGTATCTAACTCCAAAGCATGTGAAGGAACAAATCCTATCTCGACTGCATGTGTCATTCATGTGCTTCATATTACTCCTGAAAATGGACTTTATAATTACCTTATTCAGGACAGCGTTTAACCATATCAAGGAATAAAATTCTAAACATACAAAACCTGCTTGCATCTCAAGTCTAAGGATAAGAGACATAACCATTTGTGAGATTCACTATTGACGCCGATCCATGCAGTGAATACTCGTAGGTTTTCAGTCCAATGTTTATCACAATGAACATCATGTGCGTTTGGAAAATAATCACCAACACGCTCACATCTGCCTTAATTCGATGATACTCCCGTATCGTCAACAGGCAATGGACAATTTTAGAATAAATAAATTATTCATGGATTAAACATGCAAATATAGAACACAGTAGTATGAATGAAGATGATCATACCAGGTATTTCAATTCATTATATAATACGACTGCTTAATGTTCCATTATCCAAATACTAAAAACAGATATGCAAAGACTACTTATGGGTCGGAAACCGATGTTCCCACCATGATCAAATTATGTTGTACAAGACAACAAGTAGTCATCTGAGTAAACCTTGAGAATACTTGTTTCAAAATCCATGAAAGGTATGATGATTGTGCTTTTGTATGTGTGCATTGAAGTACAATACGAGTATTGCAACAATGCATTCCATAGGGTGTTTGAAGCTAGCAAAACACCTACTTTAAACATTCATCTAAACAATTTCTCAAACTGTAAAGTATTCTTATTCTTTTAATGTATAATGCATTAATGCTCTCAGTCAAGCACATCTAGTCAACAATGTCATCATTCATGATGATATCCTACCATGACTAGGGTTTAGCATCATTTTAGTTAAATAGCATCAATGTATGCAAACAAAACAGAGATCCTCAAATATCCGTAAATGTTGAACATATATTTGGTCCTTTTTAGGTCCATTAGAATGTTCGTTTAACAATTATCTAATGACTTTCACTTAGATATTTGTTGTTATCAACTCATCTTGCATTCATGCAAATGATATAATTAGTCCAATGCACAATACGATATACATAATGAATCCTTTAGTTAAACTTAAGGTTTCTATTCATGCTTTCAATCTCATTAGGTGAGATTGATTATTAAGACTCCCCTCAATAATGTGTCATGTTGTGTCATATTCAATAACCGATTATGTTTATTATAATAAACATATGTAACAAGGTTGTATGTTTTATTTTCTAAAACCCTCAAGAGAAACTTCATTCCAAGCTAAGGAATAAAGTCTAGCTTAGATGGAATAATGTTTCTAAAGTGTTAACGACATATGAGATTTCAGAAAATAAATACAGTGCTCCAACTTGCTCTTAGTGTACTTAGGAGTGATCTTATTTTTATAAAACTCAAATTAATGAGTTTATAGTTAACTTAAGATCTCTGCTCCTAGATGCATGATCTAATCCACACTTGGATTCTTGTATCTTGTAGACATAATAAAGATTATATGGATTCATAAACCCTTTTGAATACACATCGTCCTCGCAAATGTATTCAATAAGAAAAGAGTTTTGAAATCCTAATGTCATATTCCATTTACATGAAGACAAGTATGACAATTCATCATCTTTATACATTTAATATTTGCAGGTAGGAAGATTTAATCATAGTCAATTTCTTTCGCTACGCGTGATTAAATGTGTGTACAAGTTTGTCCTTTTGATTCTTCTCATTGAGAAACTCATTTTTAACCTCACAGTCTAACTGATTGGTAAGAGATCAATCAAGCTTCATGAGTGATTGTCTTCCATGGACTGCATCTTAACATTGATAGTTTTGAGCCATTCATCAGATTCAAAATCTGATAATGCAGCTCTGTAGTTAGCAGGTTCACAATGACCCTCTAACTTATATCCCTTAGCATTGATATAAAACTATATCATTCAGGTGCAAGAGGTATCCTTGCGGATCTATGAATGAGAGATATCATACTATGGTTTAACATATGCATGTTCAACCTTAGTATGACATCAGCAAGTATACCCAGAAGGTTTTGTATATTAGTTCTTGAATAACTTCAAGATCTAAAGGTGCTCCCACTTGCTTTGTAAGTAGAGACTAATCTCTAGATACTCAGCATCTTGAGAAACAATACATTGTTTTCAATTGGGACATCCAAAATACATCGTTAGCTCTCGACTCTAGTTTCTTAATTACTTACTCTAAGGTAATCAACAAATTCAGAACTTCAATCAAGACATAATGGGATTCATCCCATTCCATAACACAATGACGTCTTAAATACCTTCTGGGTTGGAACCATATTGAGTGTACACATGGCACATCCAATTTTCTAACCTTGATAGCTTTGGAGGTAAGAGAGTTTAAGTCATCAAAGATCAAACAATATCAATACTGTTTGATTTTCCATGATGGACATACCATAATGTTGTGGTATTCCATGAGGACTGATGTTGTGATACTATCCCACAACTCATTAGATGAACTTATACTCTTCGGCTTACGTATCTGCCAACCAAGTCAAACCAGATGGCATCAATAGTGTTTTCAGCCTATTGCATACTTAATTTTATAAGTCGTTGAACAAGTCAATGACTTCAATTGCATGTTTTGACTAGAAAACATAATCATTTAATATTTTACTATACGTCATAAGTCATTTATAATTTAATGACTTCATGCACATGTATTTAACAAGAATACATAACAAGTTAACGTCTTACTTTACCTTATAAGTCTTTCAACAATTAACGGACTTGATATTTGAGTCTTTACAAGTGACCTAAACATATTCAAGTAAAGTAATTTAGAGTGCCGACTATTGGCCTCAATAGTAATTTCAAGTTAATTTCATACTTCAAGATTATGACTGTACAAGAATACATAATCATATTTACTGAAAAATTCGGTGAATATGGTGAAGTAGCTTTTCATATTATCTTGACATTTGTTCTAATTAGGGCAACATACATTTTATGTGTAGAGTCTTAGTAGAATATTAGTTTTCTTACCTTGTAGTCAATAAAAACTATTAGTCGTATTGTTATATGTTGTACCTTGCACACAATGAAGATTTCTCCCACTTGTGCATGGCACAACATTATGCGTAATATGACAGTGTCACAGATATGATTTTAGTCAAAATCAAAATATAGATATGTAGAACTTTATTGTTTAAATAATGAATCATGCATAACAATTTATTGATAACATTTCAGGAAGCAACATCAGGAACGCGACAAATTATCTAATAAAATTCATGCAATGATTCTTATATAAACTATGATGCTTCACGTGTGGAAAGTAATGTATTATTTCAAGACAATCAAGAAATAAGATGGGCAACTTGCAAAGTAATAAAGCTTACGGCTCCCACTGGATTAGACAACATTACATGTGTTTCGTCACCAGTATTAAAGTCACATAGCTCCCACTGGATTAGACAACATTATAAGTGATATGTCACCAGTGTAGAGTGAGTGTCGATTGGATACTTTCCTTCTTTCTTTAAATATCTACACATCATTGCTAATGTGAGTCACTTGGACTAGTAAACATGTACTTAGATATTCAATAAAGTGCATCAAGTTCTAACATATAGATGACGGGCTAGCCATCATTGATATTTTAACTTGAAAATAGGCATGCATTTCCTCCATAAGGTCTACTTTACCACAAGGGTGTGTAGGACCTTAGTAGGTTTATTGGGTTAAGATAATTGCTAGGTAATAATGCTAGTAATTTTCTTTACCACTTTGCAGTTTATTGATATTTCCTTCTTCTAATTATTAAAACTCATATTATTTTGGTAGCTATAGAAAACGTGTTCTCTAGTTATCCAAATATCTTATCTTACTTCAAGGTTTTCAAAACCGGAACTAGGGTTATAAAACAAACTTGAAAGAATAAGATGTGCAACCATACTTAACCGTTTTGACTTTTGCAAGACATCACGATTTCTAGAGTAGGTGTGCTTTGAGTTTGATTAGAAATTAGGACAATTCAAATATTCCTATTATGGCATTTCCTCATAAAGAAAACAGATAGGAACAAGTCTCTTTCTTAAAAGGAAAGAAGTACTTAGTTTGTCTTTTTAACAAGAAAAGAACTAACTTTTGTTTATGGTTGTGTTGCATTATATCATTAACTTGAATTTACAAAGTTCAATTTTAATATTTTCGATAATTATCCTTTTATAAATTAATTACCCATGTTTACAATTTAAAACAATTAATTTACCAAAAAAGGCTAAGATCCACATTATGCTTCTACTATCACATCAGTTGATCTGCTAGCAATAGTAGATTCAATTGGTAGGCGACGATCACCAATTGCATTACATGTGCAACTCTTAGATCCTTATGGGACTCATGGCACTAGTGAACAAACATCTAGTGTCAAGTAGGCATGTTTAGTCCCATCCTTGCCTCGGATCAAGGTCTCACCGCTTAACTCGATTAAGTCATCCAATTTTAGAATGTGCGAGAATATATCTAGGTCCCACGCATAGACAATAATCACCTTGGGTTACAATTCAACCTAGGTCCTACGCATAAGCAAAAAGTAATTGCAAGTGTTCTCAAGCAATTGGACGGCATGGCTTAAATTTGTTTCGGGTAAAACATTTTGATGTGAATCAAAAAGGTGTACGAAAGAAGCATGCATTCATTCTTCGTAGCACAAGTTAAAAACTCTTCTTAACTTAAGTCTAATCATTGCTTTAATTTATGTGTGTCGAGTTGTACATTTTCATGACTAATATATAACCTATGTGGATTATAAACGAGTTTGGACAATAAATAAATCGAATAACATACATAACTAGTTAAAGTGTTATTTTGAAAACAATGATATTAAGTTAAATCCATATTTAAACTTAGTTAAAATAAATCATAAGACTTAGTTTGAAAATAGTTTGTGTTGCGTTTTAAGTTTTTTCAAAAACAATTTGCAAGTTACATACATTCAAAGCATACATAAGAAGCAAATCAACCAACACACAACCACAATATGCAAAGCCTCAACCGATGAAAAAACCTATGCTTGGCCTCGTGAGCCATCACGAGAACCAAGATTCAACTAGGGACATAACACACAACCACATGGAGGACTCCCACTTGCTCCAAGACCAAGCAAGGACAAGTAGAAGCCCATTTTGCACATGAAAAATGAATCTGCCATCCCAGACTTTCTGCATTTGGAGGCCCAAAAGGCGTAGAAGGAGTCATCCCCAAGCTTAGCACCAAACTACAAAGTTGTGGGCCCATGAGTTTTGAACCTGCAGCAAAAAGTTAGTTAAAAATACCTTACCAATCACCGGTAAAGTCCGTTTTACTGCAGCTTGTTCCAGCAGCCATTTTCCGTCTTAATGTGTTTAAGTCTTTTCCATTTCATTGCAAGCTTCGATTACAATGTATAGAAAGTAAAATACAACTAATTTACTATCTATATACTGTAAAATGCCCAAACAATGGCAAAAACCAAATTAAAAATTTATACATAAAGGCCGAAACAATGGCAACCCCAAAAACAAGAAATAAACGACAATTACAACCATTTATTGCACAAGTGGTCTAGGTTTTCATCGGCTTTGCATATAAACATAATAATACCATAAAATTATATACATTACAAGGTGTTGGTTAATTCCATGGCCAAACATGCATGTATTTGCCATGGAAACAAAATAACTAAACAAGAATTAAATCGTTAGCCAACGAAATCAAAGAAATTAATTAACAATAATTAAAACCCCGATTGGTACGCGTGTCAAATGACCTTAGGTTTAAAACCCATTGATATTAGGACCTTCTTAACATCATTTTCTCATAGAAAATTAAGCCATAGGGGCTTATTTGAAATCGTTTCACAAATCGATCAAATAACGCGTTTTAGGCCATTTTTCACGTACCCAATAAGTATACCAACTAAAATATGCGTAACAAATGGCTATGAGATCAAAAATCACATATCATAATACCCCTTATGGGTCGTTCATATGTGAAAAGATTAATCCCTAGGGGCTGTTTTAAACATGGTTTCAAAAATCATCAAAAAACACCCGATTTTGGCCATTTTTACGCATACCCGATAATCATATGGCACATATGAGGGCTCCCGATAACCTTATTCTATAGTAGTTAAAGGCTAGATCGTGTGTTACGGGGTTTAGACTAGCATCGGGTGGTGATTGTGGATGTGTAGTGTGTTTCACACATAAGAAAAGATCAACCTTATTGATCTTTTGGTTTCATACATCTAATCGTGGTGTTGGTGTTGTTGGTGAAACGCGAATCACGCTTCAAAGGTATACTAATTGTTATGTTTATTTATCGATTGATCATATGGCTATATGGATCCGTTGTTGGTGACGTTTTCTGCTGCATTTATTTGTATTAATATGTTTATTATAATTCATCATCACCTATAGTGGTATCAAAGCTAGAGGAAGAGAGAGAGAAAGTAGGTAAGTGATTAAATGTAATTACCACCCTTAATGACCAAATCAATGAGTAGTTATCAACATTTAACTTACACTTAGGCCCTTAACTTTTCTCCCTTGTTCCTTTCTCACCTAGGCTTGCCATGGGGGCCCTAAATAAGGTTTCCCATTTGTTGGTCCAATCCAATAAACTAAGTACTAGCTTAGTTATTAGTAGCCCGTTATTGATCCCGAGTTACGAAGGTTAAATATAACGTAAATACGATAAATACGGTATATTAAATGGGGTATCTGTGTATAAGTGTGTGACCCCATAGGCTCACATATGTCTAGCCATATAATTATTCATTATGACACAAGCATACTCCAACACCATCTTGCACTCCCACTTAATTACCAAAGGTCTGACCAGGGCGTAAAAAAATAGGACAAGAGGTAAGCGACGAGCTTTAATTGCAAAATGCAACTCTTAGATTTATGAGACTGTTTAAGACATTAGTATCAAGTAATAATGTCAAAAGCATGTTTAGTTCTCATCTTATGCCTCGGGTTCAAGGTCTGACCAAGCCAACTCGAAATAAGTCGACCAAGTATGAACGTGTAAAAATAACCAGAGGTCTGACCAAAGCGAAATAATCACCATGGGTTGGAAAGGCCCTTAGGTCCGACGGAGAAGTCAATCCAAATGCACGTGTTCATAGTTGGATGGCATAGACTTAAAATTAACAAATAGGTATGCACATATAAATGTGGTAAAGGTCGTGTACAAAGAAGCATGCAAAACAACTTTGTAACACTTATTTTAAAACCTTTTAGTAATGACACTGTAGTGATCATCATGGTTCATGGTAGCTCAATCGAACTCACAGGAGGCAGAGGACCGGTGTGCGCCAAGCAATAACCTAGACATCCTTTCGGTGCGACTATGCGCACTCTTTAAACCCTATTTTTAGTTTGTTCGATTGGGTGAGCAGTACATCCCAAGTGTCCATAGCGTCTAGTTTTAAATTCTTGAAAACGTGTTTCAAAGATATTAGGTCACTTTGTTTTACAAAACGATTTTCACGAATCAAATAGCAGGTCACAATGAGCATGATATTTAGGCATGTAAATAAAGACCCATATTAATGTTATGGTTACGAAATGTATTATTCCATATTGCATACAATTAGGTGTCAAAGCAAGTAACAATAATGCACATAATGGAATCACAAACATATAAGAATAAACATCAATATATAACCACATATTGTTCCGAGTTCTCTCCCGAGTCTTCCCCAAAAGGAGAACCACAAGACCGTCACTAGGTACGAAACCTAGATCGCCCCATACATCACTTAAAAGCAATTGAGTGGGTCTTGTGGCCGGAAAAACACATAAAAAGAATGGCAATCTTAATTAACAAGTAATTACGCTATTTTATGTATTTAATAAACAATATGTAATTCTAATTATCAATATAATTCTAATTAACAATTAATTAATTATAATTAACATTTAATTCTAATTAACTTTTAATTCTAATTAGCAAGTAATTCTAATTAACTTTTAATTCTAATTAACAAATTTAATTCCAATTAACAAATTAATTCTAATTAACAAATTAATTTTAATTTGTGTGTGACTTGTTATTTTTTATTAATAATTGACAAGTATTACATATAGTTTCAGGCAGCCTTTTAAAACATGTTTATTAATAAGAAACGTGTAACCCATAATCGCAAAAACGAGATGGCTCGTGATGCCACTGTTGGGATTTGAGAACTACGTTAGCCAAGTAACGCATACGAGTACGCAGCGAATATGGATCTAGTAATCGCAATTAGGTTAACATGTATAATAAACAATTAACGAATAAAAGGTAAAATAGAAACCTAACCTTTCGTGGCCATTGAACGCAAGTGAAACAAACAAGAAACCAATATGAAACCCAAGTATCTAAATTAGACACCTCTACGAGTATCACACACAAACTCGATAACCGTATACATTCGATTAAGAAGCTAGTCGATAACGTATTAACCCAATCAACTATTGACTTCACTTGAATATAACTCGAACTAGAAAACACCAAAGAAATCAAACTTGATTTACGTCGGTGATAAATTCTGTCCGAGAAACGAAAAAAGCGATGCGCCTTTATTGCGATATCGGACAAGATGTCGATATATTACGATGTGTTGTCCGAGAAAATCCAACGACCGAACCAACCTTTTTGCTTCTCTGCATTGCTCGATAACAAGGAACCAACAAGAAGACAACCAACAAACTCTAAAACTCTTGGATCAAATTAAGATGCAAGTTTAGGGATCAAATAAACCTTAGCAAACCCTAATCAACTTGATAACCAAGCGACCAGAATAGAAGCGGGGTAATATTTAGTTTTTGGATTAGTTTAGGATATTGATATATATATGTCGCATGTCTAGGAGAGAGATATAATGTGTAGGGTGTTTGCTTTTATAGCAAAGCTAATTAACCCTTGCATGGGTTTTAGTCTTGGTCAACAAGTAACCAAGCCCAAGCACCCTTTCTCCCTTTGCCCGATCAGTTGGAGTCATCTAGGCCCAAGGCAAACTCATTCGTCCCAAGTTAATGTCAAAAACAGCCCATGGGTCGAATCAATGATCGGGTCAAGTTATATCATATCGGGTATAGTATATTCAAGTATTTATAATACGTTCGACATGTACACTCGTGTTTATCGTGTGTGCCCCCATAGGCTCACACACTTTTAGCATTTATGTGTGTTTACAACTCCCACAAACCAACAATAAATAACAAAATACGAAACTAATATCCGCTTAGGGATATTAGTCGTTCGACCAAACCTAAAGAAAATAGGGGGTGAGTTCGTTTCCTAAACAAACTTGAATACTTGTCCTATAAGTATTTTAGATCCTTCCTAAGTGCCCTATAAATACAAATGGACTTTGAGGTATCCTAATAATTCATACATAATCCCTAAAACCCTCTCCTCTCTCCCATTTCCATGCGTTTGACTAATCAAATGGATTAATCCCTTGATTGATCTCCACTAAATCGACCAAAGTCGAATTAGTGTTTACCCGGTATTCGTAACTCACCTAACTTGCATAAGTTTGAGCCTGTTTCTACTTGTGCAGTATCGGTGGATACCTGACACAACTCGAAGTAAGCTTTTCTCCCAAAAACCCGTATACTAGTCGATCTAATGTGAAGAAGACAAAACCGCACATGAGGTTGATCCAGAAGCTTACAAACTATAGAATAACAAGGAAGTCTTCTATAAATTCCTTTCTTACGTGTTTAAGGTTAGGTTATACAACGATTAGGTTATGATATTGCTAGCTAGGGATTGTTTGGTCACATGGCCTTTTATGTGTTTTATTCCACTGTGCATATTTTTGTTGGCCATGCCACCTTTACCTTTCCGCTGCGTATGTTTTAACATCATATGCATCATGTACAATCGAAGGTCCAAGTCAAACACATCACTCGATAAAAGTCAGTATGACGCCGTCTATAGTCGAAAAGAAAAAGAGACGTGTCAAATCCCAAAGATAGAAAATAAATTCAAAAGGGATCTTGCTACATTTCCCACACAAACATTAAATACCCATCTTTCCTAATGCAACTTAAAACTCTGATCGAGGTAAAAATATCATGCACCCAGTCATCATCACTAAAAACAAAAATATGACATTAGCCTGGAAACATAGAGCCTGAAAGCAAACCCTGGTAGCGCAACACAAACTAGGGGGACTCAGTTAAAAATCAAGCATCATATCATTAGTACATGATCTAGCACTAGAGTAAGGGTGCTTGATAGCATATCGGTATTCGTGGCCTAAGCGCACTAAATACACGCTCGAATCAAGCCTATTACCAAGGCTAATCAATAAACACTTGATAGTGGCCTGGCTTAAATCCCATGCCACGTTAGGCCTGATAAAACTCATCAGGCTATACTGAGCGCATAATGTCATTGCTCCCCAACTGTCACTAACGGTTAAAGATTTACCATCTGACATTGTATAGTGGGGACGCATGACAAGCACCACTTTGTATGAGCCAAGGAAGACAGTCCACATGTCCTTCCTTGTTTGCTCCTCATGTGATCAACACCTGGCTCCCTGGCAGTCGTTGATCATCCTACAAGGGTTTATCTCTAAACCCTACTATTCTCTCTATAAATAGAAGGCAACACATAAAACTTCACTAGTTTTCACACACTTGAGCAAATACTTCTCCACAACACTAAAGTATGGTCTTTGTTTAAGTGTTATAGGGTCCTTACCGTTCTACACGGAAAACCAAATAATAAAATCATTCCCATCTCATTTCTTAAACTGATTTACATACCATACATAAACAATAAGACACAGTAATAAGATGATACTATGACAATCTGTAGATATAGCTCAAGAGTCTTCATTTCATATAACTTAATGCTCCAAAATAAATGACAATTTCAGTGTTGAAAATGTAGAACGGTTGGATAATGGGTCAAAACACATTGGATTGAAGTGTTGGATTGATGCAACATGTTGATTTATAAAAGTTTGAAATAACAAATCATAACCAAGATGTGTAGCACTTAAATCCGGCGTAATTGAACCATTATCCAACAATCACAACAAAAACCTTACAAAGCCAAAAATACTACCGTGAATAGAGAGTTCTAATGCTTAAACATTTCACAGCAAAAACCTTACAGAAGCAAAAATACAACAAATAATCATATACTTGATTTTAGTTTTAAAAAGGTGGTTGAGAATGTACTTCTTAATCAGGGAACTCTGCTTTGTAGATCATGTTGATAGATCCTTCACCTAGAAAATTACTTTTGCCAAAGTAATTTCTCGTTAATTCCAGTTTAGCGATTGTGTATAACTTTGAAACTATTGGAACTCTACTCTTCTTAGCAAAACTTCTTTTTCTATTCACTCTCATGACTTTATTACTGACCGAACACTGAAGGTACATGTCTTACGACCATTAGTAGGTGAGCTGAAAACCGAGATTTCAGGACTCTCTTTTATGGCTATAAATGAACAATCTTTAATTGAAAATTTCAAAGAAAATTTGATTATGATGAGTCAATCAATAATCTTATCATGTAAATATGAAGTTATCATTGAATAGTGAATTTTTCAGCTTACCTTTTGCCATACTGATTGGAAGATAATGACACGAGCCTTCGCTACCAACTATAGAACATACAACGTAAACATCTCAATAACAAAAACTACATGCTTCTTAGGTACTAAATGTCTATATCCATACTCACAAAACGGGAACCGCGTCTAAACACATAAAGTAACAGTTTCTCTATACCATAGACTAAACATGTAAGTCAAAATACAATGGCAGGTAATTTAATATTTGGAAGATGTAACTAGAATTTTGACTTCGGGCCTACGGTTAACTTCCCCGTGTGTAAAAAACTTGACAATCTCCTCAAGTTCAAGTCGTATTTTGCAAGCCCAACGACGTCTGTGAACTTCATATCCCCAAATACAGACTCCTGTATTTATAGATAACACAATCCTAAATATATAAATTTATAACTGAACATCAATATACAAAAATATGAAAAAAAAAAAAACTATTTCACTGTCACATTCTAACAAACACTTAACTAACATATGAAAACTATAAGAAATAAATCACTTCATATGTTCTAATAACATTTTAGGCCACTAATCGAACACTTAGTTACCTTTAAAGTCGTTGACTTGATTTGATACCTATAAAAAATCAAATGCATGAATCTCATCAAACACGTATACAATTTCATCACACAAAAACTTACATTTAAAAAAAAAAGTTAATTACACAAATGGTCACAGTGGTTTGTTAGATTTTTCACTTTCAGTTACTAAACTTTTTTTTTTACTGATTCTGTCATTGTGGTTTCTTGTTATTACGGAACCAGTCCAAATCCGTATGAAATGACCAAAAAGCCCTTGTCACCTTCTTTTTCAAATGAGTTAATTACATAAATGGTCATTGTGGTTTTCAAATGACAATTAAGTAATGGTCGTTAGTCCTTTATACTAACAGTCATTAGTAAATAACCGAAAATTTGGTTTTCTAACGTTTTTGTCCATTTTTACACCTTTTCGTCCGTTTTTACACGTTTTCTTCCGTTTTTACTCGTTTTCGTCCGTTTTTACATGTTTTCATCCGTTTTTACACGTTTTCGTCCGTTTTTACATGTTTTCTTCCGTTTTTACTCGTTTTCTTCAGTTTTTACACGTTTCGTCCGTTTTTACATGTTTTCGTTCATTTTTACATGTTTTCGTTCGCTTTTACTCGTTTTCTTCCGTTTTTAGACGATAAATGCCACGTCACATTGGCACAAAAAAACCCACATCATCAAAAATAAAGCCAGGTCATTGATAGACGTGATAAAACCATTTTTCAAATTCTAGACATGGCAAGATATTTTTTCAAAGGGAATTGATATCTACACCACATCTTTTGATGCATGCATCACAATTTGTGTATTACAGTTTATATCGTACAATAATATAATGCACAAATTGTAATGCATGCATTAAAAGATGTGATGTGAATATCACCCCTCTTTTCAAACAATAAAACCCTATTTTAAATATAATATGTTACTTAGCTTCTTCAAGAAACTAAAATGAAGAATATTAAGCTAATATAATATCTCCAAATAAATACCATGACTTTTGCATGAACTATTTATGTGTTTTGACCAATAAGTATCACATGACATCACTTTTTGAAAAACAAATTTTGCATCTCCACCGCCTCCACATTCACTAAGGTAATTTCTTCTACTTCTTTATCTTCTCCAAATCAATAGTTTAGATATATGTTTTGTTTTTTAAAAGGTTGACGTTGAATCGATGTTAACTAATATCATTCAAAAAATATTTATTCTTTGTTAAAGAGATATTTATCATCCAATCACAGGCGCTAGTAGGGTTTTGAGTTGTGAAAAATTAAAGGATAAATTTGGTGTCTATCAGTGTGTTTCACGGTTCTGTGTCATGATTGTAAACACAATGATACACGTATGTTATTGATTCCTTTTATCGTTATTTGTTTGTGGTTACCAAATTATTGCTAAACTTAATATTGTACGTGAGTTTTTTTTTTTTTTTTTTTTTCTTTAGAGTTAATTACACTGATGGTCACTGTGGTTTGTTGGATTTTTCACTTTAAGTTATAAACTTTTTTTTGACTGATTCAGTCATTGTGCTTTCTTGTTGTTACGGATCCAGTCCAAATCCGTATGAAATGACCAAAAAACCCTTGTCATCTTGTTTTCAAATGAGTTAATTACATAAAAGGTCACTGTAGTTTTCAAATGAAAATTAAGTAACGGTCGTTAGTAAATAACCGAAAATTTGGTTTTCTTACGTTTTCGTCCATTTTTACACCTTATTGTCTGTTTTTACACGTTTTCTTCCGTTAATACTCGTTTTCGTCCGTTTTTACACGTTTTCATCCGTTTTACACGTTTAACGCGTTTTACATGTTTAAATCTGCTTTTACGTTTTAATCTTTTACGTTTTCATCCGCTTTTGCGTTTTCGTCCATTTATATCGTTTTCATTTGTTTTGCGCTTTCATCCGTTTTAACATGTTTTCTTCGTTTTACTCGTTTAAATCTGCTTTTTTACGTTTTCGTCCGTTTTACATGTTTTACTCGGTTTTACATGTTTTCGCCCAGTATTTACGTTTTCGTCTGCTTTTACATGTTTTCATCTGTTTTACATGTTTTCGTCCGTTTTGCACATTTCGTCCATTTTATATGTTTTCATTCATTTTGCACGTTTTCGTCATTTTTACGTTTTTTCGTTTTACCGTTTTACGTTTTAAATACATTTTACATGTTTTCGTATGTTTTTCACGTATTCGTCCGTTTTTACACATTTTCATCTGTTTTTTCACGTTTTCGTCCATTTATATACGTTTTTATTCGTTTTTGCATGCTTTCATTCGTTTTTACATGTTTTCTTCCGTTTTACTCGTTTTCATCCGTTTTACACGTTTTCGTCCGTTTTACACGTTTTCATACGTTTTTACATGTTTTTGTCTGTGTTTACACGTTTTCGTCTATTTTTACATGTTTTCGTCTGTTTTTACACGTTTTCGTTCGTTTTTGCACGTTTCGTCCATTTTTACACGTTTTCATTCGTTTTTGCACGTTGTCGTTCGTTTTAACACGTTTCTTTCATTTTTACACGTGAAAAAATGGACGAAAGTGATTGGTGCTGAACTAGTCAAGTCTAATCACACAAGCTAGCCACTTGTGAATGGCTAACCGTAATAGACTTAAAGCCGCCGTTCGAAACCAATACAATGAAGTCTGGAGAATAGAATGAATTCTCGGTCGTTAAGTCCCACGGAGACTCAATGGTGTGTAAACACTTGATCAGACGGTAGAATGATCACTAATGATAGTGATCAGTAAGGAATTGGATGGATAATTACACTACTGAAAAAGTTTATAAATTACAACGGCTTAAATGCAAATTAAGAAAATTAAAAGTTAAAATATATTAAATAAACGCTATCACTATTTTTAAAATGATGTTTTTGATTTTATGTTTTACAAAGCGAAATTAAAAACTACGCGACGTCTGACATGAAAATGTAAATCTTACACAATATTAACCCTAAAATATGAAAATGATATTTTACAAACCTAATGATAAAAGAAAATTTATAGAAAAAGAAAATTATTTTTATAACTATTTAATTAATTATTATTAATTAAAAAATACTTTTTAACTATTAAATAAATACCTAAAATACAAGAAAATAGGAAACAAAGCTAGAAAAATAAATTTTGACTTAGAAAAATCTAAAATAACAAAATAGAATTTTCAAAACTATTTTTGTATTTTTCGATTATTTTATATTTTTATGAATTAAAAACTATTAAAACTAATTAAATTATCTAAAATACAAATTTAACTAAGAAAAATCTAGAAAAATATTTTTGTCTTTATATATTTATCTTAACTTAGGAAAATTGAAAATTATTTTTTGAAACTTTTACGAATTTTTGTATTAAATGTTATTTAAAAATGCTTAAAACTAATTAAAATCAAGAAAAATAGCAAACCGACTTGGAAAAATCTGAAAATTTCAGGAAAACTCTAAAATTATATTTGGAATCTAGGAAAAATGGTAAAACAGGTGCTGTGTGTAGGAATTTGAGACTGCTATACAAGTGCTTATTGAAATAAGCACTTGAATAAGCCAAAGGGACACAACAAGTACCAAACTGAAACAGAAGGTGTAATATGATAAAACTACTCTAATGCAACTTAAAACAACAAGTCTTAACCTCTAATAAGCTGATTGAACAGATTTGATGATTTTGAGATATAAGCTAAAAAGCAGATTTAGGTGGCTACTTGGAACAAGAAAATAAGCACTTGAATAAGCTGGAAACTAAAAACCAACAACTGGAACCTAAACTAGACCTGGTTGAGAATGTCTAAACCAAATACGGACCTTGGTGAGCCAAAATGAGCCTGTGCGGACCTTGCAAGATCACTCGTGCGGACTCGGTGTTAATCGAGTCGGTTACCTGAAGGCACATACTCCCATGTTGACAAGCCTTTTTGGGGCTTTTAAAAATTTGATAAAAATCTGCAAAAATGCTAATAAGAAATAAGACCAGCTGAAGTTAATGACCCCACAATTTGACATGATTTGACCCAAAACTGAGCTCATGGAAATTCATCCTACTTGGGCTCAAAACTGTTTTTGTGCAATTTGACTTTTTGAAAGATTAGAAAAGTTTGACTTATTTGAGTTTTGATTCAAAATGGTGGACAGATAATGATGTTATAAGATAAATCAAACCTAGTGCAAGCTACATCTATGAGTTTTGAACATAAAACAAGACTTTGGCTTTTGAAAATTATAACGATTAAGCATAAGTTATTTGAAGATGGATTTTGACTTTTGAGCTTATGTAGGTGCAATAACAAGGCGAGATAAGAGCTCAAATGGACTAAACAAGCATAGAGTAACAAGTCTTAAGCATCGAACTATCCTCTAAAAGCAGTTTACATGCACAATCCAAACACCCTTTAAAACCGACATGCAAACTTAAAGCGATAAGAACATCGAACCGAGATAGTACCATTGATCAAACTGAGTTCACATGACCATAATACAACTATATAAACACATTTTAACTATTGGTGACTACAGATAAACATTCAAGCATAAAATGCAATATTGAAAAAAAAATTGGAAATGAGAATAGAACTCACAAATGTCCAGCTGGTATGCAGACTAAAACCAAAACCATAACTACTCTATGCTAATCTAATCCAACCCCAAAGCACCACTGCATCAACCCAAATTCCAAAACCAAACCAATTTCACCCAGTTTGACTTTTGTTGACCTTGATCCAACATTGCTTGATATGGATGCTTAAGCTTACAAAAATCTTTGATAAGCTTAAATAAGCTGATTTGAGTTTAAAAATAAGCTTCTTGATAAGGTTTTAAAAGGTACCATTTGAGGGTCGTTTAAGTCCTTATTTGATCACTTTGTATCCGTTATTGCTTAATATCGTTCCTTTTCACTTTTTAGGTCTCGTGAAAGCAAAATCTTTGGAATGACACTTATTTGGACGAAAGGCGCGAATATATGAAGAAAATGGCCAAAGTCGAAATCGAGACACTCAGATTCTTGAATGTAGAAGGCGGCGTCGGTCGGTGTTAATGCGGCCGCGTCGGAGAATTATTGTGACGGGACGAACTCAAAACTCGTATTTTCAAGAGGCGGCGTCTAGTGGTGAAAAGAGTAGGCCGTCGCTACTCGGGCGGCCTAGATGCAATCCAGACGGCGTCGAAAGGAAGACGTCGCGGACATAAGGTGGCGCCGTCGCAAGGTTAACGTGGCCAAGACGAAACCCTAATGGCGGCGACACGGCGTCACTAAACATAAGGTGGCCGTCGCAATTGTAATCTTATATATAGAATCCGAATTTTTCGGTCTTTGTGTGGAGAGTCTTTGGGTAAAACCTAAAACCGAACCTAAGGTGTCTTGTACAGTATTTTAGGGTTTTAACCCTATCTTACACCAAGATAAGTCTTTGCTTCATTAATTCAATTATGTCTTTGATTATTTGTGTGTATGCTTGCATGTTCTCCATGTCCGGCTAATTTATTTGTGTGTTTGCTTAGGAAGTATGAAACTTAATTATTGAATATTGATTGGTTGTTTCTTATCTTAGTTGATTTATGATTTAGTAATGCGATAGGTCATCCGTTGTGCACTTAATGCTTGATTCATCTTTGTGAACCTTAGAGTATAATTACCTGAGTGATTGTAGGCTAAAACATCCGAAGAGCGCCTTAGAGTAGGAGTCTATAATCTCAAGTGGATTTGTAGACAAGACCCTTTGGTAAGTTCAAAGAGTTAGGGAGAAAGCATACCTACAACTTTAGACACACAACGCAACTAGGAATAAGGCGTGACACTCAACCATCAATAGGAGATAATTAAGGAGTAATACAAACTAAGTAAACACATCTTTAAACTATCATACGAGCACACATTAATTAGACATAGACTCCCACAACCTTAGTTTAGATAATTAGATAATAGTAGAGTAATCGGTAGAAATACCAACCCCCAAATCCAATACCCGAGATTCGTACCTTTCCATTTTCATAAAATATAAAAGATAAAAATAATCTTCCTCAACCTTAACCTTAGCGTAGTAACTCCCTACTAGCATTCCTATTCCCAGAGAACGATATCAATACCCGTGGCTTACCCTAATTACTACACTACAACGATTAGGTTCATCGCCTAGGGTGTTATAAAACTTGCTCAAGAAAGGAAGTTCCTTTGACCCGAACGACGTGTGGCGTTATCAAGTTTTAGGCGCCGTTCGGGAATAGAATAGCTAGTTAGTAGTCCACCTCGTTTAGGTTCTTTGCTTAATTCCTATCAAGTAAACTTTTTTCTCATTTTAGCTTCCTCATAGTCTATCCCCTTCTTCGTGACCTTTGTTCGTAACCATTTTCATTAACTATTCCGTTAGCGTTATGGAGAACGCGAATCATAAAACGTCACCCAATCAACGAAATCCACTACATAATCTACCCTTTCCACTCCAAAATGAGATCTTGAGGTTCCAAATATCATGATGAATCCTTTCACGAGGCGTGGACTCGAATTAAATATTTATTACAAAAGTCCTTTATCATGGTATTGATTTCTGTTTCCACTACAATTCTTTTACACTCGTATCGCCTACGAAACCCAAAGGAGACTTGACTATGTAGCGGATGGGGATATTTGGGGACGTGTGTTCAAATGCATGGAAACCTTTGAGATTCACGCCCAATTTAGAAGTGGAACATGGGACCCAAAACGAATCTTTAGACCTATTTTCAATTTGGAAACTTGGTCCGAAAGGTTGTTTAGGAAGGAGATGAGTAGAGTTGAGGTACCAAGGTGCATGTCATGGTTAGGCGCTACCACAAAGACAAAATGAATACATAGGTGATCTTGATAAGATGGAGGATGAGTAGGAAATCAATCCCATCGGATAACCCACAAGTCCTAACATCACTTGAGGAACACATCACCTATAACTTACCCGGAAGAAGTAGAAGAGACTATAGGAGCCCCGATTGATAGGGAACCTTTGGACCAAACGCCACTAGAGAATGTAGGTTTAGATGATTGTTGTCATGACCTCTCTCTTAGTCCTAGGGAAGTTCCTAATTTTGATGAACCGGAGCCTCAACCAAAAACCTTACCCAATGTTCCGTCTTTAGATGTGAATCTTGGAATTGAATTAGGCCCCAATCCACCCATCAAAATAGATAGTCCGGGTAGTTGCTTGATAAAGGTGGTAGATTCTAGGCCATGTAGAGTGGAAGCTAATATAGGAGTAACCCATGACCTTACACACTTATATCACCCATTCATGGTTGATAACAAGAAACACTATGGGTTTAAATCGGGTTTATTAGGTCAAGATGGATCCTTAACTAAGAATATTTTGAAGTTGATAGAAGATGATCCATTTTTAGGAGGGAGATTTAATTCACCCGCTACACCAATAGACTTAGGTAAGGTTATAATGAATGGAGCACACTCCTTTGAGCATATAAATCACCCATCACCTCTCTCACGTAGCAAATTTCCACCCTAAGGGTGTGTATTGCTACTATCACCCGACTTAAACTTAAGTGTAGAAAAACTTCCCTTTATCTCGTTAAATAAGGGTAGAGTCGGGCTCGTGACTCGAACAAAAACAAGCGCTTCTTGGGAGGCAACCCATGTGTATTTGTTTTTCATTTTCATTTGTGTGTCGTATATCTTTTATTGATTGTTTATTCTCATGTTTAAATTTGTAAAAATGCTTTATTTTGTTTTTAACCTCGTCTTAATTGCATATAAAGGTATTTTACATAAGGGATAAGTGTAGGGAGGATTACACACGTTTTCAAAAGAAACGTAAACATGAGAATAACAATTAACTAAAAGATATATATGTTTGTTTGTTCGAGTCAAATGCTTGTATCGAGTCATAATGGATGTTTTGCGAAATTTTTCCAGATTCTAAAGATGTAAATTTTCGAATTTTTCCGTAAAATCGCAGACCGCTTTTGTCGGGATAACTTTGACGTCGAGATTGCAACTGACGGCGTCGGGAAGGGGTAAAACATCGATTACTTTTTCTCGCTTCGAGCTACTTATAAATTTTGGAATTTTCCAGTCTTAATTTTCTTAGAAATTCAGTAAACATCCATTCCACAAGCATTATATCTTAGTTTAAATCGAGTCTTATATATTATTACCATGATTTTACTGCGAAGGTTTTGTTTGTTTTCTTCAAGTGTGCGGGTTTAGTTTGTCAAGAAGAAGTTACATAAGATTGGAAGGAGCTTTTCACGCAATAATTCTTCTTGGAAAAGAGTTTAACCACCACTTTACACGGATCCTACCGAGCTAATCGGGGAGTATTAGTTTCTTTCGTTTTAATTACCTTCCATTATCATAACTTTGATACTTTCGGGAACATTGGGGACAATGTTCGGTTTAAGTGTAGGGAGGGAAAATAAAGCGGGAACTTTGAAACTATGCTTATCCTTGATTATTTGTTTAAATCAATTGTGATTGAGTAATAAACCATGAGAAAATGTCGGTTAGGGTAATTTTGGCACCAAATTTAAAATTTTTCATGACATATAGGAGTGGGCCATTAGTCTTAACAAAAGCGTCTCACGGATAGGAAGTTGCATGACTAGCACAAAAACCTTACCACCCAAATTCCACCAAAATGTGAGGATCGCCCTTAGATTAGTAGGAATAAAGCATTCATCTTTAATGCTTAGAGTGTGAACCGGTAGTATATTAGATTCTAGAACTTGTTTTGTGATGCATTCCAAGATCGCAGTGAGGCTACACTTGTGTAGTTAGGAATAACTAAATGATAAGAGGCATTAGGATAACCCTTGTTTGATACCGTAATATAATTACTTCTTCCACATCGGTTGAGTAATTCCCCACACCGCTGCGTTGTACTCATCTTTAGTACACGATACCCCTAGTTAACCCCTCGAGCCTATCCTTTTCGCGGTTCTCGTGATATTTCGGTTTTTCGGAATATCAATGAAAACATTGTTTACACCCCCCCAAATATACACCCAAATCGCCTTAGCCTACCCCTTATGCACTCACTTTTAGTGCAAATGTTTGTTATCACCCTAAACCCTTAGTTCAATTATCTAGTTGCTTGCATAAGTTGCTAAGTCGAGTCATATCCTTTGTATCTGAGTTTTGGGACGATTGGGATTCATGGGAAAAGTTAAAGTTTATGAAATGACGGAAGGGAACGTTAAAATTCAAATTCCCTTTGTTGCGTAATAATGTACCCCAAGTGTTTTAATCTTTTCAAATCGGGTCAAATTAGTGTTAGAGTAATAAAAACTCAAGTGTAGGGATGTGCTCATAAATCCCTAGTATTTTGATGTTATCGTAGAGGATGGTAGAGTAAAAGTGTATGAAAAAAAAAAAAAAAAAAAATCGAAAAAAAATAGAAAAGAGAAAAAATAGAGTGTAAAAAAAAAAAAAAAAAAAAAAAAATACGGGCTACCATCCTACGTCTATCTTTAAATTTATGTTTGTTTATTTCAGTTATCTAGAGTTTAGAAGTGTCAGTCTTGGCTTAGCAACGCCATTCTTCATATGCATTTAACATAGAGATTTTGACTTACCACCACTAAATAGCCTATCCCACCAAACCCTTGTTTCCTACAGTAAGCCTAACATTACAACCCTTTAAAGACCTCTTTGATAGTCTTTCCTAGGTGCTTACGCCAAAGCGATGGAGGTTTGATCTATTCTCAAGCCTATGGTAATCTATGTACTAGGACCGGTTAATGAGTGTTTATCTTCCATTTCTATATTGTTATATTTCATTTATACACCCGAGAGATGTGAGTATCCAAACACCCCATGTGAGGTGCTAGTATGTAATTCTGTGCTTGTTATGACTTTCTTGGGCTTATATGTGTTGTGGACCGTTTTGAATTAATGCTTCATGACCCCTAACTTATAAATTAATTGGCTAAAAGCACATTTGCTGAGGACAAGCAAATAACAAGTGTAGGGATATTTGATAAGGTTTTAAAGGTACCATTTGAGGGTCGTTTAAGTCCTTATTTGATCACTTTTGTATCCGTTATTGCTTAATATCGTTCATTTCACTTTTTAGGTCTCGTGAAGGCAAAATCTTGGAATGACACTTATTTGGACGAGAAAGGCGCGAATATATGAAGAAAATGGCCAAAGTCGAAATCGAGACACTCACGATTCTTTGAATGTAGAAGGCGGCGTCGGTGTTAATTGCGACGCCGTCGGAGAATTATTGTGACGGACGAACTCAAAACTCGTATTTTCAAGAGGCGGCGTCTAGTGGTGAAAGAGTAGGCCGTCGCTACTCGGGCGACCTAGATGCAATCCAGACGGCGTCGGAAAGGCAAGAGGACGTCAGACATAAGGTGGCGCCGTCGCAAGGTTAACGTGGCCAAGACGAAACCACAATGGCGGCGACACGGCGGCGCCACTAAACATAAGGTGGCCGTCGCAATTGTAATCTTATATAGAATCCGAATTTTCGGTCTTTGTGTGGAGAGTCTTTGGGTAAAACCTAAAACCGAACCTAAGGTGTCTTGTCAAGTATTTTAGGGTTTTTAACCTATCTTACACCAAGATAAGTCTTTGCTTCATTAATTCAATTATGTCTTTGATTATTTGTGTGTATGCTTGCATGTTCTCCATGTCCCGCTAATTTATTTGTGTGTTTGCTTAGGAAGTATGAAACTTAATTATTGAATATTGATTGGTTGTTTCTTATCTTAGTTGATTTATGATTTAGTAATGCGATAGGTCATCCGTTGTGCATAATGCTTGATTCATCTTTGTGAACCTTAGAGTATAATTACGAGTGATTGTAGGCTAAAACATCCGAAGAGCGCCTTAGAGTAGGAGTCTATAATCTCTAAGTGGATTTGTAGACAAGACCCTTTGGTAAGTTCAAAGAGTTAGGGAGAAAGCATACCCTACAACTTTAGACACACAACGTGACTAGGAATAAGGCGTGACACTCAACCATCAATAGGAGATAATTAAGGAGTAATACAAACTAAGTAAACACATCTTTAAACTATCATACGAGCACACATTAATTAGACATAGACTCCCACAACCTTAGTTTAGATAATTAGATAATAGTAGAGTAATCGGTGAAATACCAACCCCAAATCCAATACCGAGATTGTACCTTTCCATTTCATAAAATATAAAAAGATAAAAATAATCTTCCTCAACCTTAACCTTAGCGTAGTAACTCCTACTAGCATTCCTATTCCCCAGAGAACGATATCAATACCGTGGCTTACCCTAATTACTACACTACAACGATTAGGTTCCTTTGCCTAGGGTGTTATAAAACTTGCTCGAAGAAAGGAAGTTCCTTTACCCGAGCGACGCGTGTGGCGTTATCACTTCTAAGAGCTTATGAATAAGAGTTGGGCGAGATTTTCAACGATGGCTGGAAAATATGAATTTGCATGAAACCTTGATATTGAAGATTAAAAGTAAATTAGAATAATAAGGTGACTTGAGTTTAATACATTTGAAGCTTAAAGTTACATTTTAGCACACTAATTAAGATAACTTAAAAGAAACGACATACAAAGGAAACTAAAAACTAACTAACTCTTCTATCTTCCTTCTCATGCTTCCTTTTATAATCCAGACTCTTTCTCTCTCTATTCTGAGCAGATCCCATCACTTTTCTTGACCATTGGATTGCTTGAAAGATCTTGGCCATTGAATCCGTTTTGGCGCCAAAAGTCTTTTGACGATGGGTGAGGTTGAGTGAATGGGGAGGAGGTAATTAATGATATTTGGTTATTGGTGGAGGTAGAGGGACATGGATGGTGATATGTTGAGGTGGAGGTGAGGGAGCTTGAGTTTGTAGAAGCGATTGAGAAGGAAGACTTTAGGCGCCAATGGTTGTTGACGGATATTTGGTGGAGCTTTAATAGCGGGGGTCCAAAAGGTAATTGGTCGGGTTCAAAAAGAATGGCGAGGGTCACAAGTGGTATTGGCGGGTCAAAAGGGTTTAAAGGTTTTAAAACACAAGGACTATTGTTGCAAATTCACGAAAATACAAGGACCTAGGTGCCATTTTGCAAAGTTGCTCCAAGGGACTAAAAGTGACAAGTTTTAATAATACAAGGACCAAACTTGGCGTTTCCAATTTCAAGGACCATTTATGACATTTTCAAACTTGAGGACCAAAGTTGTAGTTTTGCAAATTTTAAACTTTGAAGGGTTTGTTTAACAACTTTTGAATCCATGGACCTTAAATGACATTTTCTTTATTTTGATTTACAGGGGATTTTTGACAACTTTTGAAACTTGGGGACTAAAGCGCCAATTTTGAAAATTTGATCGTTTTTCATCGATTTTGATCTTTTGCATTTAAAACACATAAAACACTGATTTGTGATATTTTCATCATTTTGATGCATTTTTGAGTGTTTTCAGATGTTTTTGCAGTCTAGATAGTACAAAAATGATGAGTATTTAGACACTCATCAGAAAGCGTGTAAAATTGGAGGAAAATGAGTAAAAACGGAAGAAAACGTGTAAAAACGGACAAAAACGTGCAAAAACGAATGAAAACGTGTAAAAATGGATGAAACGTGCAAAAACGGACGAAAACGTGTAAAAACAGACGAAACATGTAAAAAGGGACGAAAACGTGAAAAAACAGATGAAAATGTGTAAAAACGGACGAAAACGTGAAAAAACATACGAAAACATGTAAGAACGGACGAAAACGTGTAAAAACGGATGAAAACGAGTAAAAACGAATGAAAACGTGTAAAAATGGCGAAAACGCAAAATGAATGAAAGCGTATAAAATGGGCGAAAATGTGCAAAAGCGGACGAAACATGTAAAAAGCAGATGAAAAGATGTAAAAACAGACGAAAACGTGTAAATACAGACGAAAACATGTAAAACCGGACTAAAACATGTTAAAACGGACGAAACGTGTAAAAGCAGGGCAACGAGTAAAAGCGAAAAAAACATGTTAAAGCGGATGAAAGCGTGCAAAACAAATGAAGCGTATATAAATGGATGAAAGCGTGCAAAAGCGGATGAAAGCGTGTAAAAGCGGACGAAAACGTAAAGCGGGCGAAACATGTAAAAGCGGACGGCGTGTAAAAGCGGATGAAAGCGTAAAACGGACGAAAACAGTATTAATTAAGAAAACGTGTAAAAGCAGGGCGATAAGGTGTAAAATGGGCCAAAACGTAAGAAAACCAAATTTTCGGTTGTTTACTAACGACCGTTACTTAATTTTCATTTGAAAACTACAGTGACCTTTTATGTAATTAACTCATTTGAAAACAAGATGACAAGGGTTTTTTGGTCATTTCATACGGATTTGGACTGGATCCGTAACAACAATAAAGCACAATGACTGAATCAGTCAAAAAAAAAGTTTATAACTTAAAGTGAATGGGGGAGGAGGTAATTAATGATATTTGGATATTGGTGGAGGTAGAGGGGACATGGATGGTGATATGTTGAGGTGGAGGTGAGGGGAGCTTGAGTTTGCAGAGAAGCAGTTGAGAAGGAAGACTTTGGCGCCAATGGTTGTTGACGGATATTTGGTGGAGCTTTAATAAGCGGGGGTCCAAAAGGTAATTGGTGGGGTTCAAAAGAATGGCGGTCATGAAGTGGTATTGGCGGTCAAAAGGGGTTTAAAGGTTTTAAAACACAAGGACTATTGTTGCAAATTCGAAAATACAAGGACCTAGGTGCCATTTTGCAAAGTTGCTCAAGGGACTAAAAGTGACAAGTTTAATAATACAATGACCAAACTTGGCGTTTCCAATTTCAAGGACCATTTATGACATTTTTCAAACTTGAGAGACCAAAGTTATAGTTTTGCAAATTTTAAACTTTGAAGGGTTTGTTTTAACAACTTTTGAATCAATGGACCTTAAATGACATTTTCTTTATTTTGATTTACAGTGGACCTTTTTGACAACTTTTGAAACTTGGGGACTAAAGCGCCAATTTTGCAAATTTGATCGTTTTCATCGATTTTGATCTTTTGCATTTAAAACACATAAAACAACGATTTGTGATATTTTCATCATTTTGATGCATTTTGAGTGTTTTCGGATGTTTTTGATCTAGATAGTACAAAATGATGAGTATTTAGACACTCATCAATCCCCACACTAAGATATTGCTAGTCCCTAGCAATGTTTTAAAACTTCAATGGATTTTAAAACTCTTTACCAAAAGCCATCACTTCGGAGTAGCCAAATGTTTGATTCAAGTAAGAAACTTGGTACACTTGATAACCAAATAATTTTGAGCAAATCATAAGTCAGAAGCGGTTTGATTTGTCTTTACCGGCCGTTTGCTCGGACTAGCCAACTCTTAGATAAATTATCAATATTATCTTTGGTGGTGATTACCAATTATGGATTTTCCATCGCCTTTACCACAAGCCATAAACTTGCAGGGCTAGCCAACTCTTCACTTTTTAGGATATGGTGAGTTGAGAACCATACAATTTTGGGCAAATTGTAAGCCATATAAGCGATTTGAGAAATCTTTACCAAGAGCCGTTTGCTCTGGATTAGCCAATCCTTCATCTATTAGACATGGCGGATGATAATCAGTAAGATGAATAAGTGAAAACACTTATTCCAAAAAAAATTTTGGCCAAAAGCGGGAATTGGGCGGATAATATATGAGATTAGTGAGAATTCCCCACACTTAGAAATGAATATTGCCCTCAATATTCAAAGTACCGTGATTATGCGAAACAAAGAACGTGAAAGGAAATACTACGGCCAATATTATGAAAGAGATTTTTTTTTTTTTTTTAGAAACTTATATATATATATATATATATATATATATATATATATATATATATATATATATATATATATATATATATATATATATATATATATATATATATATATATATATATATATATATATATATAACATGTGGGGCATTACCCCACACTAAGGTGGTAGAAAGGGGTAAGAAGTCGAAATATGGGTGAAAACCCATATGGTGTGTCTCTTGTTTTGATTACCGAGTCGCTAGCTTGACTCGACCCCGAATTCATTGGTTCATGGGAAGCAAAGTGGAAGAAACAATCTCCATCGGACTTTCATTCAAGATGTTTGGATAAACATTGAAGCACGCGAAAGTTCCACACCGATGAGATATAGAGACAGACACGGCTCACGGATGATAAATGAAAATGCGGGGTCAAAGATAGTATCCTCATTCCAAGGAGAAAAGGAAAGAGCAACCACACCATTAGTGAAGAATGGAATAAATATGTGCATCACAATGCATGTCCATTCCTCATCGAAAGAAGCAAATCACCATTTTGACATTTTAAGCTTAAATTTGAAGCTTTTATGGTGATTGGTAACAAAATTCCGGGAGGAGAGGCTGGAAGCGGTTCTTGATCAGCAGTTTTCAAGAAAAGGATGTCTCCTCCGAATCAAGTAAGTATTGTCAATTCTGTTGGAATCGACTCATCACTAAGAAAATCATCGACCTCCTTCCAAAGTTGTCATCTTCCTCATCCGGGTGAGAAGGAATGGAAGAGTCGAAATGGGATAAGAAATGAGTGGATGATCATTATATAGGAGATTTCTAGTTTCTCCAAGATCGGCTTGAAATCAAAGAGATAATCGTCACTTTCGATGAAAGTGGTGATGTGAGTGAGTTCATCGGTGAACTCCTCGAAGAGGATCGGGGCGGGGTGATGCCTCAACATACTCGATGTCTCCATAAGATTTACAATCATCGCTAAAATCGGAGAAAGTCTCAAATGATCATTTGAACACTCGAGAGGGAAGAAGAATCACACATATGATCGAAATTTCTGTGACTCTCGGGATTGGGACAAGGTCCTCAACACTAGACTTTATAAATTCGTCCGATTCCTTTTCGGGAGCAGTGTCAAGATGCTCATCCCCATATTCGGAGAGTGAGTGGGAGCTTGGTGTGATAACAATAGGCGAGGGAGTTTAGAAGGACTAGCATACATATGTTTAATACTTTCCATTTGTTCTTACGCTAGTAATTCCATCATAGTCTTTTCTCCCGACTTTTCATGGAAGGAATTTCAACTGGTGAACTTGATGAACCGTTATAAAATTGTAGGATATCAAGGATATCTTCATCATCATCGTCATCGAGAATGAAAGCGGAATCGAGAGCTAGATTTGGCGCTTTTTCTTTTGCAATTGATTCCCTAATAGATTGTTCAAAGGCAATTTGGGAATCTAATTTAGCGACCACGCTCTTGACTAACAAAACTTCCATGGATTTCTCATTTGGATTATCTTGGGAGTGTTTACATTCCTTCAAATCTTTCACTAAATCCAAAAGATCAAGGAGAAGATTTTGAGAAGTGGCTCAGTTGGTCTTGTAGAGGTTGGCCATGATCTGAAGAGTCGTAATTGTTACAAGGAAATGGATTCCTTGTTTGACAATCCGAGCTAGAGTGAGGACCTCCACAATACTCACAACAATAAAAGCGATGTGGCATGAGTGGTATGTGTTGTAGTCATAATTGTTATCGGGAACACGCTTTCATAGACAAGCGTGTTTCACGATTGACAATCGAACTGGAATGTGAACCACCACGGTACTACAACAATAAAGCTGCTTGAGTCTCATGATGTGGCGGTGATGGAATAAATCGGTCGTGTTATGGTAGGAATAGGGATCCTAGTTATAGACGGACCCGTTTCACGATTCCACCACGCTACAAGCGGGGCAATTGCCACCATTATAAGGACCACCACACCATTGACAACCAAGAGGGTGAGGATAAGACATAGAAAGAATCAAAAGGTTTTAGAGGGTAAGAAATGAAGAATCAAAAGGTAAGAGGGTAAAGAGGAATATTTTGGTGTTTTGAAAAACATGATGATAAAAACAAAGAATGAAAATATTTTTGGCGTTTTAACACTTTAGGAAAAGTGCTAATGAACTTTTGGATTTTGATAACTTTACAAAAACTTTATACAAAAGGTGGGGTATGTGCAAGAATAGATCCGAAAAAGGTTAACACACGCTAAAGCCTCCCGTGACGCCAAAATTTGATTGGTGCTGAACTAGTCAAGTCTAATCACACAAGCTAGCCACTTGTGAATGGCTAACCGTAATAGACTTAAAACTGCTCAGAAACCAATACAATGAAGTCCTGGAGAATAGAATGAATTCCCGGGTCGTTAAGTCCCACGGAGACTCAATGGTGTGTAAACACTTGATCAGACGGTAGAATGATCACTAATGATAGTGATCAGTAAGGAATTGGATGGATAATTACACTACTGAAAAAGTTTATAAATTACAACGGCTTAAATGCAAATTAAGAAAATTAAAAAGTTAAAATATATTAAATAAACGCTATCACTATTTTTAAAATGATGTTTTTGATTTTATGTTTTTACAAAACTGAAATTAAAAACTACGCGACGTAAAACAGAAAATGTAAATCTTACACAATATTAACCCTAAAAATATGAAAATGATATTTTTACAAACCTAATGATAAAATAAAATTTATAGAAAAATAAAATTATTTTATAACTATTTAATTAATTATTATTAATTAAAACTAATTTTAACTATTAAATAATTACCTAAAATACAAGAAAATATGAAACAAAGCTAGAAAAATAAAATTTTGACTTAGAAAATCTAAAATAACAAAATAGAATTTTCAAAACTATTTTTGTATTTTTTCGATTATTTTCTATTTTTATGAATTAAAACTATTAAAAACTAATTAAATTATCTAAAAATACAAATTTAACTAAGAAAATCTAGAAAAATATTTTTGTCTTTTATTTTATCTTAACTTAGGAAAATTGAAAACTTATTTTTTGAAACTTTTACGAATTTTTGTATTAAATCTATTTAAAATGCTTAAAACTAATTAAAATCAAGAAAAATAGCAAACCGACTTGGAAAATCTGAAAATTCGGAAAACTCTAAAATTATATTTGGAATCTAGGAAAAATGGAAAAACAGGTCTTGTGTGTAGGAATTTGAGATCGCTATACAAGTGCTTATTGAAATAAGCACTTGAATAAACCAAAGGGACACAACAAGTACCAAACTGAAACAGAAGGTGTAATATGATAAAACTACTCTAATGCAACTTAAAACAACAAGTCTTAACCTCTAATAAGTGATTGAGCAGTTTGATGATTTTGAGATATAAGCTAAAAAGCGGTTTAGGTGGCTACTTGGAACAAGAAAACAAGCACTTGAATAAGGCTGAAACTAAAACCAACAATTGGAACCTAAACTAGACACGGTTGAGAATGTCTAAACCAAATACGAGACCTTGGTGAGCAAAATGAGCCTGTCAGGACCTTGCAAGATCTGTCGCAGACTCGAGTGTTAAGCGAGTCGATTGCACAGAACACATATACCCATGTTGACAAGCCTTTTTGGGGCTTTTAAAATTTGATAAAAATCTGCAAAAATGCTAATAAGAAATAAGACCGGTGAAGTTAATGACCCACAATTTGACATGATTTGACCCAAACCGAGCTCATGGAAATTCATCCTATTTGGGCTCAAACTGTTTTTGTGATTTTGACTTTTGAAAGATTAGAAAAGTTTGACTTATTTGAGTTTTGATTCAAAATGGTGGATGAGATATGATGTTATAAGATAAATCAAACCTAGTGCAAGCTACATCTATGAGTTTTGAACATAAAACAAGACTTTGGCTTTTGAAAATTATAACAGATTAAGCATATAAGTTATTTGAAGATGGATTTTGACTTTTGAGCTTATGTAGGTGCAATAACAAGGCAGATAAGAGCTCAAATGGACTAAATAAGCATAGAGTAACAAGTCTTAAGCCTTGAACTATCCTCTAAAATAGTTTACATGCACAATCAAACACCACTTTTAAAAGCGACATGCAAGCTTAAGCGATAAGAACATCGAACGAGATAGTACCATTGATCAAACCGAGTTCACATGACCATAATACAACTATATAAACACATTTTAACTATTGGTGACTACAGATAAACATTCAAGCATAAAATGCAATATTGAAAAAAAATTGGAAATGAGAATAGAACTCACAAATGTCCAAATTGGTATGCGAGACTAAAACCAAAACCATAACTACTCTATGCTAATCTAATCCAACCCAGCACCACTTGCATCAACCCAAATTCCAAAACCAAGCCAATTTCACCCAGTTTGACTTTTGTTGACCTTGATCCAACATTGCTTGACATGGATGCTTAAGCTACAAAAAGCTTTGATAAGCTTAAATAAGTGATTTGAGTTTAAAATAAGCTTCACAGAGCTTATGAATAAGAGTTGAAACGAGATTTTCAACGATGGCGGAAAATATGAATTTGCATGAAACCTTGATATTGAAGATTAAAAGTAAATTAGAATAATAAGGTGACTTGAGTTTAATACATTTGAAGCTTAAAGTTACATTTTAGCACACTAATTAAGATAACTTAAAAAGCGACATACAAAGGAAACTAAAACTAACTAACTCTTCTATCTTCCTTCTCATGCTTCCTTTTATAATCCGGACTCTTTCTCTCTATTACGAAAGCGGATCCCATCACTTTTCTTGACCATTGGATTGCTTGAAAAGATCTTGGCCATTGAATCCGTTTTGGCGCCAAAAGTCTTTTGACATGGGTGAGGTTGAGTGAATGGGGAGGAGGTAATTAATGATATTTGGATATTGGTGGAGTAGAGGGACATGGATGGTGATATGTTGAGGTGGAGGTGAGGAGCTTGAGTTTGCGAGAAAGCGATTGAGAAGGAAGACTTTGGCGCCAATGGTTGTTGACGGATATTTGTTGGAGCTTTAATAGCGGGGGTCCAAAAGGTAATTGGTGGGGTTCAAAAGAATGGCGGTCATGAGTGGTATTAGCGAGTCAAAAGGGTTTAAAGGTTTTAAAACACAAGGACTATTGTTGCAAATTCCGAAAATACAAGGACCTAGGTGCCATTTTGCAAAGTTGCTCAAGGGACTAAAAGTGACAAGTTTTAATAATACAAGGACCAAACTTGGCGTTTTCCAATTTCAAGGACCATTTATGACATTTTCAAACTTGAGGACCAAAGTTGTAGTTTTGCAAATTTTAAACTTTGAAGGGTTTGTTTAACAACTTTTGAATCCATGGACCTTAAATGACATTTTCTTTATTTTGATTTACGAGGATTTTGACAACTTTTGAAACTTGGGGACTAAAGCGCCAATTTTGAAAATTTGATCGTTTTCATCGATTTTGATCTTTTGCATTTAAAACACATAAAACAACGATTTGTGATATTTTCATCATTTGATGCATTTTGAGTGTTTCGGATGTTTTTGCGATCTAGATAATACAAAATGATGAGTATTTAGACACTTCATCGAAAGCGTGTAAAATTGGAGGAAAATGAGTAAAAGCGGAGAAAACATGTAAAAGCGGACAAAAGCGTGCAAAAGCGATGAAAGCGTGTAAAATGGATGAAACGTGCAAAAGCAGACTGACGTGTAAGCAGACGAAACATGTAAAGGGACGAAACGTGAAAAACGAGATGAAAATGTAAAAAGCGGACGGCATTGAAAAACATACGAAAACATGTAAAAGCGGACGACGTGTAAAAGCGGATGAAAACGAGTAAAAACGAATGAAAACGTGTAAAAAATGACGGAAACGTGCAAAAATGAATGAAAACGTATAAAAATGGACGAAAATGTGCAAAAACGGACGAAACATGTAAAAACAGATGAAAAGATGTAAAAACAGACGAAAACGTGTAAATACAGACGAAAACATGTAAAACCGGACTAAAACATGTTAAAACGGACGAAAACGTGTAAAAACAGACGAAAACGAGTAAAAACGAAAGAAAACATGTTAAAACGGATGAAAACGTGCAAAAACAAATGAAAACGTATATAAATGGATGAAAACGTGCAAAAACGGATGAAAACGTGTAAAAACGGACGGCGTGTAAAAGCGGGCGAAACATGTAAAGCGGACGACGTGTAAAAGCGGATGAAAGCGATGTAAAAGCGAATGACGGTATTAGCGGAAAGCGTGTAAAAGCAGGGCGATAAGGTGTAAAATGAATGACGTAAGAAAACCAAATTTTAGGTTATTTACTAACGGCCAGATTACTTAATTTTCATTTGAAAACTACGGTGACCTTTTATGTAATTAACTCATTTGAAAACAAGATGACAAGGGTTTTGGTCATTTCATACGGTTTGGATGGATCCGTAACAACAAGAAAGCACAATGGTGAATCGATCAAAAAAAGTTTATAACTTAAAGTGAAAAATCCAACAAACCACGGTGACCATCATGTAATTAACTCTAAAGAAAAAAAAAAAAAAAAAAAAAAACAAAAAAAAAAAAAAAAAAAACTCACGTACAATATTAAGTTTAGCAATAATTTGGTAACATCATATTTTTACACAAACAAATAACGATAAAAGGAATCAATAACATACGTGTGTCATTGTGTTTACAATCATGACACAGAACCGTGAAACACACTGATAGAAACCAAATTTATCCTTTAATTTTTCACAACTCAAAACCCTACTAGCGCCTGTGATTGGATGATAAATATCTCTTTAACAAAGAATAAATATTTTTTGAATGATATTAGTTAACATCGATTCAACATCAACCTTTTAAAAAACAAAACATATATCTAAACTATTGATTTGGAGAAGATAAAGAAGTAGAAGAAATTACCTTAGTGATTATGGAGGCGGTGGAGATGCAAAATTTGTTTTTCAAAAAGTGATGTCATATGATACTTATTGGTCAAAACACATAAATAGTTCATGCAAAAGTCATGGTATTTATTTGGAGATACTCTTAATATATTAGCTTAATATTCTTAATTTTAGTTTCTTGAAGAAGCTAAGTAACATATTATATTTAAATAGATAGGTTTTTATTGTTTGAAAAGATGAGTGATATTCACATCACGTCTTTAATGCATGCATTCTGATTTGTGCGTTATATTGTTATGCGATATAAACATAATACACAAATTGTGATCGTCGTCAAAAGATGTGTGTGAATATCAATTCCCTGAAAAATATCTTGCCATATCTAGAATTTGAAAAATGGTTTTATCACGTCTATCAATGACTTGGCTTTATTTTTGATGATGTGGGTTTTTGTGCCATGTGACGTGGCATTTATCGTCTAATATATTAGGCTATGCACAATGGCGAACTGGTTAAATCGGTGTGTCATTTTCTCTCCAACTGACGACGACGACCTAGTTGTCACGGTGGTGACTGAGATTTTTTTTTTTTTTTTAATTCAAATATTTTTAAAAACAAAATTAAACTTCATTAATAAAAATACTTAACATTACAACAATAATTAAAACTTAAACTAATAAAGCGTAGGCGTTACAATACTTATTAAAAGCGAAACTAATAATCTAAGTTGTGGCGTTCTTTGATTCTTCGCTTAAGTTGTTCAAGTTCTTGTGGTTGTCGTGCGGGCATATTTGTGTCGAGGGTGTGTTGTAGAAAATTAAATCTTGCGTCCGGTTTGATTATCTTGCCATTGCAAGGCTGGCGATGTTGGACTCAAGTTTCTCCTTTTCAACTTCTCGGCTCGCCTTGCCGCCCCTCTGCAAGCTCCATCTCTTCTGCTTCAACTTTATGTATTCCTCTTCCATATTCTTGGTTTTCCTTACTTGAACTTTTGATCTTGAAAAGTTCTTGGCCATGTTAGTAACAAATGAGCGGGTGGCTCGTGTGTTTCTTCTTGGGCTGCGTCACGACCTTTTGGTCGTGATTCTCAATCTTCTTCCTCGAGAATCATCCACGTCTTGGGGATGAAAAGGACCTTTGTTGACCAGGGTGGTTTCCAAGTCTGGATTTCTTCCCACTAGTCTTGGTGAAAGGGCATCTCAACAGATTTCCAAGCGAGAATGCCTCTCAAACTTTCCAACACTCCTTGATGTAAACTCATGCTTGTGAAGCACACGGTGTCGTTACAAGCCTTTTCATAGTCGTCTTCGTCATTCTCACCGCTTAGTGATTATCCTTGATATTATCCATAATTGCCAAAAGAAACCAACCACAGAGCGAATCCTACCCTTCCATTTGGTGCGTTATGGAGTCGTAGGTTCTTGTTGAACCGGTTTCACTTTCAAAGTGCGCTATCACCTCATCCCAAAACCCACTCCGGTTGATAGAGTTCCTCTTTCCGAATTTTCGACATGTACCCAAGCTCTACAAAGCGCGACCTCTTAGCTTTTGTCCATGGTTTGACGGTGCGGTTGCAACATTCTTGCCCTTCCCCTGTGTGCCCGCTTTGTAACCTTCTTTGATTTGACGGGTGGCGTCTCTTGACATCGTCTTCAACACGAATAGAGCAGTGGTATGAGCCGTGCCCCGAACCTTGTCCCATGAAGCATCTTGAGTCGGGTATTGTTGAGGCGTGTAGCATTGGCGGGGAGGAATTCCATAAAATGCTCATAATCCATATCAAGATTAACAACATGAAGCGGTGAAAGCGATTGATTATGTTGGGAAGATTGTGAGAAATCCATGTTAGGATGATATGATGACCCGCTTGGTGCTTGGTTTTGATTGATACTCGGACGACCGGTGGGAAATATGGGCGATTGACGTTAAATGGGTTTTGATTGTGGTTGTGTTGTGGTAGTCGTGTTTCATAATCAAAGCAAGGTGCTTGAAAACGAACATCCGATTTTGTGGTGGTGTTAAACCGGTTAATTGAAGCGGTGGATCCGGTGAGAAATTCAAGTTAGGGAATTTTGGGGAAGTCGGGATCGTCGGGTTTTGAGTTGGGAGTTTTTCTTTGTGGCATGATGAATATTGAAGAGAAGTTGTTTGAATTGTGTGTTTAAAATGTGTTTGAGGTTGGTATTTATAATGTTGTAAAAGTGGTAAAGTTTGGAAAAAAAAGGGTAAAGTTTGAGCTTAACACTGGTTGTGTGCTCAATAGAGTTATGTTCCTTCTCTCCCAACCGGCGCTTGATTAGATCATCCACAACAGACCCAACCTTGCTCGACCGACTCATTCAACCGACGGCAACCCCTCCCATTGTGCATAGCCTTATGTAGAGATTTTTGAATAGGTTTATATTTTATTTTAATAATTATGGATCTTCTTTTAATGTCTATCAGTCTATGTGACATGCAAAATGTCCTAAATTTTAGACCCTTTCATAGTCTCAAGATATTTAATACAAGTGTTATGTGAAACAATTACAAAACTCTAAATTGTGTTTACCAGATTTATTAACGTAAAATTTATAAAATATTAATTAAACATGAAATATTAAATTTTAAAACCTTATAAATATTAACCATAGTCGATGTCTTTATAATCGTTGTGTTTCAAAATATGTGTTATAAGAAATACATTAATATTTAACGAATTATTATTATTATTATTATTATTATTATTATTATTATTATTATTATTTAAAACAATAGTAATATGGAGAGGGACATAACTAAACAAGTCCAAAAATATACGTTCTCAAAGGGGTAGACCTGTAATTAACCAAAAAGTAACACAAAGGCTGACTACTTCAAGAAAACAATATCCATTGGCATGTAGTGGACATTGTAGCTTGAAGGTCAGGTCATGACTTGTTCAAGACCTCGTTTCGTTGCCCCAATTTTCCATTTCCACTCGGTAACCATCTCTTTCACCAACCCTATAAATATCAACAATACTCACCTTATGACCTCAAACACCAATTACAATGGCCCAAGACGACTACCAGCCACACTCGGTCTTAAGATTCTACCCGACCGAAGAAGAACTCATTTCATTTTACCTCGTGAACAAGCTTCAAGACCTAAGAACAAACACTATTAATCGTGTCATCCCAGTTGTCCATGTCTATGATCATAATCCTAGCCACCTTCCTAGTAAGCATATATCACATTTTTTTGTATACATATTGGATAGGAGGAAACCCTATCAACCCTACCAGAGCCATAATTGGTGATCTGACGGGTAAACCTTTGCAAGTTTAATCTTATTTTTGTGTTGTAGACTTAGCTGGAGAGTTATGTAGACGAGACACCGAGCAATGGTTCTTTTTTGTGCCAAGGCAAGAGCGAGAAGCACAAGGAGGAAGGCCTAGCAGGACCACGGCCTCAGGGTATTGGAAAGCCACGGGCTCGCCCTCTTATGTCTACTCATCGGATAACAAAGTGATTGGAGTAAAAAAGACTATGGTGTTCTATGAAGGGAAGTCTCGTAGTGTGAAGAAAACTGTATGGAAAATGAATGAGTATCGAGCTATTAAAGAAGAGGCAGACGATACCAACACTTTCCCCGTTCCAAAGGTCAGTTACACATATAAAATCGTGTTTGCAAGTTTGATCTTATTATATGTTAATATAATTTGTTTAACTTTTGCAAAATTTATGCAGTTACGACATGAGCTTAGCTTATGTAGAGTGTATGTGGTATCAGGAACCACACGAGCATTTGATAGACGACCTTTAGGTTTAGGGCCGATGGAGAGGGTCCACCCTGAACCGAGCAGGGCTGCCTCAGCTTCACGAAGTATTCTACAAACGTATAGGATTGCAGGCACTTCCGAGTGCCCACGGCCTGAGAGCCCATGCCCAGACCAAGACACGATTGATTTCATGGATAATGTAGTACTTGAACCTCTAAAAGAATGGCAAAATTTTGCTCGTTGAGTTTTAATAACATGGCACTCATTAGGAGACAAATTTATTTGGTAAACAAATTGTATGTAGATATAACTCTTCAAAGTATAATAAAAGTAGGCATAGCCCTTGATTTACATCTCGAGTTTAGTCACATATATATGTATACGATAGTGCTAACACCATACAATGATTATATGGAAATTCTACATATGATATTGAAGTGATATTTGAAGTGGTATATAATGCAACCAAATGATGCAAAAGATAAGGCTCCAAAAGCAATTTGGCATGTTCCAATGTACACTTGCAGTGGAATTAAGACGTGAGTGAAAGTATATGGCCATATGGGTTAAGAACTCATATGATAATTAATAATTTGGTATGGGTCACGATCATAGAATATTGTAAATATAACTATATTGGGGTTTGGCTAATAGGTGATAATTGCGTTGATTTTTAACATAGTATACGCACTAATGTAAAATGCATCGTACAAATTGTCAAAAAAGCTAAACACGTGCACTCACATATACATGCCTTTGCGGTTATATATAGTTACTTTTCTTATGAATAATCATGGTTTAAGTAGTAATGAGTTTTGTAGAAACAAGCAATATACCATGATGATTCGTCTTACATTAATGAAACACGTTAGTAGTTCAAATACTTGCCTTCAAACGCACTACTATATATGTTTTTACTAGGGTAACCGTATTTTGTTGAATTTTTTCCTTTTTTTTTTTTTTTTTTTGAAAATATGAAGTATAGATTAACACAAAACTTGCATAAGTGCTTGCAAGATTCATCCAACACATACCCATGATTCAACTCTACAAACTGAGAAACAAAATGAAATACAAACTACAATACAAGCACTAAAACTTCACATTCTATATTATACTAAAAGCGGGACTAGGTTTTGCAAAACATTTGCGTTAATTGCAAAGTTTTCCAACTTGGCGGCATTTTTGAGGTTGAGTGTCGTTCTGCAAGTAAGTCCTTTAACATTAATAATCTTTCGCAACTTGACAAAAACAATCGCGAGGTTTAAGTGTCGTTGCAAAATAAGTCCTTTAAGAATCATTGCGTCAGCGGGTTTTCCAACACTCGTTAACACTAACATATACTACATTTCCCATAACCATATCAAACCTTAAACCTTTCTAACACAGAGAGAGTCTAAAGCTCAATATATACAGGCCTTCTTAAACATAGACTATATTTCTTTCATGAAGGCAATCAAATAATCAAACTGTAGCACCTCCTCACAGTAAGATTGATCATCATCCATGACAGGCATCATTTGAAATCTTAAACTTGTATTTTGTTGATCTTTGGACGAATAATTTATTAGATTTGAGTCTACCACTACGTATACAAAAATTGGGTAAAGCCCGCCTTTATATAAAAAAATAAGGATCCATGTCATAAAATAACAACGTATTTTTTTAAATGTACCGTTTTGGTACGTGTAGTATTTATCGTTTCATTTAATGTTGTGTACTTTCATGTTTTGTTGCAAGTTGCACATTTTAATGACGTGTCACGTTATAAATGGTGACACGTGTCAGACTTTTAGGTATGACACGTCATCAAAATATGCAAATTGAAACAAAATATGAAAGACAACATTAAGTGGGACGATAAATAATACACGTACCAAAACGATAGATTTAAAAAAATACGTTGCTATTTTAGGACCTAAACCTGAATAACAATTATATTTTGCTAAAAGCAGACATAAATTAAACATGTATCTACATAATTGGACGTAAGTTGTTGAGGGAAGAATACTTTGTGCACGTTCATTAATTCCTTTAAGAATTTAATGCAAAAGTGAGGTGCTATTTGATGCAAGTGGTGATGAATAAATGAGTTGACCATAAAGAAATTTTGGGAGACAATATTTTGCTAGTTGAACTCTTGAAGATGTCTTTTAGCTAGTAAGCTACGATTAAGATATGGACCCGATACATGAGGCATAGCATTCAATTATCTATACTACTATATAAAACATTTGGGACTTTCTATTATAAAGTCTTAAAAATTAAGGCCAAAACATTTTCTTAATAGGAAATTAAAGAGTCATTAGTCAATGAGATTTGAATTATCGAATTTCATTTGAATGTCTTAAAGAAATCGATTAAATAGATATCTTCCATTAAACATGTTTAATGAAAAAGAAAAGCTAATACAATTTAGAAAAAATGCCTAAGCATTAATACATTTTAATTCATGCTTTTAATTTATCTTATAACTTATGGGATATAAATACCCACAAACAACCTCTGATCAACAATCTGACCACAAGAAAATCTCGATGTCTCACTCCCATCTCACGAGATCAACATCTTTCCAAACAAAACGGGATGCCATGCATTGCGTTCGGATCCTTCTAGTTCGACTAATATAGCAACCCAAGTCGTTGGCATATAGCTAGCCAACTGATAGAAACACGGTAATATTACGCGCACTCGTATATTATACTCTCTCCGTTCAAAAATAAATGTCATGTTTTAACTTTTTAAATTTTATTTTTTCAACTTTAATATTAAATAATTTTATTTGTGTTATATAATATATGATGAAAATTATAATTATGTGAATACATTTAAAATATAATTAATTTATTTATTTTACATCAAAGAATATATAAAATAAATAGCTTAGATCAAAGTTGAAAAAAAATCAAAAAGTCAAAACATGACAATTATTTTGAGACAAATTAGTAAAAAATAATGGAGTACTCGCGCAGAGCGACGGCAAATCCGTTTAATAAAATTTTCCAGCGAGAAAATGCTTTTGTATTATGCCTGTATGCCACAAGTTTGGCAAACAAAAATGGTGTATGTCTGGATTTAAGATTAAGAAGATGAAGAATCATCAAATGACTAAATTACTTCCGGTGACCAGTGAAACATGTTACCAACAGATCCATTCAAGTAAAATGACAATATTATGAATTAGTTTAACATATTAAGATTTGATGGAGATGTGATAAATTATTTTTAGCTTTTACTTAAAAAAAATACTACATACATATAATTCACTTTACTTCCGTAATTATTTGCTTCACCTCTTATTTACCTAACTGAAAAAAGCGTCTTACAACCCCTAATCTTAACTCATACTCTATTTTAAAATTGATGTCAAAAAATTGTAAGATTATGGTAAGGTATGAGCATATTTATGTTATGCAGTGTTTCATGTAAAAAAACCATAAGGTTTTTGCTAATAACATCACTTAAGTACGTTTTTGTTATGGATGGTGATGCGAAAGAAGTTAAAAACACAAGACCAAATGAGGCAATATGATGTTAATCCTGGTACTAACTTAAACCTGCTTATTTGTTCCCTATCGCTTCTTGACAACACTCACATGAACACCTCTTCTTTGAATGCTGATTCTCTATGCAAGAATGGTATTTGGTTCGAAGATTAGATAAAATGCAAGATGCTCTCCTCAAATAGAGAATGTTATCGCATGGATACAACATATTTCTCATAAACGAACAACCAAGAGCATTATTTTCAAGCTTATAGTAGCTGCAACTACTTATTTTATTTGGAAAGAACGGAATTATAGATTGTTCAATAAGAAGAATAAAACTATGCAACATGTTCTTGAAGTGATTATCTTTACAGTTAGACTCAAGTTCTTAACGCTTCGTTTCAAGAATATTAATCAAGTGATTAAGATGTTAGGCAGGGCCGTCTCGTGAATTTCAGTGGCTCTGTGCCATTACTACAAAGAGGCCCTCAAACACACACATAATATACATATGTATAAGTAGTGCATGAATTAATTAAGCTCAAGTCTTATATTGTGTTCATATATATAATAGAAGTCGTGAAATTTGGTGGCCTCAAATCGAGCGGTGGCGCAGTCAACCATAGCACTCTTAGACTCCCTAAAGCCGCACGATGCTAGGACTTTGAAAGATGCCCAAGGACTTTGTATTGTATCGTTTGAATGGAGTTACTCGTCATTGAAGATCATCATCTATGGCTCAACTGGAGTTTTCCCTTGCATACTTAGTTTATTTGTCTAGCCGTTTTGTTAGTTGAGTCATAATTTTCGTCTATAAACTCATAAGTTTGGCATATTACTCTTATGTAGCTAGCTTTATTTTTCAACTATTAGCTTGAAGTTAATGTGGTTGTCGTCCACATTTCACTGTATATTTAAACGTTTTTTATTCATTTATATATTTTACCGGGGTAACCATTTACCTCAAAAACAATATCTATGTATGTTGTTAACAACTATTTTATGAAATTATGTTAAGACAATACATAATGTCTAAAAACATCATACAAAATTCTCTAAAATCACTCACCACTCTCTATAATATATCAAACAAAGATACAATTCACTCTTTTCATTGGTCATGTTAACGGAAAACAAGGATGTTGGTCCAATAACATTGAGTAATCTACGAATAATGAAGAGCAAATAAGAACAAGATTACTCAATACCCATTTGACTACTAATAACACAAAGTCGTTATAGGGATAGTTGCGGAATATCTCCATTGAATGACAAATGAAACTTTCACCGATCCAAGCTTTCCTTGTGATTCAATGAGAGGAGGATCCTATCACTATAACACTATGTGTTACTTTTGTGTTTTTAAATTATTACTTATCTCTATTATAATATATATATATATATATATATATATATATATATATATATATATATATATATATATATATATATATATATATATATATATATATATATATATATATATATATGCTAAAAATGAAGCTTCAAGAGAAGTTTTATTAAAATACAAAATAAAGTACGTACTAAATTACTTTTGTCCTCTTTTGACTTTTTTTTTTGCATGTTTGTAGCTTGTCTTTCCAAGAAAGTTTTTGCCCATATTTCGTAATTGTTTCTCAGAGATAAGTCTTCAAGGTTAGAGAGACATTTGTCAAATCTCAGTGACCCCTGGTATTGCTCAGGTACTTTACTCACCGACACCGCATCAGTGAGGTAAAGTGCTTCTTCCGCTGGTCGTCGACGTCGCTGAAGCTTTCTGTTAATCGAGTTGTATACAATACTCTTTGATGATTATCAGAGAGTGATTGACTTAGCTATTTTAGGTTCAAATATTTATCAGTGACAATTTTGGTCAAACTTTGTCCCAACAATCTCCTCCTATTTGAATAGAAAATAACCCAAGTTTGAATAGCAGTAAGTAGGGGTGGAAATGAGCCGAGCCGCTCGTAAAAAGCTCGAGATCTGATCGGTAAAAAGCTCGTACAAGCCGAGCCTAAACGAGCTCGAGCCTGAGCTCGATCCTAAGTTGAAGCTCATTTATTAATCGAGCTCGAGCTTTACATACAAAGCTCGTTTGTGCTCGCGAGCCTAAATGATATTATGATATTTTAAGTATTAAACACATATACGAGCCAAACTAGAGCTTATTACCGAGCTCAATATAGATATATTACGAGTCGAGCTCGAGCTCGAGCCAACCTTTAACTTTTCTTTGCCAAATCGTATAAACGAGCCGAGCCTATATAACATACCACGAGCCGAGCTCGAGCTTCAAGTTTAAGGCTCGAAACGAACCGAGCTCGAGCTTTTTAAAACGTAAACGAGCTGATCTTGAGCTTTGGCGGGCTCGGCTAGACTCGTTTTCACCCCTAGCAGTAAGTGAGCAATACATGATTCTTCTTACGTACTATTTTACAACAAAGAATAATCTAATAATAAAAAATAGCGCTTGATTCTTAGTTGTAGTAGTTGCAAAGAAATCACTCTGTGACTTTGAACATCTAGGGTCAGTGAACCTTTTGTTTTTCAGGTTCAGGTATAAAAGTTCAGAGTTATCAATAAGTTAAGCAACTTGGTTCTGTTTCAGTTTAAGTTCATTGATGGTTCAGGTCAGGTCATATTTTAGGGTCAGGCACTCTCAGCTATCAGGGACTTGTATGTAGAATCAGGGTTTGTTTTCAGTTTCTACTCAGACTCGTTGATGTCCACTCTATTTTAACCCTTTGATTCATATCAGTCTACCTGTTTCACATTTTTCTCGCTGATTAAAAAATTAAAGGTCATTCCCTCTGAACTTTAAAGCTTATTTCTTGATTCCAACACCACATGAATACCCTGATGCATACTCCACCCTCCCAAATTCGGTTTCAAGAAGATTTATCCTCTGAATCAACACCACACACCTAATCCGATGTAACCTTTCTTAATTTTATGATGTCACATTACGTAATTTAAATAATTCATATTTACGAGTTATATGTTTATTTATATTTTCCGTTTCTATGGAAACATTGTATGATTTACAATTCACGTAATCCCAAACCTACAATTCTAGATTTAGCAAACGATTATATGTTCAATTATATATGTCTTCCTTTAAATTCACCTCATTCTAAATTTAAATTTGTAACTTAAATTACTTAACAATAAATTCCCTAGATCAATTTGCCAACCCAACATTAATTACGCATTAATCAAAGAAAACAATTTAGTTTTCTTATTTCCACCTCATTTCCTCCTCTCCTCCTCTATTTTGGCGTCACTAAGGTGAATCACCAAGACATTATGTCTTGATGATATTTTACTACAACACATGTTCAAATTCTATGGCACCCTTAATCACTAAGTTACTAAGTAAAAGATCTCTTACACCATAATGAGTCATGCCATGACTCACTAGGACATTTGTTAGTCTTGGGTTCAATCTTGCCTAGGGTTAAAACACATATACATAACTTGGCTAGTAAGCTTTGTGAGTCATCATGCTTATCACCTCCTCAATACATGTTGGGTTTCTTGATTCGATGATACAAAACAATAAAGAATGAAACATCAAGGGCTTAAAGTGACAAAGAAGAAATCTACAAAAAGATGGAAGGACTTGCTTGCAAAAGAAGATTTATTATTTAGTCCTTCGTAGTATCTTGTAAACCCTAATCCTCTAGTATATAAAGAGGACATTGGGTATAGATTTTATATATAAGTCTTCCATAATGTAGTCGACTAAAGGGGTGTGTGTGTCCTAGGCGTGTAGTTCTTTGTAAACGCCTAGGTTAGTGATAGTTTTGTTAACCCCCAAGATCAAAGAAGTCTTTGATCCCTGTTACATTTAGGTAACACGTTATTATTATAATTGGAGGTGATGCTGAATGAAAAACCTTGTGTCAATAATAATGAAGTTTGTTTAATTCCGCTGCGTATAATGTTTATAATCATTGTTATTGTTAAACCCTAAGGCTAAAAACGATCTCAAGGAGTCTATCAAACTCCACAATTGGTATCAGAGCTTGGGGAGCTCGTTACCTAGGGATTCGCAAGGTTTTTCGATGAAGAAGATGGAAAAATTCAGTGGTACAAAGTTCGTATTTTTCCTGCGACTGCTTTTAAAATGGCGATAACGTTTTTAATTAACCGTTGGATCGTGACGAAATTTTGGTGGACATTCTATATATATTCATCTAACTTTTCACCGGAGGATTTTCGATCCGAGCTCTCAATCAAAAGTTATTCGATTATCGAGTTGGTGCTGAGACAGGGTTTAACAATTCGAATTTTGGGTTTTCTTGGATATTCAACTTCTTGAATTTGTGTTACTTGTTCTAATTCTTGATGGAGGTTGTTTATACATCGTGTGGTGTTTATGATTCATGGTTAGAAGCAGCTTTCCTAGTGTTTTTACGAAACCACTTCTAGTGTTTTCTGAAACCACTTATAGTGTTTTTACGAAACCACTTCCAGTATTTTCTGAAACCACTGATAGTGTATTCTCGAAACCACTGATAGTGTTTTCTCGAAACCACTCCTAGTGTTTTCTAGAAACCACTCCTAGTGTTTTCTCGAAACCACTCCTAGTGTTTTCTCGAAACCACTCCTAGTGTTTTCTCGAAACCACTGCTAGTGTTATCTCAATTCCACCTTTGGTGTTTCTTGCGTTATTCATTTCACGATGAGGTTTTGGAATTGAGGGAAGTCGTACATGTTTTGGTGAGATTTTGGTGACACACACATGGGATTTTGGTTCGCACACACAAGAAGATTGGTATTTGTTCTTAAAGGTTTTAAAAAGCTCGTTTTTGAATTATTTGAAGAATTGATTACGAAGGATGTTATTTATCACTTATTTGAAGGTGAAGTAGAATTACTTGGATACATGTTTTATCATATCTTAAAAGTATCATACCTACTTTTAAGGTAACTTGTTCATGCTTAAAGGATGTTGACGAAGACTTGCAAAATCTAGTTTTCATAGGTCAAGGGGTGGATGGATGAAGACCTAGTTAACTATCACTTAAAGGAGTTACATTGTAGTGCTCAGTGTCTCAATGAAGATGAGGATTTTGTCAAGAGATTGCGGTCTACTTATATGGTGTTAGTATAAGTTTGAGTCAGTGGATAGTAAAAGACATAAGACACAAGTTTGGGTTATTTTACTTCTTCATCAAATTCGTTATACTTGGTTTTCTTCACAGTGATCATTACATAGAGCTTCCGATTTGAAGAATCATTTTCATGCACCACTCGGGGAAGTTTCTCTCGGTTACATTCCCTATTTGTTGATAACAAAAGGGAAGAGATATTAGGTGCGATAGCATGGATTAAGGGGAAGACAAAGGAAAACAAGATTGTTTCATTCATGGTGAGATTTATTATCTCAACTTCTGCTACTTCGTCTAGGGAAGTTCGTACAAGAAGAGTGTTTGTTTTGTCATCATCAAATAGGGGAAGATTGTTGGGTTTCTTGATTCGATGATACAAAACAATAAAGAATGAAACATCAAGGGCTTAAAGTGACAAAGAAGAAATCTACAAAAAGATGGAAGGACTTGCTTGCAAAAGAAGATTTATTATTTAGTCCTTCGTAGTATCTTGTAAACCCTAATCCTCTAGTATATAAAGAGGACATGGGGTATAGATTTTATATATAAGTCTTCCATAATGTAGTCGACTAAAGGTGTGTGTGTGTCCTAGGCGTGTAGTTCTTTGTAAACGCCTAGGTTAGTGATAGTTTTGTTAACCCCCAAGATCAAAGAAGTCTTTGATCCCTGTTACATTTAGGTAACACGTTATTATTATAATTGGAGGTGATGGTGAATGAAAAACCTTGTGTCAATAATAATGAAGTTTGTTTAATTTCGTTGCGTATAATGTTTATAATCATTGTTATTGTTAAACCCTAAGGCTCAAAACGATCTCAAGGAGTCTATCAAACTCCACAATAATGTAGTCTAAAGGTGTGTGTGCGTGTAACCTAGGGCGTGTAGTTTATTGTAAACGCCTGTGTGTCAATAATAATGAAGTTTGTTTAATTTATTGCGTATAATGTTTATAATCATTGTTATTGTTAAACCCTAAGGCTCAAAACGATCTCAAGGAGTCTATCAAACTCCACAATAATGTAGTCTAAAGGTGTGTGTGCGTGTAACCTAGGGCGTGTAGTTTATTGTAAACGCTAGGTTAGTTGTTTACCTCAAGATCGAAGAAGGCTTTGATCCTGTTACATTTAGGTAACACGTATTATTCGATCAAATAATATTTGGAGGCGATAGTGAATGAAAACCTTGTGTCAATAACATAGTTGTTTATATATTCCGATGTGCATGATTCTTTATCTATGTTATTGTTTAACCCTAAGGCTCAAAACGATCTCAAGGAGTCTATCAAACTCCACAATACACTATAACCCCCCCCCCTCTTGTTGTCATCAAACACAAAACAAAAGCAACACAATCTTCAATTGATTTCTAACTTCGAGTATTGCTACAAGTTTAAAGATACAAGTACTTCCAATCAAGTCCTTTGCATTCTTTGGTGATTCTCTTGAGTTTAAATCCACTCAAGTCACCAAAGCCTTATCAAAGTCTTGCGCAAGCCCTAGCACAACCTTGATCATACAAGAGTAATGAAGGAATCCAAAGAAAAAAGCTCTAAGTCCTTATCCTAGTTCTTGAATATTGATTTCCCTTTTGTTAGGGCAAAAGATGTAAGCACATAATCACTACCATCATTCTATGATTTCATGCTTTTTATGTGCTAAATATGTTTATTACATGTTATATATTATTAACTATATTGATCATGATGTGCACATATGCTAAAACAAGTAAACAACTAACAACAAGTCTATGATTTTAGGTGAAAGTCTTGCTTTGAAAACTAGTTATAAATCAAGTATGCCATGCTATGTAAATGGACAAAAACCATGAACCTATGACCATAATTAACTTCATATAATTATATAGGAAGTTTAAACAAAATCATATCAATTGGAATCAACTAAAACGAACTTACAATTTGTAAGTTACGCCAAGTTTAGGTTATTAAAAGAAGTTTTGTAATTTGCAAAAATGAACCTGTAATGATTTTGGATTGAATTTTTGAGGCCCTTATGGTCTGATTCATCAAAAAGTTAAAACACAAAAGTTGTCCGAAATGATATTTTCTACAAAAACTCGGAGAGCATAACCAGAAAACGCAACATAAGGGGCCTTTTACTATAAAAACTAAATTGGCATGTTACGACACAAAACTAAGTAAAGGTTTGTAAACGGTTTTTGATCTGATTTTAAACTGCCATTTTAACCACTTTAGAGTCTGATTCATCAAAAGTGTAAAGCACAAAAGATGTCCAGAATGATGTTTTCTATAAAAACTAAAGTAAGCTCGGCCTAAAAATGCCAAACAAAGGCAGTTTTCTGCCAAGATTTGTAAGGACAATTTTGACGTAAATTTTGGTTTTCACAAGTTAAATAGTTAGAAACCATGTTGTTTTCAAGACTAGTTACATACTAAACATAATAAAACTTATAAAAATAATAATCTTTATTCAAATAAACTTTCCTAAGTTTATTTAACTTTTGGAATAGTGTATTTCACATATGAAAACCGACTTTACGATTTATAACTCGTAAACTTATAACCACTTATAAATGCTAGTAACTTGTAAACACTTGCAATATATTTCATAACGATAATCATTTACTGAAACCATATTACTCATTGTATTTCTTATGAGTACGAGATATACGTTTTACATAATAAAGTACCACAATAGTAGGGAACTTCATGTGAGGGGCCTCTTCGGGGTGATCGTACTGACGAGTTGTTAGATTTTATAAATTAAAGTATCCTAGCTCCTCGTACTTCACTACATGACCTCTGGATTGTGATGGCCCGAATGGTAGTACGATATATATAAACTAAACACATTTTCACAAATTAAAATATTTTCATAAACAAACATACACAAACTACCAAGTACTACATCATGATCAAATATAATGAAGTATATAGGCTTGTTTATTATTCCAAATCTAAGCCATGACATCATATTTTAGGTTGCACGTAAAAGTTTCCCGGCTTATCCATCGGATTCGTTAAGTACTAAACATCATTAAACTCACGGTGAGTTCATAGCTCCACTTTCTATTATTTAATTGCTTTACAAATCCTTGGGTGAGATACATGCTATTTTAACATGAACACACAAACATTTGAACTGTATGCTTATGTGATTGTTTTATTGTCATTAAGTACCATCATTGCCAAACACAAGGCCCCATATCATGAACCAATTAATCACTAGAAGTAGTGAGCTCAAATATTTTAAATAGGCTTTTGGGATTGACGAATCCCGTTTGTGTTGACCAAGTACGTTCAAACAAACGCACTATATTTGAGAACCTATGGTGTAACGGAAAATTACATATAGGGGCGACAAATATGCCAATTGATATTGGTACACGTTAACGCTTTGGTTGCATGAGCTTAGTGAAATAATAACTGTTTTGTTTTCAAACCATGAGTATGAGTCTAATTAACTCACACTACAAACATATTATGTTCAACCATTTACCCAACGTATGGATTTCACTCAACCTTTGTGTTGACCTTTTAAGCATGTTTTATCTCAGGTCCATAATGATCGAGGCTGGCACGGAGGGGCACGAGATTAATCAAGAAGGCTATAACTTATTTTATCATTCGATAAACATCAAATGCTTTATATTGATGTATTTTCTAAACATGGAACCAACTAGGACTTGTCTTTGTAAACTTTGATATATTTTAATCGAATGATAAGTCTTTTAAACGACTTTATTAGAGATCGTTTTCTATTATTATAACTGTTATACCATGAAGTAACACCCAGCTTGAATTTCGCTGCATTCACGAAATTAGGGTTGTTATATCTGACCTAGTAAAACCTACATAACTTCGGCTTATTCAGACTATGCCTGAAAACCACTCTAGCGTTCACTCCTTAAGTTACAACCTTCACACCCTTTGAGTCGTAATCATTGACTCGTAAATTCCACAACTATCAAGTTTAGAGGTTGCACCTCGTTTCAGGTTAATACCTATGCAATTCCATCTCATGGGTTTAGACTCTTTATATTTCAGAGATTCAGGTTTCAGAGTCTTGCTTCTTCAGGTATACGCATAACTGATTTTATCAGCTCAAATACTAAATGAAGCCTCTGATCTAATCCCATGGTTACCCTCTGATCTTCAAATCATTAACACTCCTGAGTTACAAACATCACCTTTAGCACTCAGTATCATACATAGCACACAATAAGGTGCGCAACATATGATTTTTGTTACTCCCTGCTTCACAAACATTAGCTCACCCGCAATTAGCATACCCACATTCTGATTATATTCACATAACAACTGAACTCCCAAAACACAACAATAAGTTTAGCTTCGTTTTCATCTCAACCTCCCCTTTCTTTCAAGTGAAACCCATCACTAATTCCAAAACCGATTTCTTCCTATACATACTTTTCTCACGTTCTGCTTTCGCGTTGATCGACCAAGTTCACGTATGCGGATTTCTCCAGCCTATGGCGTTTTGATTTTGACTAAGGTGATATAAGTTGAGGTGGTGAATGATTTTTGTTTAGGTGTGATTCTGGTTATTATTTTGGTATTGGTTTTTGGGTTCGACATCACTAGAGACACCATATCAGGTAGCCTTTTATGGATCAGAAGCTAGTTTGGTTTCAAACTATCACTCGTTGATAAATTTCACTCTCTGAGTCGCATAAGCCCATTTTTTTCATTCAAGGCTCATGTATCCTTTGATTCATTCATATCATTCTATAACCATAGCCTAAAACATAAGCTTGAATCAGACCATTCTAATAGTCATAAAGGACAAAAGTCATGTCCTTAATAATCCCAGATTCCTTTACCTGCTCAGCCCAAAAACCACTTTCACACTCCTTGATCCTCTTCTAGTTCAGGCTCACTCTATTTTAGCTACAACTGTGATACCTTTTATTCTTCAAATAGCTTTTCTGCTAAATTTAGGTAACAACTATCTAAACCAATAATCATACCATTCGACGCTAATCTTATTTTCTTAACACTTTATAAACCACAAATCCAATTCAAACCCATTATTTATATCAGCTGCCTAACTATTTCTTTCAAACAACAGCGGCAATTTTAATTAACCTTTTTTCGGTGAACCCGTCGACAAGCAATGGCAGTATCACCACCGGTGGAGTTATATTTGTAGTCTCCTGAGTTGTAACAGTCAACCCCTCACCATTATTTAAGAAAATACTCATTTTGAACACGTTTCTGTTTTATATATGTTTCTTAGAAAACGTTTTTGGGAAACCTCTGCATTTGGATGAACGGTAAGTGGTGATGACTTGGTTATAGATTTAGACTATTTGCTTGATTTTATTTTACACCAATTTTATCCCATGTCTTATCCTACCCTTTAGTCATGAAGCATGTCTAGGTGATGCAGCGAGCAATCTTTGGTGTCTTGGCCATAGATTTGATGTATCATTGATTTTGTCCACTTCGCCGTGACATGTTTGTAATGACAACTCACCCTTAAGCTTTGTCGTGTCTACCCATATTGCCTTCGAGAATTGTTTAGTCCTTAACTCTAGTGGTGGAGATTTGTGTAACCGCAAAGCTTATGATAGAATACATGTTATGACTGTGCGTTGATTGATCACCCCGAAATTGACACTTAGAATAGTTGAGAGATTTGAGTGTTTCGTTCCCATTTCGTGAGGTGTTCGGCTTTGTTTTATTCTAGCATAAGGGATTTGTAAACTTATATTTTCCAGGTAATGGGAGATATGTTTTAGGAATCTATCTAATAAGGTCTACTTGAGGGCAAGTAGAGTTCAGTGGGGGATATTTGATAACATCAAATAGTCATGAATATTAAGTGTCAATTTCCCGTAATGCTCGTATTTTATATCATTTATATGGATTTACGCTTGTTTTCATCTATGTTTCACTTTCAAGTAAATTAAGAGCATTGGAGCTAATGAGACGCGGATTTGGAGAGTTTATTGAAGATATATGATAGTATGCTTATTTTGAAGTAGTTACTGGCGTAACTCTCCTCTCACATTACGCCGTGTAAGCGTGGCTCGGAAAACCAACTAAAGCAAGATTACGACGTAACTCCTCTTTGGATTATCCGTAACTAATTAGGTCAAATGATGTTCCGCCATTGCAAGCTCGCCAGTAACTCGTTCCACAAATCTGACGTAACCATGATTTATTGAAGATACGGGCGTAACTCATTCCTAATGTTACGCCGTAACAAGCTTTTCTAGAGCAAAATACGAAGAAATGGATGTTACGGCGTAACTCTCAACTTAAGTTATGCGGTAACTGATCCGCCTATAAATACCGCCAAAATTCGCATTTCTCATCATTCACTCCACACACAAAAGCGGAGAGCGTGTGTAGGAGGTCAAGGCGATCTCGAGGAGCATACTGAGCCATCTCGAGGAGAAATCACTCCCTAACGATAAGCATTAGCAATTTATCATTTCTTTTACTTTCAATTCATGTATTTCGATATGTTAAACATTGAATCGATTGTTTCGATTAATGATGGCTAAGCACCTCTGGTGCTAGCTGAGTTATGATTCCTTGATTGTTTTGTTTATGTTTACATTGCTTCCGTATAATTGTTTCTAGTGTATGCATGCATAGTTTGTTGGTAGCTACCCTTGTTTGAGTAGTTTTGAATGGCGGTAGTAGCTAGTTACTTAGAGATATGACCAACCGACCTAGCGGTGGTGGGCGAGTGGGAAGGGTAAGAATTGACCAACCGACGACCCTTCTTCGCTTGTGCGATTGACCAACCGATCACATACCGTTTAGATGAACTTAAGAAGTTAGGGATGAGTGTTTAAGATGCTAGCGTCCGGCACTCATTGTTATGAATCTTGCATGTAGCGGAACTTAATGACTTGGCTTGGGGACTAAAACAACTGGATTTTCAAGGGTAGTAGTTTGATCTCCTGGAAGGCCTTTGCCGATAGGTTAGGACGAATCCCGACCAAATGTTGTCCTAGCAACCTAAACCCCACTTGAATCAATTGGAAGTAATTAAACGTGAACTTAAAATGATAGGATGACTAACTAGGTTAGCACACTTCTCCTCTATTGATCACAACCCTCGCCTTTATTTGTTTTCTTGCATTTCTTGTTTTAGTAGTTAATTAATCATTTCAACCTTAAAATCAATTAAAATCAGTGACACCTAGACTTAATTAGAATCCGCTCATAGCTCTTGGGACGACCTCGGTTTTACCGAATAGTACACTACACACGATCGGGTACACACGCCATGCTATTAGTGCATTAGGGCTGACTACCATAGGTATAACGAGTGCCACATTATAAATATTAAAACTCCTTTTTTCTCACAAGAAAAACCATGCATCATACACCCATAACATTTTATAGAAAAGTTTGTTAAGTTTGTTATTTATGGGTTGTCGTTAGCATTTTTAAGGATAAGGCGAAAATGTAATATTGTACAAAACTATTGTGGGTAAAACTGTATAGTGTTTTGGAACAAAAATTAAAATTTGTAACAAAATATTAAACAAAATTTTAACTTATGTACTAAAAAAGGTATGGTGTTATTTAGTTACTTAAACATTAAATAGTTTGTCATTAAACATTAAACAGTAATACTACTAGTACGTATTTTTGGGGATGAACTTCTGGGCTTAGATGAATATGCACGATATGATTGTCCGGATTCGGATCCATTAAACTTTATGTTTCACGAGTCTTATTAAAGTACGAACCATTGATCTAGTTAATAACACAAAAATGTAACACATACTATAACTTTCCTCCGTAACTTTAACTTAGCTCAATCGTAAAATTGAGTCCTCCTTTTAACTAATAAAATTAAATTAATTTAGTCAAGCTTTTGAAAACTTTTGTGGAAAATTTTAATGAAAAATAAAAATATGCAAGGCTTTGTGAGTTTATTTTCTAAAATTTCGAACTTAAATGTAAATAAACATTATATTTTGATTGGTCAATAAAATTTATAATCAATTCTTAAACTTTTAAAAATAGGCTAATTTTAAATCGAACTTTATGCACTTAAATGTAATTCTCAGTTTTCATAATTGCTAAAACTATTTATATATTTAATAAAAACCTTATATATTTAAACTTTTTATAAACTACTACTATTATTATTATCATTGTGATAATTATTATTATTAACTTGAGTGTACTTAAAACACTACCAACGTACGCCTACATGTTACTGAGTATATACACAAATTAAATATAACATATATAAACATTTATATTCAATAAATTTGAATTATTTTAAAATATCAAATTAAACTATTCAAACAATAAGATAATAAAACAAAATTGATATTTTTTTTTAAATCCCAGCAAATATAATTGAGTTATTATTATTATTATTATTATTATTATTATTATTATTATTATTATTATTATTATTATTATTATTATTATTATTATTATTATTATTATTATTTTATTCCAATATCCGCTCATTTTTTTACGTTGTCGCGACAGCGACCGCATAAATCATCACTTTACTAAAATCTCATAGGATTTACAAAAATTAGTGGGAAAATCCCGAGATACCAACCTGGAACCCCCACACCTCTAGCAAGAATAACCACCTAAGAAACCAATCCTATTAAAAATATGAACCGCAAAGTTTGGAGGCGACGCGCCTCCATTTCAACGTCTTGAAATCATAGAGAATCGTCGAACACGCTTTAGTAAGTTCTCGCATCCTTCTCAAGTTCTCCAAAAGAATACGCTTTATTATTATTATTATTATTATTATTATTATTATTATTATTATTATTATTATTTTATTATTATAACATCACTTTATTATTATTATTATTATTATTATTATTTTAATTAAAATATTTATATTATTATTATTATTAAAATATTAGAAAACAAAAGGATTTACAAGAAATTGGTGAGAAGGCGGACATTAATTGGGCCCACTCTTTTCTGGATACAAAACTTATTATTATTATTATTATTATTATTATTATTATTATTATTATTATTATTATTATTATTATTATCACTTTATTAGAAACTCATATGATTTATAAGAAGTTAGTGGGGAGCCACGATCTGTTGAGCCCCACTCCTCTAATGTATAAAGAAAGTAATCCTACTAAAAATATAAGTCGCAACATGTGCTCCAATGTCTTGAGTCACTTAGAACTTTCGGATCCGCTTCAATAAGGTCACCGCATCCTTCTCAAGTTTCCGAAAGAAGAGAATGAGAAAGGGAGAAACTCATGCCATATCCAATATTCGCGCACTTAGCCTCATATTTGACGTGTTTACGTTGTGCGGCCTCAATCACCACACGACCATTGTCCGCACTTATTATTATTATTATTATTATTATTATTATTATTATTATTATTATTATTATTATTATTATTATTATTATTATTTATAGCCATTGTCCAGACTTAATCAAGCGTTTAATAACCCGTGCGTACAAGGGTTAAAACTAGAATAGAGATAACAATAACTAATTAATTGTAATATCAAAAATCTGTAGATACACATAATTATAAGATTAAAATGAAAGCGCAATTTTTAAGTACACACCTAACAATTTAGTTAAAATGTAATTATTAGTTGTACCTATAGTTTGAATCTCGTGTGTGAAATATCGTTGTTCAAAATATTAAACATCGCTAAATTCTTATATGTCTTTATATTAAGCTAAAATTTTAAAATAAATTTCATACATGGTAAACTCAATACGGGCATGAGGCTTAAAACTACTCCCTTTCGTTCTAAATTAAATTTCCATGTTTATATTTTAGTTAGTAAGTCTCAAAATAAATGTGCATTTTGCATTTTAACTAATTAAAAGAAAATTTAGTGCGTGAAGATGATATTTACTTTATAAAGAATATTGTCAGTGAGATTTTTTAAAATTTTATGCATTAATAAAATTGACATTTATTATAGAGGAAAAAAAAGGAAAAAAAGATAAGTAATATAAAAACCTCTAAACTAGTAAACTATACTCAGGTGGAAGTTATTTATTGGGCCAGAGGTCCCCTTACCTAACCCATCACCACTACTCTCTCAGGTAGCACTATATATATAGTGCCTCAACCTCTGATGTTGAAATATGTCAACTTAAATGATTTGTTTATCGTAGTTTAATAAAATGAAAAATAGGATAAATGTAACCAAGTTATTAAGATGTTTTTTCAGAATGATTTGATTATCGTAGTTTAATAAAATAAAAAATAGGACAAATGTAACTAACTTGTTAAGATGTTTTTCAGTTTTGTGTAGCTAACTTTTTTGTTATTATAACATTGATGTTTTTGAATTCGGATATTCATGTGTATTTGTAATCATTTTAACTTTACTTTTCTTTTACTACGTTATTAACAACGAAGGTTAAAATGATCATCGTACATAAGCAAAGTATACACAAAAGTTCGAATTCAAAACCTTTTCGTTATGATAGCAAAAAGAAGAAAAGATAGCTACATAAAACTAGAAAAAGTGTCGCATGAATTACATTTTCAGATAAGTATCCCAACAAAAGAAATTAGAATTGTCATCAAATTATTACTCCGTATATTGTGTCATTAGTTATTTAACAGTTTTATGACTAAAACTTATCAGGTGCATTTTAATAAAAATAAGACTTGTGATGTACGTAAAACTTTTGAGCAAAATGCACTTTTGAAAAATTAGATTTCTAGCAAAGCTTTACAAAAAATTCATTTAGTTCACAGGTATACATAAACCGTCATCGGTTACATTCTATATTATAAAATGAGTAAATTGCAAAAACCGTCTATGTAGTATGTTCAAATTGCAAATTCAGTTCTCATCTTTTTAAAAGTGTGGATAACATCTTTGTGGGAAACCTTTGGTGCGGATATCGTTCCTGCCCGAATGTGAAATGACTAAAACGCTCGAAATTAAGACGCTAAAGGCAAGGGCATTTCAATCATTTATATCATGACATAGACGAAATATGGGCAAAAGGTTTTCTAAAAAGACGGTATTTGCACTTTTAAAAAGGTAATGACTGCGTTTGCAATTTGGACATACCATAGAGACGGTTTTTGCAATTTTCATAGCCTGTATGCTTAGTACGTTATATATGTCCTAAGACAAATGCAATTTCATAACTTTAGGAATTTACCATCGTAAATATCAAATTTTGATGAATTTGATGGATATATGTATTCTTAATTTATTTACTAGTTTTAAAAAATCGTATTTTTTTAATTCATTTTCTTTATACTCATAAAAATTCATGCACCTAGTTACTCAGAGTCTTGAGCCAGCCTCTACCGTTCATTCGAAGGCAGGGGTGGAGACAATGGGGGAACTAGTGGGTGCCAGGTCTCCCCCAACTAGCCCAATAAGTCCATCGTAACATAGCTCAAAAGCCCAAAATTTTAAGAATATGACCAATTGACCCCTACCAATATTATCGATCCCATTTTTGGATAAAATAAATTGTAATTGTTGAAACTCAAGAGTAAAGAGGAAGACAATGTAACAAGTGAATACATCGATCAAAAGAATTATTTTTTCTGATAAGGTATTGTTAAATGCTTTTATTGATTTGTTATTTCATTGAGATAACAATTACTTATTCATTTCTTTGAATCTTTGTGTCTTCAATTCTTTGAAATATTGAATTGTGATTTAATCGATAGTTCTTGTTCTTTCATTAATGATCAGTTCATTCACTTGATAACTATTAAAGTATTAATTGCTTGTAGCCTTGTATGATTATCAATTTATCATTTGATGTATGCTTGATTAAGTATTTGCCTTTAAGAATCATTAATGATCATATTAAGTATTAACTCTTAAGATAAATAAAACAGAGCAAACTATTTGCAGGTTAGTTCATGAGACAAAAGATTTAAAGATGGTGATACGATGTTGAGGAAAACGTGTTCAGCTACAGAATTTATTTGGTCAAATGCTCTCCTTGATGTAGTGTCTCCAATTCACTATTATTCATAAATTTTATATTAATAAAATTTCAAACGCTTAATGATGATTCTCTTTAATTTGGTATAAATCTTGATAAATATTTCGAACTTTTTACGCCGACAATCAAGAATTATAAGTTAACTATCGAAGAGTTACCGTATTTTTTTAATTAGTGGTAAGGAGGACAAATGCTAATCGCTAAGTTGTTAAGAGTCATTGAAATTCTTACCAAGATTGATTAAAGCTTTGTATTAGCGTAAAACACGTGTTTCTTTAATTTATTAGACATTTGGCTCTTCGTTCACTTTCATGCTTTGATATATTGGTTAGAATTATATCGTTATCATTCTACTAAAATTTTATATCTACTCTTAACACGAAATCCCTGGCTCAAATTAAAGATAATCAATTTTAAAATTATGGTAAAATCGGTTTTAAAAGTTTATGGTTTAAGAGATATGTGCGTGTTAGAAGGTACTCTAATAATTCTACAATCCACTTTGGTTATAGTGGCTTGTCGTGCCTAACTTACTCACTATACTAAAGAAATGTAAAGATTCCAAAAGTGGTATATATAGTTGTTAATCTTTTAAGTTAAGTATATACTCCAAAGTAGAATAGTGTCAAAAGAGCATCATTTTCTTAGTGTTCAACGAGATCCTCCACATTGTGTTAGAAAAAAACAAGATCCACATTTGTTTTTCTTTATAAACATCACCATTTTACTTTTGTTTTCTCATATCTTACATCCAATGGAAGCTCTCATTACTCCATTATCATCACCTTTAATTTCAATTTCCCATAAACATTCTTATTGTTCTTTTTCACCATTAACAACATCCACTTTTTTGTTTAAAAAACCACACAAAAATGCTAGTCATAGAGTCCAAAATAGTAAGTATGGCAACTTTCTTGACTTGGTCCCAGAAAATAAATCTGAACCTATCAAGTTTGACTTAAACTGGCTAGACACGTCAAAAAAAGCCCGTTGGACCTGATCGTGATTGGTGCAGGTCCAGCCGGGCTTTGTCTGGCTGAACGAGTTTCAAGATATGGGGTCAGGGTATGTTGTGTTGACCCTGACCCACTATCTATGTGGCCTAATAATTATGGCTCTTGGGTTGATGAGTTATCATGCTTAGGACTTGATGATTGTTTTGATAAAACATGGCCTATGGCTTCTGTTCATGTTGATGATCACAAGACTAAGTATCTTGATAGGCCTTATGGACGAATTAATAGGAAGACGTTGAAGACGAAGTTGCTTGAAGGGTGTGTTTCAAATGGAGTTAAGTTCCATAAGGCGAAAGTATGGAAAGTTGATCATCAAGAATTTGAGTCTTCTGTTGTTTGTGATGATGGGACTGACTTAAAAGCTAGTTTGATTGTAGATGCAAGTGGTTTTTCAAGCTCTTTTGTTGAGTACGATAAACCTAGAAACCATGGTTACCAAATAGCTCATGGGATTCTAGCAGAAGTTGATGAACATCCATTTGATCTTGACAAGATGCTACTAATGGATTGGAGAGATGCCCACCTTGGAAATGAGCCTAGTTTACGCTTTAGCAATTCTAGACTTCCAACTTTCCTATACGCTATGCCCTTTGATTCAACTTTAGTCTTCTTAGAAGAAACTTCATTGGTTAGCCGTCCGGTTTTATCTTACAAAGAGATCAAATTAAGAATGGCAGCAAGGTTAAGGCATATGGGTATCAAAGTAAAGAGAGTGATTGAGAGCGAGAAATGTTTGATCCCAATGGGTGGGCCACTTCCAACAATTCCTCAACCCGTGATGGGGATTGGTGGAACAGCTGGACTGGCCCACCCATCGACAGGGTACATGGTGGCTAGGACACTAGCCTTGGCGCCAATCCTTGCTGAGTCCATAGTCGAGTGTCTTGGTTCGACCAGGATGATTAGAGGTCAACCACTTTATCACAGAGTGTGGAACGGGTTGTGGCCTTTAGAAAGAAGGATGACAAGGGAATTCTACACATTTGGGATGGAGACACTTTTAAAACTTGATTTGAATGGAACAAGAAGCTTTTTTGATGCTTTCTTTGATTTGAATCCAGAATATTGGCACGGATTCTTGTCATCAAGATTGTCACTCATGGAACTTGCTATGCTAAGCTTGTCACTTTTTGGGCATTCATCAAATTCATCAAGAATTGATATTGTTACAAAGTGTCCAGCTCCTTTAGCCAAGATGATGGGTAATTTAGTAGTTGAATCGATTTGATTTTGGATGAATATCTATAAAATGATTATGCAGAGGAGTACTGATTCGAGTTGGACTTTTTGTTTTTAGTTAGTATGTTGTTCTGGATTCGTCCTGTACAAGTTTGATACCGCATAGGCTCGTATGTCGAATGCTTTGTAGGACGATGATTTGTCAAATACTTAAACTATCATGAAAAGATAAAGAATCTTCTGATCTCGACACAATAGCATATGATTATATCTGAGATTCTATATCCGTAGTAAGGAATAAAAAGCCGGCGATAGAGATTAGAAGTGGCAGTTTTAACTTATACTAGTATGTATGAAGCAGACGGATTGGAGTTGAATCTATTAAAAAATAGATAATACTGTAATCTCTCAATGGGTTAAACGGGTCAAAAGTTGTATAACATGTATTCCAATGCTTTTAAAGGTGTAGATCTGTCTTATATACAAGAAGTTGTTTTACTATGTGATTAAGACCTCTGTTTATTCATAGTTGATATATTGTGTCAATGTCAATAGGTTGTCAGTTTGTCGCAACCACGTATGGCATTAGATCACCTATTTTGACCGGTACATATTTTTACTTATTACCCCTGCTGTATTAACTTTTCTTGTGATATCTAACTAGAGGTGAAGTTTTAGAGAAGAAAATCAAAGGGGGATATTGTTTGCGAACTCGTTTATTGTGCTTTTAAGTCATAACTGTTATGTATGAGAAACACGTAAAAAAATTGTTGCCAACAAGATTAATTTCTGTGCGCATGCCTAGATTTACCGACCTACCCTAGTTTTTACCATCTTTTACATCATATTATCAAACTTCAAGTCATAAACATCACAGTAACCACTTTATAAACTCATAAGTCACAACCAAACTCACTTGAAAACTTGTTCATGATGCTGAAGTGGAGCAAGTTGGCAACAACTCCCTTCATATTCTTTAACCAATCCATCATCTCTACATGTGCATATATATACCCAACTCCCTTTGCAAATTTCTTAAAACTCTCACTTATCTTTAAGCACAACTGCTTCTATGGATTCGCATCATTCAACCAAAGAACATGGTGATATCCCAATCCCCGTAACCGAGTCTAAGTCGTCTAAGTCATCTAAGTCAACAAAGGCTGCCCCTTCTGTCGTGAAGAAAGCCACCAAGAAAGTTGCTAAACTGGCACTAGCGTCAAGATGGAAAAGATGTCTTGGCATATTTGACTTCATTATAAGGATCTGTGCCATTGGTGCAGCTCTAGCAGCGGCTACCGCTATGGGCACGACTAGCCAACAGCTTCCTTTTTTCACTCAATTTTTCAAGTTTGAAGCTGACTATACCGACCTCCCTGCTTTCACGTAATATCATGGTTAACTTAGTCATTACATGTGTCACTGATTCTTTTTCCTAACGATATGGTGTTATTCTTTCATGTAGGTTTTTCGTGATTGCAAATGCTACGGCTGGTGCTTACTTGGTTCTCTCCTTACCATTCTCTATCGTGTGCATCGTTCGTCCACATATCATGAAAGCTAGGCTGATGCTCCTTGTTTTCGACACTGTACGTTATACTATAGTTTTTTTTTATACATTACACTTGTCAAACAATATTTTATTTTATTCAATACACAAACCTTTTAAGCATTTTATTACTGTCAATGAAACTAGTTTTGGATAAAACGGGTCATTTTTAGTGGAGATAAAATGGGGTAGGTTGGGTTCATCATTCATGGGTTGTCCCCCAAACATCTTTTCTCAAAAAATTTAAGTTTTTCTGTAAATAACGTAAGTGATAATTTTGCTGACAAAACAATCTTATTACAATAGTACTGTAAATCCTTTAGTAAAACTATCCAGGATGTTTTGCGTGCCTTAAAATAAACCTTATACCTCCCTTTTTATCAGCTTAACTTTTTTGTTTGACTCGTCTGATATATAACTCGACCCAAAAGACTCGTTCATAAGTAAATCAGTCGAAAACAATTAGTTTATTTTCTAAAAATTTATTAATAATTGGTTTCTTATTTTTGGTTAAAATTTGCATACTCAGATTGCAGTGCCTTTGGTCACTTCTGCTGCATCTGCAGCTGCAGCAATAGTCTACTTGGCACACAATGGCAACTCAGATGCAAACTGGGGAGCGATTTGCAGACAGTTCGATGACTTTTGCCAACGTGTTAGCGGGGCCGTTGTGGCTTCATTCATCACAGCATTGTTTTTCATAGTTTTGGTTATTATATCTGCGGTGGCTCTAAGGAGGAAGTGAGCTGATGCATGGGAGACTGTTTGATTGTTTATGCATGTCCAGTTCTATACCGGAATGGTGTTGGTTATGTAATTTTGATGTATGCTATCATGTAAAGATAGGGTTTTTGAAATAATCAGCGTATCAATGAATCAATCTTCAGTTGCTATATAAAAAGTAGTTAAAATAGCATAAAAGGTGAAAATAAAGTTTGTTCATAGAAGGTACGTTGCATGTTACACTACCAAGATAATTATAATTTACACAAAGTAGCAACAATATTTCAGTTAATATCGTGCCGATCACAGCAATATTTACTAAGATCATAGGCATGTACAAATGACAAATGACCATCACAACGACACATCACTTTCTTTTCCTCCGTTATTACCGAGCACTCCTAATTTATATTTCCGATGTAACCCGTTAAGCAACAACACTTTTTCCACCAAAATATATCACCCTTCAAACTGTTGGTTTTATGGACAATAAATTAATAGACGTGTGTTAGGATCGAACTCGAGACCACGGAATTGCACACTTTACGTATGAGAATTAAAGTTAAATAATTAAATATAAACGTTGTATTTATTTATTTATTAAACGAAATAACTAACTGACGTTAAGTAATTAATGTAATGAATTAACAGGCGTTAAATGTATGTGGAAAAGGACTAGAATGCAAAGTTTGGGAAGGTTCCGGATCCCTGGTGAGGCTTAGAACCGATCGCCATAGGAACCCAAACCCAACCCATATCAAACTCTAACTTGTCCACCAAGTTTAGTTTAAGATATATCTGCAGAGGGTCTCAGATTTTGATCTCTTGACTCATGTTAAAACCCTAAAACGCTTTGTGTGTGTTTTGTGCTCAAACCGATCGGCCACCTACTTTAGGGTGTCGATCCTCAACCTTTTCCAAAACAAGTTATTTGGTTTAATAAAACTAGCATTACTTTAATTTGTTTTAATGACGTGTGTAAAGAACGTGGTAATAACACATTATTGTTATTATTCTTGGATTGAATTACAAAACGGTAAGGGATAATTCACATAATCCTATAAACCCTAATTAGGGTTCATCCAATTGCTAGTTTTTTGTGGATTTGATTCTTGTTCGGCTAGAATCAAGAAAAGTACGCATATTCTTCTTATGTTAATTAATTATTCGTTAATAAATCTTATACGCTTCCGCTTGAATACTTTGATGTTTTGTGGTTATTTATTTGAATGTCATGTTATATAATTCCAACAGTGGCATCACGAGTCATTGGTTTTTAATGAGTAATTAATTACATAAACGCGTAATAAAACAAATAATTGTATGTTGTTTGATATGTTAATCTAGGGTTTATGTTTAATTTTTGTTTGGTCGACACATACATAAAATTTTTAGGGTTTTGAAAATTGTTTGCTAACCTTATTAAAACCTAGAATTAATATATTAGTTACGTGATTAATTCATGAATAATTTGTTATGTGTCATGGAATTTTTTATATGCGATCTTGTGACTATTTGTATAATTGTTATGATATATTCATGACTATACATGCATGTTAGTCATGGATAAGTTACTTTGATATTGTTTAAATGTTAAGAATATTTATTTATTTATAAATCTTGAATTGGGGAAGACTCCAATTATATATATTAATGAATCAATTATGTGCAATTTGGTATATTATTAATTATGGGTTTACGCAATCGATTCTTCGATGTATGTGGCTCACTCTCAATTGAGATAGTGAAAGCCCTAATTAATATATACATTAATTTAACCTAGATATTGATTGTTAATAGGGTTTTATCGAATAAGTTGCATGTGGCTACTTGTTTACACGTATAAATTGTTTATTATGTGCGCATTGTTTTTAGTAATTTATTTTTATTGGTATTACTTGTTTGTTTATTATGTGCGATGCTTTTAAGCAAAGGGTAATTTTGAATAGAAAAATAATACGACTAAACAATGGCGAAATTTGATTTGTTTTGGAAGAGTTAAGTTTTCAATAGTTTAATTGATTGGTGACTTTGGTACAAATGACCGAACAGCTCACCCATTAGAATGAACTATAAAGGGTTAATAAAGAAGTCACGCAATACACCGAAAGGATGTCTTAGATTATGCTTTGCGCTTACCTAGTCCTCTACCCCTGTGAAGTTCAAATGGAGCTACTTAGTAAGCCATAAAATGTGCAAACTCATCTTAAGGCGAATTAGTTTTAATTCCATGCGCCACTTCGATGGTAATTACCCAAACACTAAGTGTTTACACTTATGCAAAAGTACTTGTATAATGGACGATAATTAACACTAAATTCCTTGATTGGTGAACCCAATACCTCAATCAAAACTTTGATAATTTGATCTTTATGAATTGGTAATAAAAGTTTTTATTAAATTTATGCTACAAGATGAATGCATGACATTTTGTACATATTTGATTCGACCACATAAAATCAAAACTAGTACCCTTTATAAATTAAGTTATATGTCATCTAATTAAAAGGAACACTTGAAGTTGCAATTTATGTCATGAGAGTACTTGGCTAGATTGTGATGGAGAGGTAAATCTCTATGTAAAGTGAGACCTTACATGGACATATTTGCGCTTCTTTAAGTTAGACACTTAAGTTGAGTAGGAATTGAGACTTGGACTCAATGGCATTAGATGGGATGAAACATGTTTATATTTGCAATAGCGTTGGAAAATATAAATCCCATAATGATCTAGGAATTGGAAATTGTTTGCCAATTATTGTTCGACGATTATCTTATTATATACTTTTGTTACTAGCCGATCAACTTGATGTAATGGAACTATGATAATTTGGATCCTAGTTTTCGAGAAAATTCTATGGTTATATGAATATTACCTTGGGTATTTTATTTTCTTGAAAAGTTTAATTATCGAAAATACTGAAATTGAATTTTGAAAATTCTTTAAATGTATTAATGCAACATTGAACCGTAAACGTAGGTTATTCTTTTATTGGTAAATTGATCTACACCTGTAAGGGTTTTTTGGTAGAGTCAACTTTGCTAAAAGAATAAATCTAATCCTCTTTTCATAAGAAATAGTGAGATTCAATCCTATTCCTTTTCATGAATGAAGAAAGGTATGATAGGACAATTAGAATTGTCTAAATTCTAAATTCATAACTCGTAAGCATTTTTAATAGTTAAGAAAATTGCATATTTTCTGAGTTATTAAATTAGAAGCTAGACTAATTTACTGCAAAATTGGTAAAAGACAAACTAGTATATTTTATCTAGTTGTTTTGTTTTAAAAGTACTACTTACAATTGTTGGAATAGTAGAACTATTAAGAAAGAAATTGCGTGCCCAATTATTTCAAGTTAATAGCATTGATGAATAATTCATCATCTACATAGTAGAATACACTCTTTTAGTACATAAGTAATTGTTATGTATGGACTTTCTCAAAAGTGTTGGGAAGTAAATAGAACAATATTTTCTTTCACTGGTTAATGAAACACTTTCAATGTTGTCAAATCCAGTGGGAGTGTTGTGTTCTTATTACTGAATAGGGAATTAATGTAATGATCTCTAATTCAGTGGGAGTTACAAGCTTTGTCATATTGGTAGTAACCCAGATTATCTCTAGAATGTCTTAAGATAATTATTTTTCACTTGTAGACACTTATGTTTTCAAGGATAGTCATGTACGTTTCCTTATTAGACAATGAAGTGGTTCTACATCTACAAGTTATGCTAATATCAATGACACAATCATATTAGTAACATAAACAAACATATTTCGTGTTGTTTATCCGCTACATGATGTTGTTCCATGCACAAGTGGGAGAAATTTATATTGTGTGCAAGGTACAACATATAAATATATGATTTAACGGATTCTCTTGACTGCAATGTAAGAGACTAACGTTCTAATATAACTTGAACATATCTAATTCAAGAAACACTTGGTGTTGCAATTTACGTCATGTGAGAACTTGGCGAGATTGCAACAACAAAGTAAATCTCTATGTGAAGTCAGACCTTGCATGGACTTATTTGCAGTTTCTAAATTAGACAATTATTTAGAATATGTGTCAAGATGATAGATATAAGACTACTCCAAATTAAATATTTATGTATTATTAGAATGACATAAATAAATGAAGTAATCTAATACTACTTTAATTTGTATATTTATGAATTTTTGGAATGACATAAATAAATGAATAAATAATGTAGTCCTACATTATTGTGAAGAAAATAAATTAACTTGAAATTACTATTGAAACCAAGAGTTGTGTTCATAATTACTTTAGTTAAACATGTTTATGATTTATTGTAAAGACATAAACATAAAGTCTTTTAAGACTTATAATAAAGTAAGACGTTAACTTGTTATGTTTTTTAATTAAGACATATACAAGAAGTCATTGAGTTGATCAATGATTTATAACGTATAATGGGATTATAACTGTTTATGTTTTCTTGATGAGACATGGATATGAAGTGACTTGGTTAAAGAGTACTTGTGTTATAAATCATGCAATTGGCTTGAAAAGTCTATTATACCATTAAGTTGACTTAGTTGGTAAATAGGTAAGCCAAAAGGAATATGTTTATCTTATATATTGTTAGATTGTCTTACAATATTAATTCTAATGAATACCACAATTTGATGGTATGTTCAGTTAGGAGAATCAAACTCTATTTGATTTATTTGATTCAAGATAACCATAACTTCTTTCTTAAAAAGTAACAAGGTTAGAAATTGAGTATGGATTGAATATACTCAATATGACTCCTACCTAGAAGATTAATAAAACACCATTTTATTATGGAATGTGATGAATCACATTAAGTTTTAATATTGAAGATTCTGATTTTGTTAAACTACTTATGAATAGGTTATTAACAAACTTAAGTCATGAATTATCAATGTGTATTTGTAATGTCCCAAAAGGAGAACAATGTAGTTTTGCTCTAATTGCTAAGTATATATAGATAGTCTATATATTACAAAAGGCAAGTGGGAGTTTTTTTTTATCTTGAAAGATAAAATTACAAGATACATAATCTTCTAAAACACACTAGTAAATATCATGATGAGGTTAGACATGTAAATGATAGACCTCAAGATGATTGAATTTTCATTCATAGATCTGCAAGGATATCTCAGATATTATAGTAAACTTGATAATCATTATGATGGATTACCGAATATTGAATTGGGTAAATTACTCATACTATGAATGTTAAAGATGTTGTCCATAAAAATAATCAATTTTGTAAATTTGGTTTATCTTAATAGTTAGACTAGAAAATGGAAATGAGTTTCTTCAAAGAGATGAAAAACCCTAGTGGTTTTAATTTCTATGTAGAAATCATATGGACAATATTGTACACATATTTAATGCGTGTTTTATGACAAGATTATTAATCATACTTAAGCAATTAATTATGATTGAACATTCTTTTCTAAACACATTAAATAAATAAAGATGATAATGGTCATACTTGTTTTCATTAATATGAAATATGACAATGGAATATCAAAACTCTTTCCTGAGAAATTACTTGAGCGAGGACGGTAAGTAATCGAAAGGTTTTTTTGAATTCATATAATCTTTGAAAGTGTACGAAGTGCAATAATTCATGAATGAATAAATGCATGCATCTATGAAATTATTCTTATATTTAATTATTAAATTCTAGTTTTGATTTATAATTGAAACAAGCAAGTTTGCCCGCGCGTTGCTGCGGGGATACTTCATCGATGCATAGAACATTTGTGATAATGCATATGTAGATAGGCCGTTCCTTTACAGGAACTCCAATGAGAATCAAATCTATTGCTGGTCCAACATAACCTATATAAACTGTCAACATAAAATAGGTTCAACTTAGCTGAATTGCTTACAAAAATAAGAATAATAGAATTGTGTATTACCTGTTGGAGACGCAAAACAATAACAATTACTAACTCGCTAGTATAAAACCAAAAAGCTTTTTTCTGCATAATAATTAGCAACCAAAGTGGTATGCCTTCTGCCCCTGCAACTTTACCATTCGATTCACCAACACCCATTCTTCATCTTCCTCAATGGAATCATCTTGATTATTCTTGTTGAATGGTGACGGCCTCATCTTTCTCACCTTCTATGGTGATACTTCTGCGATCGGCAGTTGTAGCATTGCAGTACTCAGCTAGTGGCTTTTCCTGCAAGCAATATTTTTATCAGTTCACATAATCACTTGTGACGTATTACATTGTAAAAAGTTAACAAAGAGAAGGTTTCGTTTTCTACTTTGTTCTTAGCAGGAGGTTTATTTTGACCTGCGACTGCTGGGCGTGTTGGTTTTGGCACCGCAGGAGCATTACCTAATAAACATCAAAACACTAATTTTTACTCATGTTAAAACTAAATTGGCAATTCAACCCATCTGGGTTAAGTATTTGCTCAAGTTAAATAAAAAAAAATTAGCAGAAAAAGAAGAAAAATGATGGTGTTATCTAAAGACTTATATCAATTTGGTTAAGTTTGCCTAAACCATTACAATTACCACAAACAACGTAATCTCGTTCCTTCCTAGTCGCATTCGTCCTCAGCATCGCACGCGATTTCCTCGGAAACCCTGCACCATCATATTCTGGGCACGTGCCACAAACAACCAAACTTAATCATTAACCACTATATATACACCACATGACACATCAGTGGATTGTTACAAACTTACGTGTTTTGCGTGAAAAAAGTATCAGAAAGGCAGTCCTTTGGAGCACAATAGTTGTTGCAACAACGATCAGTTGTCGATCGACTGATAGTGTGTCCACTAAATTCTCAACAAAAGCTTATGTATTTCTTGTTTCTGGCAAACTGACTTCATTCACTTTAGCACCTTCCACTACAGAATCTGCAGATGGACCAACAGCTTCATTGTGATGATCGACTGCAATAATTTGTATAAAAAAAGTAATGTTAGAAACCATAAACTGATACATATATTGTCAAACAACAATATTAAAAAAATTTAGGAGGTTAAAAGTATATATGTGAGTGAAGTCTTGGGGCTTTTGGGTTGTAAGCTACTCCATATAAATTTTCAATACTGAATGCATTATTCATACATTTTAAAAAATTTAAATTTCACTTATCTTCGTACCTAAGAAGTTCTTTGTTACTTCTGAAAACTAAACATTATCACATATCTCAGTGACGACCTTATAAACTATCGAACTACCGATGAACATCAAATAAACTAATCTGTGCACCACCCAAATTACGTAAAAGCCAACGCAACACACTCTCGTGCACCTCTTTCCTAACAGCCGCATAAATCTATTTTCGGAAGTATCAACTACCAGATACCTGATCATCTTGTTCATCCTAACGACAACCATCTATAACTAACTAACCAACTACCCTATATACACCTTAGACAACCACCTAGAAAACATTTTGTTGCATCTTGCTTCTAATTCGTAAGACGTAAAGATACATTTTCATGATGACATGTAAATTGGCTTTCAGGAAACTTAAACTTACTATTTTCTGATCCTCTAAAAGTCGAACAGTCTTCTACCACAAAATTACCCCAAAAATGTAAACATCCGACTTCTCATTTGAAGATTCAGCACGAAGAACTTCCAGTGCCATCCACTCAGGTTGTTTACACCATCTGCTCAAAAATGTATAATTCTTATTAGACTTACACTCAAAAAGTAGCCTAATACACATAATACGCGATGAAAACATAATTTATTTGTTTAGCGCATAATACCAAACTCAAGCGACGAAGCTCATTTCCAAAGCCACATTACTTATTGTTCCCACCTAGGCTTCTGTAACCTGTAAGACTCAAAAAGAACAAATAATGGCTTTGAAACTTTCAAATCATCTTAGTTCCATTAAAACAAATAAACTACACCAAAAAAATCAACATAGAACTTACTGAAACTGAAAAAAGCTAAAAAGTTCAGTTTTAACGGCTCATCAACTTGAGCTTATAACTTATTTGAGTTCATAAGCTCAATTCGCTAAGCTCATAAGCCAGTAAAAGAAGTTATTGGTAGAGAATAGGTTAAAAAACCTTTGTCGCATTTTATAGCAGACTAACAATAACAACATAATCAAGCATTAATATATTTGCTATGATCAACACTACTTTATTTGTTATTGTAATAATTTTCCAAGACAGAGAATGGGTTAAAAAAACCTTTGTCGCATTTGGGTGAAAACCATTGCAGTAGACCAATCTAAGAACACTTTATTGAGGGATTCAGCAACCATAGCAATTCTAAACTATATAAATCAAGTCAATCTCAAACAATCAAACCCCTCAATTGCTCCATGTATCACACCCCAATTTACATGCTTTTGCAATGAATGGAATTCACGGGATTGATCGTCATAGCATCACAATCATGTTATATTGAACGACCTAAAGTGTCGTTTGGAAAATACATCGTTTGATTTAATAAAATAATCGAGTTTACAAAGTAGGTCCCAAATGAAAATCAACTTGTGCGGAAATAAGTTTGTTTCAATTCAAACGATGTTTTAAAGCACGTAAAACCCAAGTGAGACGCGTCGTCATCGCGACTCCATGATGTGTCCAAATGCATGCCATGAAGTGAATGCCTTAGATACCGAGATAAAACATGCTAAAAGTTTCATTCAGAGTTTTCGTCCAAAAGGTCTCGATCATAAAGATATTAAGGGCTAAAGATAGTAATTTTTGCTAATTGTGTGCAGAAAATAAGTTTCGGCCAAGTTTGAACATCCGTAATTAATTTATTATAACTCCGCTTTACAAACGGCTTTTTGTTTTGAAAAATATGGCCGATGAACTTGATTTTACTAGAAGATATTTCGTTCCAAAAAGTTTCACATCATGGTTAAACACTGCCGCAAACATAGCCCTTACAGTTAATAAAATACTTGTGACGTAAAATAATATAGTTTTTCAGAAAATAATAGTTACGGCAACTTTATAAAATCGTGCATATATTTGTCGTTTTAAATCCGCTTTCACGTAAAATATGTCCTTAGCTTCGTATCAAGTAAACTAATATATTTTTGATAAGTCGAAATAATTTGTGAAGCTTAAGGCTCGCTTTTGACCCGAATATGTAAAACGCATGCTGAAATTTTCTGAAAATGTGTCGCTTAAATGTCAAACTTTAAAAATTCACCACGGCTTCGTTGTAACTCCGTTTTATCCGTTCAAAAGGCCACGGATTCGTTTTAAAGTATATTTTCTAAATATCAAGGCCAAAATTTCGTACTAAATGTCGGATTTTCCAGAAAACTGAAACAAGGACAGAACCTTTTATAGAGTTATCGAAAATAGTTTTTTTTTTTCGGACAAAACCTATTCTAATCCCTTCAAATCAACTCCAAAGCTAATCTAATCCTACCATACACCTTCTTAGGGTGTCATGGGTTCCTAATCACCATCAAAACCAAAGAATACCATGGGAATATTTATAGGATGACCATAAGTATATAAAACCTCTAAAATCATGAAATAAATGGTATAAATCACATAACATGCATATAAGCTCCAAAAATGAAAAGAAACTTATGAAAATGAAGAGGAAACATAAAAATGATGAAAACATGCTTACTAGTGAAAATGAAGAGGTGTAGGTAACAAGGATTAACTTAAATATCCTTGGTTTTATTTCAAAACCATATAAAGGATATAATCTAGGTTGATAAACACTTGTGCTTGAACTTGATAAAAAAATCTTGATCCCTTGTTTTCTTGATGCTTGGCGGTTTGGAGAACACAAAGAAACAAAGGAGAGAACTTTTTAACTAGGTGAATTATTTAAGATGTAAGAATGAATAAAAGAACTTGGAGTATGATCTTATACAATCAAATGAATTTTTTACTAACTCCATTTAATGCCAACCCTCTAGGTGGCCGGTTTTTGTGGGTTTGTGTCTCTCCAAAATATTTTTTTTTTTTTAAATCTATTACTTGTATAATTATTTGTAAGACTTGTAAAGAAAGTGTATGTAAAGTATAATTTGTGTAGTAATTGGTAATACTTGGTGCAAGTAAGTTTTTATTAGATCAAAATATAATGTAAGGAGATGATAAAATTGTAAAAATACTTTCCTTGTGAAAATTGAGTGATAAAATAATTATCGTGAAATTTTTAAGAAAACGCACGTAATAATTAAACTTTTACGATTAATATACCAAATAAATTTGAAACACTAAGAAAACTAAAATATAGTTTTATGAACTAAATGTAAGTTTAAAAATACATCGGGATCATTTTTGAAAGTAACAGGTTAAATATACAAAATAATAACTCACGCGATAAAGTTTATTAAATATAAAAAAAATTACGCGTTGAAAGTGAAATGAAATGTCGTGAATGAACTAATGAGATGCACATGATGTCAATGAAATGTAGACTAATCATAGTCCATATGAAATGTACGTGATGTCATGATCATGAATTCGCCGCTAAACCTTTAAGGTTACGCGAATTTGAAATAAGTAAACCAAGTTTACTATAAATGTTGAAATAGTGAGACATGAATGGTGTCGAAATGACCCGAAAGTACGGGTTGTCACATTCGCCCATCTAAAAAGGAATTCACCCCACAATTCAATCGTTATTAGTCTAACGGGTTTAGGGTTTGATGTGGCAAACTTTCCCATTCCCGAGCAAAACCCTCAAAAGACTTTTTACCAACCAATTTTTACTTAATCTCACAACTCATCAAACAAGAACTGTCATGAGATTAGGCTAAATTGGTTTAGGTAACAACTTGTTTCTAGCTCGATCTTTGCAACTCATCAAACAAGAACTGCGCGCGGATCAAGCTGAAACAAGTGGTTTGAAGAAAATCTCTTGAAAATTTGGCTCGATTACGGATTGCTTACATATAAGCCTACTACTCCCTTCATTTCATGATTCTTCCCGAATTAGACATAGGTGATCGTGCTATGTATAATTTAGGAGTAACTATGCAATGCTTGGACTAATCGACTCATATGTTTGTTTGGTGTTAAGTCAACTGATGTTAAAATTGTGATGAACATCGAGGAGAGAAGACATGGAGAAGTGTCGTTAAAATGATAGTTAAAGTAAAAAGAATTAAAATCCTCGTAAATGATAACAAATCGGAAAGAAAATAAAGTATGATAGGTGAGAATATTTTACAACGAGTGGTTCAAAGAAAAGTAGTACATCTTTAAGTTATAAAGTTTGGATACGATGATTAGACATAAACTTGGTACGACATAGTACATAAGGAGAAATAAGACCGTTAGTTTCCGAACTTCTTCGGTCTTCCGCGTCGTTGATACCTTGACGAGCTCCTCCTCCTCCTTCTAACATATATACATTCCATGAGCACCTTCAACTTGTTGACCTTGGTTTTGAGGACATTGGTTCCGATAGTGTCCTTGTTCCCCACATCCGGCATCGTAACTGGGCTTTGCCCTTACTGATCCTTAGCAAGGTGTCCTACTTTGTGACAACTAAAGCATATACCACATGGACCATTATGATGTAGCGTGCATTGGTGGCATCGCGGTAAGTTTCTGCATAAGCTCTTCCCTTGTTGGTGCAACAACATAGACCACAGCGACTTCTTGTCTTCTATTCATTGTTGATGATGGTTAGTGTTACGGTTTTGGTTGTTGTTGTTATAACCTCCTTGGTCGCCTTCCCATTTTCTTTGTTGTGGTTGATTTGGTTATCGTCGTTGTTGTTGTTGTTTTGGTTATTGTAGTAGTTGGTGCGGTTGTTGGGGTTGTTGTTGTTTTGGTTGGTGTTGGGGTACTTACCTCTCTTCACCACTTGTGCCATCAACTTCGAGTCACTCGAATAGCTTCCTCGATTGTTTGTGGATCAAATGAAGTCACATCTCCTTGTATAACCTCGGAAGTCCCCGATAAAAGCCTCTAGCAACTTCTCGTTATCGAAACCATGGACGGGCATAACGCTAATTCTTGAAATCTCCGAATGTAAGTGTCAATATCATAGCCGTGAGTTACTAATTCATAGAACTCCGCTCCAACTTTTTGATTTCCGCTCGAGGACAAAACTTCTTAGTCGCTAAGCCCTTAAATTGCTCCCAAGTAAGCTTGAAAGCATTCTCCATTCCAATCGGTTGAGCGTATGAATTCCACCATGACAACGCTCCATCGAGTAAAGTACTTGTAGCATATTTGACCTTACTATCATCCGGACAGCATAAAGCAAAAACATCGACCCCAACTTTTCAAACCATCGCACCATGGTCAGAGCTCCTCGGTACTCGAAACTTAGTGGGTTCACCACTTTTGAAATCCTTGTAAGAACACTCTTAACTCCGGATCCTCCTGTATTTCCGATGGCAAGAAGAAGTCTTGCGGCTACAAAGAAGATCGCGGCCTCGGCGGCAGCAGCAGCCCACCGCTTCCGCTCAACTCTTAAAGCATTAGCAATGCTATCATTCACCAACTTCGAATTCTTGCTTGGGTCATTTCAACTGTAGCTTTCTTGATGCCATATCTTCTTCAAAACAAGAGGAAATGTGAGACGTAGCAAAATCCGATATTAATAATAAACGCTACAAGGAAATGTGATAAGAATGATAAGTTTGAGGTCATGTTTCAAAAATGATCGACGGTTTCCTACGAAATGGGTTATGAGATGTCGTAAGTGCTTCAAATATATGATGGTTTAGTGACTTAAAGTGTTAATAAAGTGTAACTCGACATGTTAGTGGTGAAACAAAGGAGTGAGAGCGACTTCGCCCTATTTAAAGGTTTATCTCGGCATTCGTCGTTATCGATGATGAATCAGCTGATATACAAATTGTGATAGGGAATGACAAGGAATTCTCCACGTTAGAGTATGGGGAAAAGATAATGGGATGGGCATTTAAGGGCATCCATGTGACAATCGATGTGAAATGAAAGTGAATAACTCAAAAAAATGTAATGAATGACCGCGTGAAGTGAACCCGCACTTATGATGAAATGATGAGATGCTATGGTGATGTAGTTATAGTCTAGGGTCAATGATGCAACCTAGTTCTCTATAACCAAGCTCGATGCCAATCTATCACACCCCAATTTACTGCTTTGCGTGAATGGAATTCTCGATCGATTGTCATAGCATCACAATCACAAGTATATTGAACGACCTAAAGTGTCGTTTGGAAAATACATCGCTTGATTTAATAAAATAATCAGAGTTTACAAAGTAGGTCCCAAATGAAAATCAACTTGTGCGGAAATAAGTTTGTTTCAATTCAAACGATGTTTTAAAGTACGTAAAACCCAAGTGAGACGCGTCGTCATCGCGACTCCATGATGTGTCCAAATGCATGCCATGAAGTGAATGCCTTAGATACCTGAGATAAAACATGCTAAAAGTTTCAGTTCAGGAGTTTTCGTCCAAAAGGTCTCGATCATAAAGATATTAAGGGCTAAAGATAGTAATTTTTGCTAATTGTGTGCAGAAAATAAGTTTCGGCCAAGTTTGAACATCCGTAATTAATTTATTATAACTCCGCTTTACAAACGGATTTTTGTTTTGAAAAATATGGCCGATGAACTTGATTTTACTAGAAGATATTTCGTTCCAAAAAGTTTCACATCATGGTTAAACACTGCCGCAAACATAGCCCTTACAGTTAATAAAATACTTGTGACGTAAAATAATATAGTTTTTCGTAAAATAATAATTACGGCAACTTTATAAAATCGTGCATATATTTGTCGCTTTAAACCGCTTTCTCGTAAAATATGTCCTTAGCTCGATCAAGTAAACTAATATATTTTTGATAAGTCGAAATAATTTGTGAAGCTTAAGGCTCGTTTTGACCCGAAATATGTAAAAGCGCATGTTGAAATTTTCTCAAAATGTACGTTTCGTCATTAAACTTTAAAAATTCACCACGGCTTCATTGTAACTCCGTTTTATCCGCTCAAAGGCCACGGATTCGCTTTTAAAGTATATTTTCTAAATATCAAGGCCAAAATTTCGTACTAAATGTCGGATTTTCCGAAAACCTGAAACAAGGACAGAACCTTTATAGAGTTATCGAAAATAGTTTTTTTTTTCGACAAAACCTATTCTAATCCCTTCAAATCAACTCCAAAGCTAATCTAATCCTACCATACACCTTCTTAGGGTGTCATGGGTTCCTAATCACCATCAAAACCAAAGAATACCATGGGAATATTTATAGGATGACCATAAGTATATAAAACCTCTAAAATCATGAAATAAATGGTATAAATCACATAACATGCATATAAGCTCCAAAAATGAAAAGAAACTTATGAAAATGAAGAGGAAACATAAAAATGATGAAAACATGCTTACTAGTGAAAATGAAGAGGTGTAGGTAACAAGGATTAACTTAAATATCCTTGGTTTTTATTTCAAAACCATATAAAGGATATAATCTAGGTTGATAAACACTTGTGCTTGAACTTGATAAAAAAAAAATCTTGATCCCTTGTTTTTCTTGATGCTTGGCCGGTTTGGAGAACACAAAGAAACAAAGGAGAGAACTTTTTAACTAGGTGAATTATTTAAGATGTAAGAATGAATAAAAGAACTTGGAGTATGATCTTATACAATCAAATGAATTTTTACTAACTCCATTTAATGCCAACCCTCTAGGTGGCCGGTTTTTGTGGGTTTGTGTCTCTCCAAAATATTTTTTTTTTTTTTTTTTTTTTAAATCTATTACTAGTATAATTATTTGTAAGACTTGTAAAGAAAGTGTATGTAAAGTATAATTTGTGTAGTAATTGGTAATACTTGGTGCAAGTAAGTTTTTATTAGATCAAAATATAATGTAAGGAGATGATAAAAATTGTAAAAATACTTTCCTTGTGAAAATTGAGTGATAAAATAATTATCGTGAAATTTTTAAGAAAACGACGTAATAATTAAACTTTTACGATTAATATACCAAATAAATTTGAAACACTAAGAAAACTAAAAATATAGTTTTTATGAACTAAATGTAAGTTTAAAAATACATCGGGATCATTTTTGAAAGTAACAGGTTAAATATACAAAATAATAACTCACGCGATAAAGTTTATTAAATATAAAAAAAATTACGCGTTGAAAGTGAAATGAAATGTCGTGAATGAACTAATGAGATGCACATGATGTCAATGAAATGTAGACTAATCATAGTCCATATGAAATGTACGTGATGTCATGATCATGAATTACCGCTAAACCTTTAAGGTTACGCGAATTTGAAATAAGTAAACCAAGTTTACTATAAATGTTGAAATAGTGAGACATGAATGGTGTCGAGAAATGACCTGAAAGTACGGGTTGTCACACCATGTTACGGATTCCTAACGCAGTTAGGCACCTATCCATTTTTAATACTATACCTAATTACATATACAAAAAATTAACTAATTTTCCGGCACAAATGCATGACAATGAACTACTCAAATAACCCTCATTTGTATCCATATCCATAAATAAGTTAATAACACAACAAAACATTTTCTCTCGAGTGCTTGTATACAATGTTGTTATATACCTGACGTATTGTGTAAAAACACTTCACCAACTTATTGTGTAAAAAAAAAAAAAAATTTATATACCTGACGATTGGACTCTTATAATCGATGTCATCATTCTTCGCATCTTCATCTTCATCTCCATTTCTCATTCTCCACACCCGTAAAAACTGCTTCAAAACGCAATAAGAAAATTTTACAAACCCATTTGAATACCATCAAAACCCATATCAAAAACATAAAATGAAAATCAGAAATCAATCAAAAGAAGAAAAACACCCCTTTTTCTAAGATAAAAACATCAATAGAATTAAAACAAAGAAAAAATTGTACCTTTGGAATAATTATTCTTTTCAAAACCATCTCCTTGACGGCACCGATTTTGTTTTCGTTAACCTAATTTCATTTCGTACTTATGGAATAATTACTGTTTTCGAAACCTTCTTCTTGACGACACTGATTCCGTTTTTTTTAATCTAATTTTTTTATAAGAGATCTTTTTGAGAGGTTTCATGTGATGGAGAAGATGAATCTAGAATAGTTGTGATCATTGTATGTGTTTTGATGGTGGGAGGAAGGGAAGGTTCTAGTGAAAAACTAAAAAAAAGTTAGTAAGGGGTGGAATTATAGTGGAAAGTATATACAGGTACCGTATGTTACTCACAAATACACGAACAGTAACTTGTGCAACACACTTTGGCCAATCATAACTCGCCACAACTCTCTTTTTTGTACTAAACTTTGTATAACCATATAATAGGCCAATAAAAGATTGACAACATCGCATGTATACAAACCATTTCTATACACTCCAAAAACGGTGGTTAGTAAATATATATAATAAGATAAATTTTAAGTATTTCTAAAAGTTGGTGGGAGTATTATGTTAAGGTTTTAAATCTTATATGTTGTATAACATATAGGAAGTAACATTCTTTGTAAGCTAAATGTTAAGTCTTAGACTGGAATGAAACTTCATTTGTAAGATTTACGAATTAAAACATACAACCTTGGAATATATGTTTATTATTAATAAACATGTGCGAAGAAATAAATGATTCTAATAAAACATGATATATCATTTGGGAAATGGATAAATATCTTTTGACAAGATAGAACGTGAATGAAGTCTAAGTTTGACCGTAGATTCATCATGTACATCATGTTGTGTATTTAAATTGTTGTATCATTCTTGAATAAGAAGTGATTTGACAACATTGATATCTAACTAAAAGTTATTAGATAACTTGGGTAATGAATATTCTAAAAGAATTATATCCTCAGCCTGGAATTGCTCCTAGATTCTATGGATGAACAATATGTCAAATGTTGTGCAAATTGTCATCAGCTTTAAACTTGAAAGTTAGGAAAGCATCAAACATTACACAATAAGATATTAAAGTTTACCGAGTTTTAATGAGCACATTGTTGTTTGTATACAATGATGTTGGTTTAATTGAGATGACACTCAATACTAGTCATGGTAGGATTTCATCCTTGTTAATAGCCATGTGAACTAGTTGTGCTACTAAGAGCACAGCTTGCATTATACATTAAAAGAATAAGAATACTTTAAACTTTAAAATGTTTGAAAGTTTAAATTGTCATAAATTGGTGATAGAGGATGTCACACACTTTATGAATTATTATGTGGATTGGTGAATGCACACATACAAGGACTTCACTAATTGAATTCTTGAAATAAGTATTCTCAAAATTACGATAGATCAAGTTGGTTGATTTATGCCTTGTCAACAAGTATGATTGTCATTTCTTGAGGTATAATTCATCAACTGGAAGTTTCATGCATTGATCTATTTAGTATTTGGATAAAGGATGTTAAACAATTATTATGATAAATCAAATACTTGGTATGTTTGATTTTATAATATATTGTATCATATATTTGCATGTTTAATCCGTGAATAAATTTATTTATTCTAAATCGTCTGTTGTCAATTAATGATATGGAATATCATTAAACTAAGACAAATGAGAGATATGGTAGAATATACTTGAAAGTATATTGATGAGAATGCATACCAATTTCGGATGATATTCAATGAATCAATATAGGACTTATCCCAACTACATAATTTACTTTGTTGATATTGTTATAAGTAAATTATGAATAGTTATCCTCGACTCAGATACCGGATAAGTGTCATGAATGTAGTGCACTTCAGGATCAACTTAACGTTATACGAATCGGTAGTCATAAGGGTTGTTTTCGTAAATGTTACAAAGTGTGTGGGTTATTCTCGTAGTCAAGATAGAATTTGTTCCTTCAAAATTATTTGGAGTTTAATACTATTGGGCCCTCGTAGGGTTGACAAGATGTTTGCTGGCCACACCCAAAATCTCCCTAAATATGTTTAGAAGATTTGGTAATCTTGTTCAATCACTAATAACGAGAAATGTAATGGTTGAATAAATAATGACTTAAATCCATATCTTTATTTAACATGGTATTAGAAACAAAAGGATAATAATAATGAGAAATCATTAAAAGGTTTTTCCAGGAGACCTTACTTGAGTTGTACTAGAGGCATCAAAGTGTTGCTAGACGCTAACCGATGTGATCACTCTATAGCCGAGGAGCAAGGCAGTAGATAAGATAGAAGAAGGGGTCAGGCTCCCGGTGGAGCAGAGGATAAACCGATGTGATCACTCTATTAAGATATGTCCAAGTGGGAGCTGTTGGTTTTATGGACAATAAATTAATAGACGTGTGTTAGGATCGAACTCGAGACCACGAGATTGCACACTTTACGTATGAGAATTAAAGTTAAATAATTAAATATAAACGTTGTATTTATTTATTTATTAAACGAAATAACTAACTGGACGTTAAGTAATTAATGTAATGGATTAACGGCGCAATGTATTTGGAAAAGGACTAGAATGCAAAGTTTGGGAAGGTTCCGATCCCTCATGGTGAGGCTTAGAACCGATCGGCCATAGGAACCCAAACCCAACCCATATCAAACTCTAACTTATCCACCAAGTTTAGTTTAGATATATATGCCAGTGGTCTCAGATTTTGCATCTCAGACTCATAAGCTAAAACCCTAAAACGTTTGTGTGTGTTTTGTGTTCAAACCGATCGGCCACCTACTTTAGGGTGTCGATCCTCAACCTTTTTCCAAAACAAGTTATTTGGTTTAATAAAACTAGCATTACTTTAATTTGTTTTAAGACGCAGACAAGAACGTGGAATAACACATTATTGTTATTATTCTTGGATCAATTACAAAGCCAGAAGTGATAATTCACATAATCCTATAAACCCTAATTAGGGTTCATCCAATTGCTAGTTTTTGTGGATTTGATTCTTGTTCGCTAGAATCAAGAAAGGTACGCATATTCTTCTTATGTTAATTAATTAATCGTTAATAAATCATATACGCTTCCGCTTGAATACTTTGATGTTTTGTGGTTATTTATTTGAATGTCATGTTATATAATTCCAACACAAACAACTTTCAAAAGTAATGTCGTAAAGAAGGAAAAAGGGATCGTAAGGTAATTAACGAATGATAACAAAGACCAACCAATGTTTTAAGGCTAATAACTATTAAAGATTATATTGTTACAAATATCGGTTGATGTGAATAAAAAATAATTTTTTTAGACATTAAAGTTGACATTTTTGTCTTCATTTAAGATTATGACCAAATTATGACCATTTTACCCTTCAAAAATATTTTCAAAAAAAAGAAATTCAAAAACAAAATTCGTAAATTTCAAAAAGTATTTCAAAAAAAATCAATAAAAATTTTGAAAAAATTTGAAAAAAATGTATTTCAAAAAAATTTAGAAAGGGTAAAATGGTCATAATTTGTCATAATACTTAAAGGAAGACAAAACGCCGTTTTAATGCCTAAAAGAATTTATTTTTTAGTCACACACGAATCGATATTTCGCGACAAGATAATGATTTAAAAGATTAATTTCATGTTTTAACAAACGCTAGCAATTAACAATGTCATCTTGATACATACCATACACTGTAGAATACAATTGTCATTATTTTTAAACCAAATTTTCATTATTTCAAAAACAGTATAAACAAAATATTTATGACTTAACACCACTCCACTAAATTGTGTACTTTCTAAAAGTAAAGTATTTATTTTATGTAAAGTAAACACATTAAAAAATACATTGTCGGGGAAAGCATCGGCATGTAAAATGATAAAGTAGTCAACTTCAGTAACTTGAGAATTAAGGACTTGTGGCATTAAAAAGATTTTTAGGAATGTTTTTTAAGATGATATAGCATCACTCTTATTTCCCTCATGCAAAACCCTTTTTATTCTATTGCAGGGAAATCATCCTGAAAGTTACCCGAAAATCGAAAGTCTTCATTTATGTGTGGAGATAATATAGGTAATTACGAAATTGGACTAAATAATCACCGAGTTTACGGAATGAACTAAAAACATAGCTTTGTCAAAATACTCAATTACCGAAACAAATACTTTCAACACTCAATTACAAAATTAAACCCTTTCAAAAGAGTTTACCAAAATCAACACTTCGAGCAAATGGTATTACCCGCCACTTACATTTGCTCGCCCAACAAAAGAAGACAAAACGCATCTCGTGCTAATGACAAAAAAGCTAGCGAGCAAAACCTTGTTCGCTATCATTTGCTCGCCACTTTTGCTCACCCAAATTCAAAAGATGACAAAACGTGTTCCATGCTAAAGACAAAAAAGTTGGAGAGCAAACTCATTGTTAGCTATAACTTTGCTCGCTCCTTTTCATAATATGGATAATATTTTGCTAAAAGACAACAAAGTTGGAGAGCAAAACCCTTGTTTGGTATACTTTTGCTCGCACCTTTTCATAATATGGATAATATTTTGCTAAAGGACAATGAACATAACGACCAAACACTTGCTCGCTTTTTTCAGTTTGCGCTTCAAAAGAAAACATAAGATTCGGGGTGCTAAAAGACAACAAATATAGCGAGCAAACCTTGCTCGCCCTCTCAGTTTGCTCTCTTAGTCGATTTTTGTAACACTACTCTCGATGGTCCATTTTGATAATTCGTCTTCAATAGTATCCATTTAAAAAATTCTCTCTTACCAAAATGGTCTTTGCACTGTCTAAAAAAAAGTAATTTCTTCGTGAAGAAGAAAGAGAAATAAGTAGTGTTTTTTGTTTGTCACTTCTAACTTCCAAGTCAAGACACACTACTACACTTGTAATAGTGTTTTAATGTGTTGAGTTAATTTATGTGTTTCTCGTTTTCATGGACGTGACTTGTAACATTGTTTTAATGTGTTGAGTTAGCTTATGTGTTTTTCATTTTTTCATGAACCATCAAGTCCATGATTAAACGGTTATCTACTAATGAATCTAACGGATAATATTTCAAAGTTTATTTTGACAAAAAAATATAGGCAGTGTCTAAATTCATAAAATAGTATATAAAATGGGTCATTTAAAAAAAATTCTCGGAGATATATGTTACGGGTATTTTAGGTATGATCAAAATATACAGAAAGAAGTTTAGTGGAAGGGGGAATGTAAAAGTAGAGGTGCCAAAGCAGGAGGGCAAGACGCAAGACGCTAAACTAAGACGGCTAGAATTTTATTGGGCATAAACTAAGACTATAAAACTAAAGACGTACCAAACGAAAGACACGTTATACAAATCGCTTAATAAAAGACTTAAAACGATTTAAATAAATTTCTTAAACGTAATATTTTATTTATATTAAAAACTTAAATATATTATATAAAAAAACTCTTTAAAACAATCGAATGCTCAATAATCGAGGAAATGTGTCTTAGTCTTATTTAAGTTTTCAATGCGCTTATACGTGCCTATTTCAAAAGAGAAGAAACGCTACCAAATCTTTAAAAAGTCCATTTATTTCATTCTTTTGTTTTTAACACATTTCACACCTCTAAGAAAAAGTGATTGTGTCAAATAAGATTCCCTTCGTAACTTTTTTATGCGAAATAAAAGTTAAAAGTACATTTCTCACTTTGCTTAACTAGCTGCACATGTATTTTGTCATATGCTTTGTTAGCATTAGACAAAAAGATGTCTTACAACAAGATCATGTTTCTCCATCTTTAATAACCTGACATCCACGTGTTTCACTTTAACCTCCTTTATTTTCATCTCATCCCTTTTTATTACATCCTTACTTATTAAGCTTCATATGCCCCGAAGCTATACGGCTCAAGTTAAGCCGATGTTAATAGCAATCATAGATATGAGTTGCGATCCTCTAAAGAATAAAATAAAAAGTTGTAGAAACCATTCACCGCGCCACGCCCTCCACCCACTCTCTTTTTTTTCTTATTAAATTTGGTTAGAGTGTATTTTTTATTTAACCCGTTTTCATATTCCACCCCAAATTTCAAACGCAAATAACTTTCAAACGACAAACTTTACTTAAAACCGATTTCACCATATTTTTAAAATTGATTCTCTTTAATTTGGTATAAATCTTGATAAATATTTCGAACTTTTTTTTACATATCAAATGGTTTCGATTTTCTTGATTTTTTTCTACCTATTTTTACGCCATAAATGTCTCTAATCTTGAAAAACTTAAAACATGAAAGTTATAGATTTTTGTTCACTCTTTACCCGTAAATTCAAATCACTCAAATTCATGTCATATGGGTAAGATATAACACGTTAAAGATGGTGTTTTACTCATATTTGTCAGACACAGGTGTTTGATGAAACGTCTCAACTTAGATTTTTAGTGTTAAAGTTGAGCTAAATGCACTAATTTTTGTCCCACAACGCATCATTAATCATTTTATTAATGTAAGATTCAAAGTGATGTTTTAATAGTTAATGTTTTAACTATTAAACCGATGAACCAAAGTGACGAATCATGAACCAAATCAAATCAAAAAAAAAAAAAAAGCATAAAAGCAAAACCGATGAACCTAACTAAACCGATGAACCAAACCAATAATCATGAACCAAACCAAAATCGAAACTATGATTGATGAACTAAACCAAACCGATGAACCAAACCAATAATCACGAACCAAACCAAAATCGAAACTATGATTGATGAACTAAACCAAAACCGATGAACCAAACCAAACTGATGAACCAAACCAAAACGATGAACCAAACTAAAATCGAAATCGTGATTGATGAACCAAAATAATCGATGAACAAAACAAAAACACCAACATGTTAAGTGAATTATGATTGATGAACAAAATAAATCACGAACTATGTTTGATTTGGTTCATCGCCGGCCGGTTCATCACCATCGGTTTGGCCGGTTCATCGCTTTGATTGATTCATCACCATCGATTGATGAACCAAGATTAATCATGAACAAAACGCGCATTTTTATTTTAAATTAAGTACTAAAAAATCACTTTTGAATCTTACATTAATAAAATGATTAATGATGCGTTGTGGTACAAAATTTAGAGCATTTAACGCAATTTCAACACTAAAATCTAAGCTAGACATTTTATCAAACACATCACAAGAACAAATACGACTAAATGCCATTTTAACGCACGATATCTCACTTATTTCATATCGGATTTGAGTGATTCAAAACTTGTGTAAAGAGTGAACTAAAATCTACAACTTTCGTGTTTTAAATTTTATGTAAATCAACCTTTAAATTAGATAAAAGTAGGTCGAATATCGCCAAAATTTCAAGAAAATCATAACCCACTGAATCTTAAAAAAAATCCGATTTATATATCAAAATGTATATCAAATTAAAGAGGATTAAATTTTAAAATTATGGTGAAATCGGTTTTCAGAAAAGTTTGTCGTTTGAAAGTTATTCAAGTTTGAAGTCGGGTGGAATTAAAACATGTTAAAGACAAAATGCCCCTAGACGAAATTAGTAAAATAAAAAGGACGGAGTAGAATATTTGTTGGTGACACGTGTCGTTATAAGAGGCTTTTTAGACTTTGCAAACTTTCCTCTCTTTTTAATAGATCCGCTGTCTCATAGATATTGTGTTTATTTTCTGTCACATCATCGTCACATCAGTTTTCTTTTTCCAAAACTACACCCAACCACAATTTACTAATAAGGTGACCACAATTACAACAAAAAATATACCCTACAAAAACTAATAAAAAACACATTCACACACACAAAAAAGAATGATAGTTGGAGTTGGCTGACACATCAAAACAATTGAAAGGTTGAGGTGACCGATCACCAATTCGGTTGAGCTAGTGGGGATAATGTGGTCACCAATTTGGTTGGGGTTCAACCAACCAAAACCATTAGCGTTAGCCTTATAGAAAAAAAGTGCAGTATTTTTTTTTTCCTATAACTAAGAACTTATAACTTAGCACAAAAACACCCTACTTCCACCACTTAAGTTATATAACACCCTTGAAATCCTCTAATGTTCATATCAACATGATCCCATCATGTTGACCAATGATCGAAAATATAAATAAATAAAAAGTAAATTTTGAAGAAAAATTATGCATACTTTTACACTATTATAATTTTGACTAACATGATAGGTTATATTCATATGAACATTAGAGTATCTTAATTCTACTAAAATTGTACTCGCGCAACATGGTGGCGGATACTCGGTGATTATTTTTGTGGAGAGTAAATGTTTTTTATTTTAAACATTCCTTATTTAGCATGCCTTTATAGCGTAGTAGATATATGTTTTTCAAAAGTATAAGGTCCAAATTATTAATAGTGTTTTCAAATTTTAGTATTAAATTGGTGATTATAAGTTTAATGGGCTTTTTTTATAAACAATTATATTAAAATATATCATTATTGGAGGGATTACTACATAGTTTAAATAATACTTAAATTTTTAAATTTTACATTAATTTTCTATTTTTTTTTATAATTTTTGTTTTAAAATTTTAAGACTACTTTTCCTTCTATACTAAGACCCAAACGCTTTATATCGCGATAATGTTGTAGCTTTTTTGTATTCTTTCAGAAACCATGAGTTTTTTTATATTAAGATTTCAGAATTGAATTTTAATGTATATTATTAACTTTTTCGCTTTTATATGTTAGAAGTATTAATATGGTGGTTACACATTTATTTCCCATTAAATTACTTATTTGATCATTAATATGACGGTTACAACTTTTGAAGTTACAAGTATTGATCAAGTTTTGAAATCCTTCTATTATAAGAAATGTTTTTTTTCTTAATTTTTCTAAGACTTCTATAATTAGAATGTCCTACATGCATTATATAGTAGTATAGATTATTAAAACTTGCTCCGATGCCAAATTTTTTACAAGCTTTTTAAAAGAAAAAGTACATTAGAATAAGGCTAACACAATGAAGTATTAATTACAAAATCAATGCTTCAACCGTTTGAAGAATTACAAGCTTTTAAGTAAAGATATTTGAAAAGCTTTACCATGCAATGGTAGAAAATCATTAAAAGATTTTTAGAGCGCTGGGTATGGTGGCATCCTAAGTTCGCCCGCCCAACGTGGACACACCACTGGTGCCACAAGTGTCGAGCCAGGGTACCGAACAACCCCCGCCTCGCGCGCGCGAGAGTTGTTGAGTTAGTTTTTTGGCTTACGTTAGTTGTGTGTTTTTTAATGTATCTATAAAATGGGTTTGTATTTGTGTTGTGTTTTTTAGTGTGCGTTGATTTGGTGTTTGTGCACGCACGCAAAGGGCATATATGAGTTTTTTTTTTTTTTTGTTTTTCTTGCAAGTGTGTTATTTAATGGACTACTGGGGTAGTTGGATAGTGGGTTGTTAGACCTAATAAAAAGTTAGTAATTTTTTTTGTTTTTTTTTTAAGTGCATATGTTTATGCATTTATTATTATTATTATTTTTTAATTTTGTAACTTTTTATAAAATTATTATTTATATTTTTATTTAAATGAATAAGAAATTAGTTTGTTTAAAAAATAAAAAATAAAATAAAATGCTAGGTGAGATACTTTTGACTCGAGCTATGAGGAAGGGGCATATTTTGATACGTGAGTGAGTTGAATGAGCTGATAATGTGATGCTGATATGACAAACTAGTTGAGTTTGACCGAGGGTGTCCGGCGCTAGTAAAAACTAAAGAGTCTTCCATTAATACATTTTTACTTCCATCAATACATTTCTATCAAAGTTATAAATAGCGTAAGGCGTGGCGTGGCGGTATGACTAAGTCTCATGCCTTTGCGGCTAAGGCGAAACTTTTGCGTTTATAAGGCGTGCCATAAGGTGCGACAAAGTATGAAAATATTTATATATTTATATTATAATTCATATATATCGAGTTTACAAAAACATGTGTCATAAGACGGCGTGACGGTATGGCGTGGCGTCATGATTAAGCCTCACGCTTTGCGAGGCCTTTTTAGAAAAGCTTTTTAGAGCGGCCGGTATGGTGGCGTCCTAAGTTCGCCAGTCAAACGTGGACACACCACTGGCGCCGCTAGTGTCGAGCCAGGGTACCGAGCCTCTTTGCACGAGTTGTTGAGTCAGTTTTAAGTGGACTGTTGGAAAGTGTATGTGTTTATATATTTATTATTATTATTTTTAAATTCAATTTTGTAACTTTTTTGTAAAAGTATTATTCGTATTTTTTGGATGAATGGAAAGTAAGATTTTTTTTTCTTTTTTTATTAAGAAAAAGAAAAAAGAAAAAAATAATAATGACCGAGACACTTTTTTTTTTAATTTTTAGAAAGGCTGACCGAGACACTTTTAACTCAAGCTATAAGAGGGAAGGGTATCGTGGCTAAGCCACTTTTGTTTATTTGATCCTCACATGTGTCACATCACTTCAACACTCACTTAAAAATACCCCAATCACAACTAACTCAAACCTCTTCATTTGGGCCCCACCACCCTAATTTTATTTCTTTTCCATATTTTTCAAACACAAATTCAAACATTTTAAACAATAAATTTAAAAGGGATAAGTGTTTCTAAATGTATCCAAGTTACCACGTTTTACTAAGTTGTGTATCAATAAATTAATCCTCATAAACAATGCAAACAATTTACTAATCCTACTATTATATGCAAAGTTTAACATTTATTTAGAATTATTTACATAAATCGTCCTTGTGGCTAGGACCTAATTGCAACGGAAGTCCTTAAAGTTATTTGCATAAATCGTCCTTGTGGTTAGCCCGGTCAACGGGTCGGTCAACGCCACGTGTCACCACCTGAGTGGTGCCACGTGGCATCGGGTCGGGTCGCCACGTGGACCAATGAGGTGGCGCCACGTGGTGATGGAAATTAAAACCAAAATTTTCCTCCCTGGGATCGAACCCTGGTGGGTTGTGTGAGAGGCCAAGGTGATACCCATCCGAAATGGGCATACCTTCATGTATTATAGTGATTTTGGTTCTATTTAACCCTTAATGTTCCGAATTGGTTTTTATAAATAAAATTGGTCGAACTGGATTTGACCATCATTTTAAAAGGGTTCGGGCGGTTCAAAATTGAGAAAAATACCGTCGGACTGTTGAAGCTCTTTCCAATGGTATGCTCGGGAATTATTTCGACTTCGTTGGAACCTCGAAAATGCGAAATCATCGCTTTTTCTTTGTTTTCGCATTTTTCGAGGTTCGCTTGATATCGAAAAATTCCCGAGCATACCATTGAAAGAGCACAAAAACGAGTCCGACAAGATGCTCGGGAATTTGTTTGACTTGGTTTGGACCTCGAAAATGCAAAACAAAGAAAAATAGTGATTTTCGATTTTCGAGGTTCAAACTAAGTCGAAAAATTTTCCGAGAATACCATTGGAAAGAGCACGAAAAACGAGTCCGACGGTATATTTATTTATTTTTTACATCCATATAACCCGTAAATTAATAGGCTAAAATCTAAATCAACCTTTAATAATATCGAAAGGTTGATTAAATTTAGGGATTATAATCGGTTATGCTTAGCCCAGTTGGGCAAAGCTATGCTTCCCACCCAAATGTCCGGGTTCGAATCCCATGCGTGACAAATTGGTGATATATTTTACCCATGCCACGTGGCACCACCTCATTGGTCCACGTGGCAACTCGACCCGTTTGGCGACCCGACCCGACCCATTGCCCGACCCCCCGATGACACGTGGCACACTCTAGTGGTGACACGTGGCGGTTGCCTGGCCTAACCACAAGGACCATTTATGCAAATAACTTTAACTTTAAATAAGGACTTTGGTTGCAATTTGATCCTAGCCACAAGGACGATTTATGTAAATAATTCTAAACAAATGTTAAACTTTGCATATAATAGTATGATTAGTAAGTTGTTTGCATTGTTTAGGAGGATTAATTTATTGATACACAACTTAGTAAACGTGGTAACTTGTGTCACAATTCTCAATTTCCTGTCATTTCTCAAACTCCATATTCATCATTTCATATCAATTTATGCATGAGTTTTGCATTTTACATTAAACGTTTATTTTCTTATTAAATAAACGCTATCGCGTAAACATTATTTGAACATTTGATCCGACACTTCCAAAAATTATCCCGATATATTTTAATACTCATATTAAGATTATAAAATAATATTATGAGTTTACCCATTGTTTTAAATTTATTTAGTATATAAATTGTTATATTTATATAATTACGACTTTCAGAATTCAACACGATAAATAATTATTTACTCAATTCTTGTAAGAAATGTATTTTTATAATTTTTATGACTTCAATACATTTTATTTTGTTCGTTAAAATCTATTTTTAGTTAACGCCACGCTAAATACCTAATTATATTACAAATTACACATTATAACATGACTTTATACATTTAACTACTCAAAGATACATTCAACCCCTCCTAAGCACCAAAACCGCCACCTTTATTCCACATGAGTCACCATTAGTGATCAAATTGATATTTACAACTTACATGTACACCTATGCATATATTAGATATTTTGTTTTCTAAAACACATACAACACACATTTAGAAGGTGTAAAGAAAAGCTCTCTTCCTTTTTCTCTCTTGTGGTGGGCGGCCAAACCAAGAAACACAAGGGAAACCATAAATTTTCAAGCTAAAAGTGATTATCAAGTATTAGTAGTGATCTATTTCAAGGTTTTGGAATAAAAACCTAAAGATTAATTAAGGTTTTTATCATCTTCTTCACATAATCATTCAAGTAAGCATTTCATGATCTTCATAACTTTTTCATATTCATCTTATTGTTAATTCATCATTTTTGCAAGAAACATGCATGTTACATATGAATTTATACCACTTTTGTTGTTTTTATTACTTATTATGTAATATAATTATCCTATAATAAATCCCTTGAAACATATCACTTTTGGTGATGTCTAGAACCCATGACACCTTAAGAAGGTGTATGGTAGGATTTGAATAACCGAGTTGTTTTGAATTGGTTAGAATAGGCTTTGCGAGAAAAACTCATTTCGACAACTATTATTAAGAGTCTGTCCATATTTTGAAAATCTGGAAATCTCGACAGTAGATAAAAATTTTGGGCTAGATATTTGGAAAATATACTTTAAATTGAAAACGTGGTCGCTTGAACGGGTTAAAACGGAGTTATAACGAAGAAGATATGAATTTTTCAAGTTTGACGACGAAAACTATTTGTTTCAGAAAATTCAGCATGTATTCTCAACTTTGTACGAGTCAAAAATGGGTCTTAAACGTTATTAAATGTGTCGACTTATCAAAAATATATTAGTATATGTTAATACGAAACCGTGGATATAAAGAACTTGAAAAACGGACTTAAAACGAGTGAGTTATGGTTAACCGAACTTTGAGTCAAAACGTCTTGAAAATACTATTCACATTAGTATGTGTCGATTTTTTAATCAAGGTTTTGAGGGCCTAAACGGACGCTTCGGGGAAACGGACCTTAAAACGAAGTTAGTTTTCCTATGTATATATTACGCCAAGTCCGATGTAAACCGATTTTCAATTACTAAAACCGTTACATAGTTTTAAGACTAAAATACACCGTTGGTCCCTAAACTTGTAGTGGAGGATCGCGATGGGATTTAAACCGGCATAATCATCGCCACGGTCCAAACAAAGAGCGATTAAATGCCGATTGGTCCCTGACCACTAACACCTATGTCAACGACTCTTTTCTCGTTAGTTTCACGAGGTAATATAGTCCAATCACATTTATAACTCAACCTAGTTAATTATGAGAAACGGTTTACCATATACCATCTTGATTGTTTCCCGCTTCTTCACACAACCTCACACACACTTTAACAATGGCGCATAAGGAGCTTACTTGTACGGATGTAACCGATGAGATGGTAAAATATGTGAAGGCAAAATATGGGAATACTTGGTTAAAAGAAGATGAAATGTCCGATGAAATGTTTGATGATTTATGCGATTTGCGAAAGAAGCTCAAGTGATGAAAGGTTAGTCGGTTTTTTTGTATTTGTGTTATTGCCATTTTAAGGAGGAGCATAAATAACTCTATTTATTTGACAGAAATTGAGCGGTGTCGAATCAAAAAAGAGGATTATAGCAAGCTAAAGGTATCCGACGATATGGTTGACTATGCCATGGCTACTTATGGGAACAAGTGGGATATAGGAGATGACATTGCCGATGTGATACTTGAAGACTTGTGGGAAAAATACGGGAATAAGGAGTCTCGTAAAGGTCGACTTTAGAGTGAATGTTTACAAGCTAAGAAAGTTGTAATGGGTCAACTCGATTATATCTGCTTTTGTCTATCTTTCCGGATACTAACGTGAATGGAAATGAAGTTGATGTCATCATTATTTCGAGACACATCCGATGATGAGTGGGAACATGTCTTCTAAGACCACTATTTCGAAAGGTTCCACTTCCCAAGCTTCCAAGGCCCAAGGCTTCCGCTCCCAAAGTTGTACTTGGTCTTGAAGTACGTGGGATGCTCCAAGACAAATAGGAATGAGTGGTATGTGCCTCCCCTAAGGACCTCAAGTCTCCCCATGAATAACAAGGTGGGATGCTCCTAAGACAAATAGGATGATGGTTAACGAAAACGATACTTGTTAACATGTATGTTTTGCTTCATATGGTGTAATTAGGTGGTGGTGTAGGTATATTTTGGAAATGTTGTTTTCATTTTGTAGTTTGCACTTGCATATCCGCTTTAGGTGGTGCTTAGGAAAACCCATTTTGACTTATAAGGTCAACATAAACCAAATTATTAGAGGATACCAAACCGAATTGTTTGTTTTAAAATCTCGCTTGTTTGACTTATAAAGTCAATGATTCAAATTGTAACCAAAATTCAATTATTATAACAAAAGAAGCACACACATATCGCTTAAAGCTACATTTAGACCGAAGACAACATAACATTTCTTGCTAGGAATTCATCGCGATAAATGACTAGTAGGTGATCCATTTGGTCTATCGCTTGCAGCTGGTTCAACGGTGTTTGTCTCGGCATTCTCTATTTGCTCTTTCACCATTGCAGTGCTTCACGTGGTGTTTGGCTTGGCGAACTCCACTTGCTATTTCGCTTGTAGGTGGTTCACTTTGTTCTTCATCACCGCCAAGGATGCACCAACACTAGTAGGTGCGAAATATGTAGACCCATCACATATCCACCACTATCTCCTCGTGGTTGTGTTTTCCTTGTATCACCATCTCTACCAAGATAAGATGTGTTTCCTTATCTCAAGGCACACCGACAAACATACCACATGAAAGCTCTATAAGGTGGACGCTTGCAAAAATGTCAATCCAAATTGCTTTCCCTTTGAAGCCAAGAGTCAATGCATACCATTTGACAACCATTTTCTACATCCATGGTGATAATATGGTGGTATGATAAACAATTGTCGACTTAAGATGTATTATATAAGTAGATGGAGTTGTGGTTGTTGAACAAGTAGATAAGGAGTAAAGACAACATAAATTTACAAGCTAGTCAACTTATAAAGTCAACAAAAAAAACAAAACATGTTCAAACATAATATTGTCGATATTACAAAATGCCTAGAAGAGTAGAAGCCACAACCTTAGAAAATCGGCTGAATTTGTGACTTTCAGAGCGTGAATTTTATCCAAGACATATGGATGTCTTGGATATAACGCCCACGACACTCCATAGTAAGTCGCCTCATACTGCATCTTCAAGCCAATTTTTCCTCTCCCATTCCTCTTCAATTCTTTTGTACATTCTCTCTCTTCCAAAACTGCTGGAATGCTTCTTCATCCAACTCGCTCGCTTCTTCATTTTCATCCAAATTTGTGTGTTCTTCTTCGCTCGTAAAGTGCATCATAAAACTCTTGTTCCATAGTCTTCCTTATATCCTCTTCATCCATCCACTTCAAAAGTAATACATTTGCACATCAACTAGAATGTAAACACACTAGAACAATCGTTATACAAATGACAATTAAATGAATACTGTTGCCTTCGCCATCACAATGCCTTTTTCTACCTCGAACCTTACTTTCCTTTGTTGGTTTTGGTACCGATCCTTGTGACAATTTAGACTTATTATGTCCAATGCTTGACAATTGGAGCATTTTATCCGCTTACGAGCTCTAGATTTACCCATTTTGACTCAATTTCTCCGAAAGGGTTTGGTTTATGTATTTGAATTCAAATTTGTGGTAAAATGTGAGAATAAAGTGCTTGCTATAAGTTAATGCAAGACAGATAGGGACTAAAACCCTGTCCCATACACTCTAATTGCTTTGACCAAGGACCATAGTTCCACCAACACCCAATACAATCAAAACCATATAACAACTCTCTTAGACTTAATACAACAATTAACAACATAATTAACGAAGTAAAACACTAGAACATAACATATAGATTCATTAACTTCATATTAAAACACTAGAACATAAATATTCAAGACATATTTTTCCAAAACAAAAAGGGAAAACATAACCATAGCATTTCATTCTCAACACTTCCTAAGATGATCAAGGAAGTTGTTCACCACACACCAAGCGAGTGTGTCTCGACAGATCATCCTCCTTATCTCCAACGATTCAAGACATTAGCCTTTTGCTCGTTGCGAAGATCCCGGATAACCTTGTAGTTCATCACCGTAGTTCGAAGCCTTCGATCTCGTAGATGTATTGTTGGGTTTCCTTCATACCCGAATCAAGTCACCAAAGTGTTTTGGAGTCCTTACCAATTTTGATGTCCTTATCGCTTTCTCTCGATAAAAGAGAAATCGAGTCAAACATGTAGTCGGAGTTCAAGATTTGGCGAGTTCTTCAAGTAGTGGAAGTCACCATCGAGGTTGTTTCTGTGATTGTTGGTATGCAAATGATATAGTGTATTAACCAATAAATACCAAAACAACCGGACGCTCCAAATTGTGGACTAATTGTGACATTTTAAATGATAAAAGTCAAGTTTGTGTGACAAAAATACGCTGGAATTTTAAGTGCAAAACGGCCGGATGGCCAAATCGAGGACCAATTGTGACATTTTAAACCTAGTAGCCTCGCAACTTGGCCTTTTGCCTTCCTTGATACGCATATACACAATTAATGTGTTTGGAATCACGAATAGAACCCAACTAACAAGATCCGAAACCATGAACACAACGAACCTAACATACATCCACACTCACATACCAAACACACATCTAGTCAAACCCATTCTTAAAAAACAAAAACTAAGAATGAAGGATGAAGCATATTCGCTCCACGCTTAAGGATGTCAAGGAAGAAGAAGAAGGTGAGGTCCTGCTCGTAATCCACTATAATGGGATTTTGATTATAGCTCACTCGTGTATGAACGAGGTTCATTAATTAACTGTGTGCCTTTACCAATGATAGGGATATATTTAGTTCAAGCCTTGATAATGTGTTATCGAGATTAATGAACAAAATGGGCGTTGTTTTTCGTGATCCTAAACAATCCCTAGAAAATGGTTTGCATTTGATTCATACCGATTTTGATGTTCATACTTTGTTTGGAATGGTCAAAACAAATGACTCGCTTGATATCTTCATAGCCCACAAGCCCCAAAAGTTAGCACAATTTTACTTAAAAACATCGCTTTGAAGTTGTGGGTCGGGTAGAGCAGATGCTAACTTTAGGATGCTTAGTCAAACACCTTTAGGACTAGAAGTCAATGGCGGGGATCGATAAGAAAAATGCGGGAGTGGAACCAGACACCAAGAGGAAAGGAGGGTAGTAATCAAGGACTAAGAAGGGTTGTAGCTAAAAAGGGACAAAATTAAAGGAAATGGAAAAGGAAAGATGGTTGATGAAGAGGAGGTTTTGCCTGAAAAAAGGGAGACAAGTTGTTCAAGAATTTAAGCGAGGTTTAGACGGAAGGGAAGGCCAAAATGGTTGAGTTTGCGTGGGTTTGATGTTGAGAACTTGGTCGAAAGGCTTGGTGGTGTCACTGCAGATGTTTCAAGCGGTGTTAAGACATCCTTTCGAGCAAAGAAAAGATTACAAACTGCCCTAGCACTCTTCGCCCAAAGGCGACCCTAGGTGATGTTTCATGATGAATACCATGTCATGTGTTAAATTCCATTAACCTCGTAACACTACAGCTCATAACTTATATGTTTGTAATTTGTATACTTGTTTTAGCATAAGGTGGCAAGAAGATCATCAACTTAGGCCTAACAGCTTTGTCGGTTCAACAGCTCGATATCAATCTCACCTGTGTAGATCATTTGAAGATTCAAGATTGAACGCTTTGAAGTTGGGCCCAAATTCATCTTCTATATTTTGTAACGAATCAAGAATTAACATGTATCGCATAATGACTCGTAGTATCGCTTATGTTCCATTTTCATCAAACACCGTATATAGTCGATCGTTATAAGTCAACTAGCTAAGTAGTTGATAATGTATAAATTTGTTTGTTAATCATGGGTAAATTTCATGAGCTATTACTTTCTTTACCAGTTGACTTTTATGAAGTCATACTTAAGTGGTGAGGACTCAGAACACCGATATTATTTGTTCAAACAATATCACTTTTTGTTTTGGTGGAATAGTTCTTGGGTTAGAATTAACTAGGTTGAGTTATAAATGTGATCGACTATATTACCCTCGTGAAACTAATGTAAAAGAGTCGTTGACATAGGTGTTAGTGGTCGAGGACCAATCGGCATTTAATCGCCATCGCTTGGACCCGTGGCGATGATTATGCCCGGTTTCGTCCCATCGCGATCATCCACTACAAGTTTAGGGACCAACGGTGTATTTTAGTCTAGTTTTAACTATATTTTCACCATTAGCTCAAAAGTAATTATTTTTGACATGGAGCCGTCACACATTCAAGTAACATTTTTTTTAATATAACTAGTTTTCAAGTAACATATTGGGTGCTACGTTTTCAAATCATGCATTCACGATAACATATCATAACTCAAGTCATAACATTCATTTTAGGTCATGGATAGTTTCCGAGCCTCATTTTCGTGCACTTCATTTTGTTAGCATATCAATCATACCAGTGAGTTCATACCCGCTTTTACTCGCTTAAATTCTTACAAACTCTTTGGGGAGATACATGCTTAAATACTTGTTTTACTCTTGCGAATACTCAAACCATTTATATAATTGTGTTACACTATACTCGATACTCTTTGGACATTATGTGTGGTTTATTGCGATATGTGCCTTAATGTGCTAAACTTGTTTTCAATTATGCCTCAACATACATACATTAGCAATCGGTTAACTCTGCTGGAGCCCATGGAGAGGTATTGATGGTACTATCGGCCGACGCCCCACCCTTGTGTCCTCGATGACTTGACTGGGGTGAATATAATCCGTTATTCAATGAGACACAACAAACAATGTAGACTTGTCAAGAGGTTCGCTTGGTCGTGATTCTTTGCATTAAGTACTTGTATATATCGATGCACATATGTCCTACTTACAAACAAGATTGACAATTTATGTCTTGGCGGTGGTCGAAACACACAGTTGCAAGTTTTGTATGGGCGGAACTTGAACCGAGTGGATTTACGATGCCTTTGTTGTGAAACATTCTTTAAAGACTTTTTCAAATCATTTTCAACAAACTTATGAACTCACCAACCTTTGTGTTGACACTTTTTAGCATGTTTATCTCAGGTCATAAGGCGATAGCATTTCATGGAGCTTTTGGGTCACATGGCATACATTGGAGTCTTGTGTTTTTATAAATTACTATTCGACATGTTTTGTAACCCTTTATGTATTATCAAACTTTGGGATCTTATGTTTTGTAAACTTTAACTTTATTTAATCAAATGGTAAACTTTTCAAAACGTCTCATTTTAGAGGTCGTTTTCTGTATCCATACTTTGTGCTATGACGTCATACCCCAAAGACTCTATCATTCCACTGCGATATTTTGGGGGTGTGACAACTTGGATACATTTAGAAACACTTATCCCAATTTAAAATTCATTAAAATAAAAACATTACAATATATTAAAAATTAAAACGATACTAAATACATAAATCCTAAATCTTAATATGAATACTTCCCGCATGCAGAATCATACGAGGGAGATATATAACCGGCAAATTCCTCGATGCGAGCCAAATCTTCTTGGTCTAGCGTAGATTCCCCAAAGCTGGCAGTCGAAGTTGATGCACCTGCACCACCGTTTTTGTTCACCCGATAGCTCCAATTTGATTTTGGTGCTGATGTTGTTCGTTACCATTTGAACACACCGCCACAACTTGTCAACAATCTCGTCGTCTTTGTGGGCTTCCTCCTTTAGAAAATTTGTCGATCACAACTTTTCGTTCAGGTGTAATGTCGCTGCAACTCTTGTAGTTTTCTCATCTGCTGCTTCTCCGCCATCGCCGCTTCAAACAGATTGATGACGCTTATAATAGCGTTTTTCGAGCCTCATCGTCGTTATTGCATTGATTTTGAACGACACTTGCATATCTTCAACTAACGCGGAGACGCAATTCATAATAATCTCACGAAAGAAAAGTGCGAATTTGAAGTTGAATCAGGTTTGAAAGAAAGTGTGAATTTTTGTGTAAATACGGGTATTATTTATAGAGTGGGTAGGTAATATTTGAATTTGGAAAAAAAAAAAAAAAGTAATCGTTGTTACCTTTAAACGCTTTAAACGGATACTTTTTCAATTTTATTTTGTCTTCATCCGTGTCGCTGGGGTGGCGAAAACTCAACCGGTGAGTGGGCTTGGTGTCGTGGCGAGGGTCGGCGATGGGTGGCGAGGATCCACGTTGGATCGGCGAAATATTCTCATACTATACCCTTCTTTAAGAGAGCGAGATTTTTATGCTACGCTGAATGCCGGGTGAAAACCGACTCAAACCCCAAGCGCTTAGAATAGTAAAAACTAAAAAGTTTTTGGCCGTTAAAAAAGAAGAAGAAAAAAGAACAAGTTCTTTGTAAAAGTTACTTTCGTTAATACATTTTTACTTCCATTAATACATTTCTACAAAGTACATACATGTACTTGAATTGTATCTATACAACACACCTATATATCCACCTCCCCCTTATCAATTCCTGCTCCACATAAACCCTACCAACCAAACAACTCCAATTCAATTCAATTCAATTCCGTTCTCCCCCAAACACACACAAAACACACTCCAATCCCAAAATTAGGGTTTCCAAAATTAGGGCTTCACCAATTCCAAAATTAGGGTTTGCTATTCCAATTGGTTATTGAATCTCATGAGAATTAGTAGGGGAATGCACAGATCCAAATTTAAATCCTTTTTACCCAAAGCTAGAACTCGTGGCAAATCAAAATTATAAAAATTAACCCTTTTTCTTAAAAATTTTTTGTATATTTTTTTAGGGTTTTTTTTATATAAAATAAAGAATCATGACTCGTGTTTTTGTTCAAAGAGGGTCTGCGTCGAATGCGAATAATACCCGGGCCAATTCGAGCTCTTCGGGGCAGTCGCAGGGTCAAACTGATAATCTTGATGTTCAAGAAAATGTTGTATGTGATGATCTTGATATGGGTAGTGTTGAAATTGATAAAAGTAATGATCTTGATGAGAAAAGTGAGAATCTTGAGCCCGATATTGCGAATTTGAGCTTAAAAAACGACGCGGAGGAGCAGAAAGATGGGGGAGGTAAGAGTGATGAGAGTGCGGTGGGGATTGGTGGAAGTTCGAACCCTCCACCGCCACCTGCCCCGCCTCCGAAACCGAAGAGGTTTAGTAGCTTGGGTGGTTTGAGAATTGGGAGTACTAGGAGGTGGCCGGTTGTTTCCACTGGGTCGCCTCCGAGGGGTAGTTGTGAGAATGATGGGTATAATAGTGCTGATGAGCAAATACCGTGTTATGGTTCGTCGTATGATGATGCTGTAAGTTCTAGTCGGTTTAGTCACTATAAGGAAGTGAATAATAGTCAGAATAATACGGTATACTTTCGATAACCATTGTTGTAGACTATATAATGGCGTAACTGTGATTTCTATATTGTTAGGATAACTTATGCAAATTTAGCTTGTGCCTTAATGTACCGTCAGTATGTGTTTGGCATTGTGTATTGGAAGTAATTATCTGGTTAATGCGATTAATGTGTTTTCAAGTTGCACGTAATCAGTTTGTAGTGTTTGTGTATAGTTCGATTAGTTAACCTGGTTTTGATTATCTGATTACTTTAGGGTTAAATATTTAGCTTAGTAGTAGACTAGTAGTTGCAACAAAAATGGTTCTGATTATCTAGCGTTGAATTACTAGGGTAATTTTTGGAAATTCTTAAGTAATCGTAATTTGCCAAACACTACATATCCAAATACCGTATATGATCACTTTCAAAACACAATGCTAAGGTTGCGTTTAGTTGAACATATGTTTTGTACAAAACAAGGAAAATGGAGATTACCTTCAAATCAATTTCTGTTCAAAAATTCTCCACAAAATTGAAAATCCGCATTTCCTAATTTAACGAGGGAAGCTACAAAACACATTTTTATGTTTTCTATGCTTCCTTGGTAAACCCAAACCCCTTCCTTTCTTCAAATAGAAAATACGATATCATTTGAACGCGTTTTCTATGTTTCGTTGAGATATAAAACCCCTCCCTTTTACTACGAAACTAAAGATATAAAATCAACAACTATTTTCTCTAACCAAACGCACCCTAAACACCTCCTAGTTTTGTGTGGCATTCCTTGAATATTTTTGTGCCTTTAAAGTTGCAACGATTAAGTAACTGGGTGCTGCTATTTCAGGAAAGGGAGCGTCAATTTGAGATTGATATCAGACGAACAAAAGGTTATGAAGTTAAAAGAATGATGGAAGATGGGAATTGTCTCTTTCGTGCTGTTGCAGATCAAGTATATGGTGATTCTGAAGCATATGATTTGGCTAGACAGATGTGCATAGATTACATGGTATGTTGATTTCTTTCATAATAGCATTTAATTTCTTAAGTCGTTTTGAAAAAACAAACCATCTTAAAGCAGAACGAAGAGAGTTACCAATATCCCGATTTCAAAGTTGATTTCAGGAGTTACTAATATATAAATTTTAGTTTTTGTTGTGTGATTAGAGTTATGGTACTACAGAAACAGATTAAACGGATAACATTGGTGTACTTCGGAGGACTTATTAGTTATTACATCTCTTAGAGCAAATATTTCAAGCAAGCTCCTTAAAATTCACTAAGAGTGTGCCTGGATAATACTATTTTCTATTTAGATAGCTTATTGTCTTATTTTATCTTCAGAACACACTAAGTTCAGAAAACCATTTTGAAATTTGGGCTCTTAGAAACTGCGTAAACTGTTTCAAAGAAGTTAATTCAGACACCCCTAAATAAAGTTTTGTTTTTTCACCTAAAGTTCCTTCTGTGTTTATATTTTATGTATCAAATAATGAAAAAAAAAGTGATTCTGTTACTAGGGAGAGGGAATACTGGAAATGGTAGAGATAAGTAACAAATAGCAGCAGTGGCATTTCTTTTTATGGTCCTTGCAACAACTATGAAATTCTAAGACTGTTCTGAAATTGAATATTGTCATGTTAATATCCAATATCTGGCTTGCCACATAGTTTTATGATAGCTTTTGACAAATTTTTAATGACCTAAAACACTTATTAATGAGACTATCGTATGAGAAAATATCTACCAAAATCAGTGTCACAGATATCTTGTAATATTACCAATTGGGAAATAGGTGTATTTGTCACCTCGTTTCTTGTGAAATCATTGGATTGCTGGTATTGTTATAAAAGCTTACTATCTGTTTATTTGCTCATTCGCTTTCATAAGCTGTTTTTAATACAAAATCAGTTCATTATGGTTGAAATCTTAGCACACTGATGTTTTCTTGGAGGCTTCTTTTCATAGTTGTTTGTAAATGAAGTGCATTATCATTCAGTCTTAAAAAATGGTTTCGTAATTTATACTGAACTATAAACTTACTAGTTATCTTTATCCAGGAACGTGAAAGAGACCACTTCTCACAGTTTATAACAGAAGGTTTCACTTCTTATTGCAAGAGGAAGAGAAGAGATAAGGTATGCAAATTTGCACATTATTGAACCATTTATGCAAAGATTATTTTTGTTTTATGTGAATTTTCTCAGCAAATGCATTATAAACATCTTGATTTCATCTCAGAGTAATGTTATTTATTTAAAAGGTTCTGGTTTATAATTTGTGAACACAGGTCTATGGGAACAATGTGGAGATTCAAGCGTTGTCTGAAATGTACAATCGGCCTATTCATATCTATTCATATACAACAGGTACAGTTTGATATTATAATACTGGACCTATGCATTTACTAGTGCTTGCACTTCAACCCGTTTACAAATGTGTGGGATGATTTGGATTGTTTTTTTATCTCAAAAGTGTAGAATTTAAAATTTTAGTTAAAAGGTGAATAGGTCAAGCGCGGGTTGAAAAGGGGCACAAAATCTATGTTTGAATTTCTATAGCATACAACCTCCTGATATTTTATTCTAGAATTTTCTCGAACCAGCCAAAGCTATTTTATCCTTTTACTCGACGTGCTTATTTGGACATCTTCCCGCGTCTAGCTTTTATCTTTGTGCATCGGACTAACGAAAAAGTTGTTTGGATGCAGAGCCTATCAATATATTCCATGGGAGCTATAACACAGACACACCCCAATCAGGCTAAGTTACCATCATGGCAACCATTACAACTCTCTTGTGGATCCACGTCGACTGACAATCGGTGCTGGGCTTGGTTTTAGCTCCCTGCAGGGGGTAATGGGTCTACTCAATCTTCACTTTATTTAAATCTTTGTGTGAAAAGTGTAACCTTTTTTTTAATCCTAACGGTTTGTTTTCTTTCAGACAAATGTTGATAAAGATCAAGTCAAGGCAGCAATTAAAGCTCAACAAGATCAACAGATTGATAATGTAACCATTAACAACCCTTTATTTGCTTTGATACTAGAGTATCAACTTTAGATCATATTCTAACTTACATATGAATAGGCTCTGCTGGCGGAGGCTCGCTTTTGCTCAGACGTGGAGCTAACTGAGAAAGAAATCGAGCGTATGGTGATGGAAGCTTCACGGGCTGAATACATAGCTAATGATAAGTTTAAGCACCAACTTGGCCGAAGAGAATCTTCAACATCTGAAGCTGAACCATCGTCTTCTGGAGGCAGTAAGTATCTTTTCTCCCATTTAAAACCGCGTCTATTGTTGCCATTAGTTTAGATACCGCAAAAAAGGGGGTGGTTGAGATTTCACAGATAAGTAATTAGTGTGTCTAACAAACCTTTCAGATGAGACAAGAGCGGTTTTTACAAACTAAAAAGGTAGTTTACTCTTAAAAAGTCGATATATTCTAATAGTAATCTAAAATTTTAAGCTAATTGAGTTAGGAGGTATTGTTTTCAAGAGTATGCATAGGGTGATTTTCCGCCTTTTCCTTGTAAGTTAGATGAACTAAGCCCAATCGACCTATCCATTAGCAAATGGTTGAAATTGACCCTCTTCCCGGGTAATTAAGAAAGAGTTGAACTTGTGATAGCAGGGCCATCTGGAAGCGAGAGCAAGGGTGAAGAAGGGTCGGTGCTATGCAGCAGTATGCAGATGGTGCTGTCAATGGGGTTCAGCTATGTGCAGGCAATGGAGGCTTACAGTATATTTGGTGATGATGTTGATTCCATGGTTTGTTATCTTCTTGAAACCAGCAGCAGACGTAAAGGCAAGGCTACCGAGTAAAAGTGACCATCAACTAAACTGTAATACCAGTATTTATAGGGACTTCTAGTTGTAGTTGTAGTACTAATAAATATGGGTATTGCAAAGCTGTGCAGTATCCTTCGTACGGTCGTATCTTGTGTTTAGTATATGTGTGCTTAATCTTACCAATCACAAGATTTTGGGTTCTAAAACATGGAGGATGTATGACACTGTGATATGGAATAATCAACTTTAGACAAATAGTTGTACATAAATGTGTGGCAAAAGATAGTGTTTTGATGTAGGGCTGAGCTTGACCGACCGAAACCCGACAAGCCCGACAACCCGACCGACCCGATTAGCGCCCGAACCCGACCGAATGGTATACGGGACGAGACTCGGTTTGCAATTTCATATGTTATCGAGATCGGGTCGGGGAAAAAACCCGAATCCCGCCCGAAAAACCCGACTGGCCCATTTTGTGGTTAGGTTAAGTGCAAAATATTAGCCCCCTTTTCTGCTTTTCATTCCTTTCTCAGAACTTCATCTCAAAATACGAAATCAACTTTTTCTCAATAACAATCCAAAACTTCATCTCAATAACAAGAACCAAATCAATGGCATCTCAAAATCAAGAATCAAATCAAATGGATCAAGCTCATCTCAAAACCCGACACATGAATCAATCTCATCTTCGAGGCCTACGTATGAATCATTTGCTTCTCAACAAAACAATGCAACTGAGGTAAGTATTTAATTTATGTGATGAAATGATGAATATACTAATACGAATCTTTTTTCTTCGAGTATTTTTTTTTTATTATTTTTTATTTTTTATTTTTTTTATTGGACTGATATGATGAATGTGATGAAATGATGAATATATGAATCTTTAATTTATGTCAGTCGAATTAATTTATGTCACTCAAATTGAATGTTTTGGATCAAGTGAAATAGTGAATGTTTTTTGGTTTGGGCTGGAAATCGGGCTAGGCCCGTTAGTCCCGACACCCCGACCGAAATACCCGACAAAATCTCGAACCCGCCCGAGTATAAATGGGTCGGGAATCGGTCCAACTTATAGCATGTTCTCGGGTCTCGGGTTAGTCGGGTAGGGTCGGGTCGGGTCGGGTTCCGACCCGATGCTCAGCCCTATTTTGATGTGCTTCTACTACTTTAAATCATGATTATTAAATTGTTTCATCATTTCTTAAGTGATGCGACTATTCATCTAAAAAGAAATCAATTGGCGTGATTAAAAAAAGTTTAATATTTCATATATTTTTTATAATTTAAATATTTCTTAAACCGTTTAATTGTTACGTCAAAATAATTATTCCATCGCGCCGGTCATTTAGTTATTTTTCTATACACCAAGATTTGATATATTTTGAAAAGGAAAAAAAATCATTCTTTTCTTTCACTTTTTTTTTTTTTTTTTTTTTTTTCAAAATTGAAATTTGCATGAAAAATTACATGTGATTTAACACTAATTTGAATATTAGATTTGATATTAGTGTTAAATCATATGTGATATTACATATCATATGTGATTTAACACTAATATCACATGTGATATTCAAACTAGTGTTTAATCACATGTGATTTTTTTGCAAATTTTGGTAACGTAAAAAAAAACGAAAAACGTGAAAAACGCGATTTTTATTTATTTATTGTAAAAAGTATATCAAAATGCTTATCTATATAAAGATAATTAAATGTTCGTCGCAATGGTGTATTTTTTTTCGCTTAATGATTAACGGTTTGAAAAATATTAATATTTGAACAAAAGGACGAAAGTGAGTTTTTTAAATTGTTGAGATTAATTTCATCTATTAGAACAAATAAAGATGGAGGAAAGATGGAGATTGAGTATGTAAATAATCTTTACTCATTTAGACATTACAAAATGATTCTGTGATTTAAAAGTACAATAATAACAAAATGCTACTATGCAATGAAGTCAAATTTAAAACTTTGGTGTAGGTTTGGGTACACCTGTGTATTTTTTAGCATGGGCTACTTATAACAATCCAATATGGACTTCACAAAAATCCTTCAGTCTTTAGGGTCTATTTAATACTATCCCACTATGACTTCCCAAAAATATCAATATCAACACCAATTTACTTTGGATTCATGAGATAAAATGATAAACACTAAATTGTAATTTAACATATGTGATATGTTAGCTATAACTATAAGCATGTCCAAACTACTTTTCATCCAATACTATATAAATGAAATGATTTTAATAATTCCACTAGTTCCTGTTATTATGCTACATTGCTTTTGATGACACAAATTAGTATATATAATAAGGGACGGAACCAGGGGTGTCCCGGGGGGTCACGGGACACCTCGTAGTGTTAATTTTGTTAAAAACCCTCTATTTATTTTTTACAAATGCACCTGGTCTTAAAAATTGTGCATGTAATCTTGTTTGATTTCTCATAAATGCATCTGATGACTTTGTGGTTCCGTCCGTGTAGATAATCTTTTATCATTGTAATTGTATCTTTTCATGTGGCTATTGAACTTCACATAAAGATTCAATTTATATAACCTTTTACCTCAACACAACTCCACCAAACTTCCCAATCCTTATTAGTTGGTCAATCACACTCATCATCATTAACTCATCATAATATCAATTTCCTTAATAAATAATAAATTCACACATTACTTACACATACACCAAAAACTCTGCATATAACTCCCATCTCATTAGCACAAAAGATATCCAAACCAACTCATCTCCTATATATCTACACCTTGCTAAAGTTTTTCTAGGTGTTCTATGCTTCATGTCTTGGTTCAGCTACAATATATCCACATCTCTTTAGTACAAAATATTACGATATGGGTGTAGTCAAGGCGGCGATAGGTGATAGTGTGATAACATTTTTGTGGGTGTTTTGTGCTTCATGTCTTGGTGCAGCTACTTCAGTCATTGCGAAAGCTATAGGTGTTCATGGGAAAGCTACATTGTTGATCACTATTTCATTGATATTTATTTTATTGTTTGTTTTTGGTATCATTGGTGGTGCTTTAGGTGGTGCTAGTTTTAATCCTACTGCTACTGCCGCGTTTTATGCTCTTGGGCTAAGTGGCGATTCTCTCATCTCAGCTGCAGTTCGGTTTCCGGCTCAGGTAATTAGTTCATGTAACTTAGTTTAAGGTTAGATGATGTCAAGATATCGTTGAGTCAAACTTTTATCTAGCTCTAGCACAAATCTGGAGGTAGTTGATTGATTAAAGAAGGTCAATGTGTAAGCACCATATTTAATATTTTGAACATAAAGATTTGGTTGATTATTTTTTGAACTCGAAATCGACATGAATGCTTTGAAACTATGAATTTATGAGGAAAAATAGAAAAAATAAGGTACTTGGTTTGAGTTTAAAGGCCAACATGTATCTTTGCGGATTAATGACTCAAACACATGTTTTAAATTGTGAGCTTAAAAGGTCAATGAGATCAATTTGAATCCAAATTGACATTAAAATATGAAATGCTATACAGTTTTGGTTTCTGAAGTTCTAATATATAATGGAAAATATTTTAGAGGTAACTGGTTTGACTTTAAAGGTGAAAGTATCTAATCCTGAATAAAGAACTCAATCAACAGTCAACAAGTGTTTAATGTTAGGAACTTACAAAGTTGATCATAATAATATTGAACTCCAAAATGACATGAATACATTTAAACTTTGTGGTTATACTGAATTTTAAAATAAAAATTTGAGGTAATGAGTCTGACTTCAAAAGTCATGTTTGCGCTGTTAACAGGCTTTTGGTGCTGTTGGAGGCGCATTGGCGGTTATTGAATTTATGCCATTACAATACAAACACATGCTTGGAGGACCTTCTCTAAAATGTGATATGCATACGGGGGCTATTGCTGAGGGCGTGTTGACATTCACTAGTACCACACTTGTCCTTTACATTATCCTAAAGGGCCCAAAGAGTATGCATATGAAAAACTTGTTGCTTTCCATGTCGATGGTGACACTCGTGTTTTTTGGTGGAGGATACACCGGTCCTTCAATGAATCCTGCCAATGTAAGTTTCACAATAACATATATATTTCTGCTCTAAAAGTCTATAGTATATGTACATTTTAGCACTTAATCTGAAAACTTGTTTTCTACGAAGCTTTAGTAATTAATTAGTACTAGAAAATGGTTAATGCTGTTGATGCTTGTAATCTTATTGCATCTCATACCCTTTTTGGATGCAAACATCCAGTAATGAAATGGCATCCAGTAATGAGAAAAAGGTTTTATTTGAAATTTAATTTCTCTATTTTGCATCGAGTAAGGTATTTGGTCATTCCTCTTTGTTGGTGGTCTTGATTCTATAGGTTGCGTGTTTTCTGCAGGCATTTGGATGGGCATACGTGAACAACCGACACAATACATGGGAGCAATTTTATGTTTACTGGATTTCACCTTTTGTAGGGGCGATATCCGCAGCTTGGACTTTCCGTCTCCTCTTTCCACCACCCTCAAAGGAGAAGTCTGCCTGAAGTCCTGAACACAGAGCGCTAATTCAGACTCCAGGGGAAAGTATTTATGACCATTGTATCCGTAGTACCATGTAACTTGTCAAGAACAGGCTTGTGAAACTGGATTGCTATACAATTACAACCTTGGTATTTTAATTTGTGTAGAAGTTATTAGACCTACATAACACGTGTAACCTGTTTGTGACCCGTTTAACTTGTTTAAGTAAATAAGTCAAGCGGTGAATAAGGTTTGTGGTTTGTCAATTTTAACTAGTTTAAATGCAAAAATGATACAAGGATCTAAAAAATGATAAAAATAAGATACAAAATAACTATACGAAAAATTCAATTATATATGAGTTATAATCATAATTCACTCATGTTAAGAACATAACAAAATACATTTAATCGAAATCAAACATAAAAAACCCAAGTTATATATTTTGATTTTAGAGGTTTATATACTTAAACGGGTTCACGGGTGACATGTTTAATACTTACTAAACCCAAACACAACCCGTTTATTAAACGGGTTAGACGGGTTGACCTGTTTTTTACCTAAACCTGTTTATCCTCAACCCAAACCTGTTTAACTTCGTGTCGGGTTCGTATCGTTTATCGTGTCGTGTCGAGGATTGCCACCTCTACTTATTAGGTATTATAGAATCGTAACAATGGTTCACTTAATGTAACATGTTGATACAAAAGTTGGGCTGCCTTGTTTGGAGCTCCCGCCTCGCACTCAATTGAGAATCGCTTGCTTGAGACCGCGCACTAAGAGATGTAAAACACCGTTAGGCTTATCAGGGATTGTCTCCCACGATTATCCTCCCGTGAGAGTAAGTAATCGGTTTAGGGTTTAAGGAGAGTTAGGGTTTGTAGATCGCACCTTAAACGAGGGATGTGATTCCTTTATATACACACGGAATCCTTGTTGGTTCCGTGTTCCTCAACCTCGCGATCCCGCCTAAGTCGGTTGGGAATGATTATTCCATATTTAGAGATATCCAATATCTATTCAGAATAGATTTGGGCTTGGGCTTTCGCGAGCCCAAACATCTGATCGCCAGAGCCCAACAGACCGCCAAGTTAGTGTTGGACTTTAGTCGGGTTCGCGACCGGATATGACTATACGTCATCATGTCCCCCGCCTAGTATGCGAGTGACTAATCATGGATGCTAGACTAATAACCGTAGTCATCAAAAAATTCAAGCGTAGCCAAGAAGCCATAAAATATACCAACCGGACATTGTATCTAGACATTGAATTAAAAATGGGCGCCTCGTAAGTCGGGGAAAGTTACCGCACCGTGTCCCATCAAGCAATCTCAACCACATAGTTAGGGTTGGTGGGGTCCACGTGTCACCATCGCGTGGATGAGGAGGTTATATAACCCTTCGCCTCATTTTCACCATTCCTTCCCATAGTAAAAAGAAAACGTTATCCGCTATTACCACAGCCTTTAAACATTTCCACCACCATACCTTAATATTCACAAGGTAACACACAGGCGCTTTTGTTTCTCGTTAGAAAACAAGATCATGGTTAAGGTATTATCGGTTTCACGCCGGATATAACGAGGAGGAACTTCTACGCTTATGCCCGACATTATATTCAACAAGAAGACATCCGGAAGTTCCGGTGCGAATCGTAATAGCGCACTTCCCGATGGGAAGATTGGGTATATACGCTTTCTTCGATTCGCAAATCGGCGATACCCATATCGTTATTCTTGAGTGATGTATTGAACTATTACCGCATACACATATCCCAGCTGCACTGCATAGGTGCAGCGAAACTAACCAATTTTGAGGTGAACTGCCGCGTATTGGTCATTAACCCCACCATCCACCTGTTCCGCGCCTTTTACCACTCCACGTGGTCACACGGGTGGGTATCCTTCGCGAAGCGCCCGGGGCGACTCCAATGTTATACGAAAAAATTAGATGCGCTTAGAAATTGGAGAGAAACCTTTTTCTGGGTCGACGACGCGTGCTTTCCTTCTCGTTTTGATTTTTACTCCCAGGGGACACTGCCAAAGGATGAGCGCCTCCCTGATCATATAATGCGAGGATGCGGACACAATAAATGCCAACCGCATCCCCATTAACTCCTATCCTGAGGAGTTCTTGGTGCATATTGGCCTTAGCCGCAACTATTTTGGCGCTCGTAAGAAGTTCCAATCTTCTTAGCGCGGATGGTCGATGTAACACCGCTTATCGACCACAATATTGTCCGCTTTGCGCGGGCTCACGGCTTTGTTTTTGTGGCCTCATTTGAAGACTTCGGCGGTCACCCAAGCCGATTACTCTCATGAGCACGCTTAACCGCCAGCTCCTAAGAACTCCACCGCAGAGACCACAAAACGCTGTGTCATTGTAAAGCGAATGTTATCTTATGAGCCCAAGATCTCTCCGTGCCACGCCGATGCGGGATTTGCCTGGGTGTCACAATCACCCCCTTGGGACTCATCGTCCTCGATGAGGTTTGCCCCACCATCCCGAACGGCCAGAGCGGCTCGATACCAAGCCGCGAGCCGCGCAAAGCGACAATATTGTTGTAGGATAAGGCGGGGTGTTACAAGTGGTATCGAGCCACCCCGAGCCGCTCGGGATGGTGGGCAAACCTCATCGAGGACGATGAGTCCCTGGGGGGTGATTGTAACACCCAGGCAAATCCTACATCGGCCGCGGCTCGAGAGATGCTTTGGCTCATAAGATAACATTCGCCTTACAATGACACAACGCTGCTTGGGTTCATCGCGAGCGGAGTTCGAGAACAGTGCGCTTAAGCGTCGCTCATGAGAGTAGTATCGCTTGGGTGACCGCCGAAGTCTTCAAATGAGGCCACAAAACAAAGCCGTGAGCTCATGGCAAAGCGGACAATATTGTTGTCGGATAAGGCGGGTGTTATAATAAAGGGTGCTCATTCTTCGCACTCGCTGAGTTATATTATCGTAAGTTCTTTATCGCTTTTTTCTTCGTACTTGTCGAAACTATTTGTTTTTCTTTGTTGTTGCGAGATGGACTTGTTCGGCGTTGTTCAACCGGGCGGCCGATACAAGTGGAAGTGGGAACACGTCCGCTAAAGGAGGAGAAGATCCTCGACTTGTTAAGCAGCAGGCGCACTGAGCCGGACCTAGGAGAGGCGGGGAGAGCTCGTCTGCTGCGCTAGAAGCAACACCCTTGCAAAGTGTGCCAAGTCCTATAGTTCCTCCCCAGGTGCAACCCGCGCAAGCGCCGACAGAAGCACGCGAGGAAGTGGAAGAGAAGAAGAAAGCCCGTGGATTGAAGCGCAAAAGGATGCGCAGCCGGGCGATGGCGCTACTACCCGAAAGAAGCGCCTGTTGTGTTAAATGTGAGTCGTCCTCTCAGTGATGTTGCATCGCGCCCACCATCACCGACACATCCATTCTCGTAAGTGTCATGACGAAATTATTTACCGCAATGCCTTATGATATTACCGAATAACCGCTATGTTTGTAGGTTTGAACAATCCGCAGAGTCGCCGCCGCATAATAGTCTGTGCATTCTTCGCACTCCAGCAGCCCGAACCGCATGCGCCAAAAAGGATGCGGATATGTCTCGCCGGGATGCATCTGGGGCACCGGTAGAAGAGTTGGTGCAAGTATCTCGCGCATCAAGCTTCGTTGGTGGAGAAGCTAAGGCTCATATTTCGGTGAGAGCAACCAAAGCGCCGTAAGGATCGTGCTATTGCGCTCTTTGAGTCACAGTTGCCAAAGGTCAAGGCCGCAGCAGAGAGCACGGGGTCATACGCCCAAAAGCTCATCAAGAGAAGATGGCGATGTGCCAAATAAATCAAGAGCGCAGAGGCCGCAGGGTATAAGTCTTCTTGTCACCGGGCAATGAAATATTTGAGAATAGCAAAGATGCGCCGACTTCCCGCCTTGAAAAGTTTGGTGCTCTGTGAAAAGTGCCCTGAAGTGCGTGGAGATGAAGTTGCAAGCTAAGTTCGAGTATGATGAGGAATTATATCCTCATCTCATGTCTCAGAATCGCCGAGCGCAGTGGCTCATCGCCATGGCTCGCGCCTTTGTCACTACCGAGTACTCTTGAGTCCAAGGAAGTGGTTGATGCTTTTGGAGAGGTGGTTCAGTGCGCGCTGGAACGTGGTAAAGCAGAAGCTGTGGAGAAGCTGCATGAGGCTAAGATTTTAAAGGTGCCTATTAAAGAGGTACCTAACTACGAGACAAAGGCTTATGATAACCTGATCGCTGCTATGAGTAGGATGAAGGACCTAGAGCTCCCCATGATTGCTGAACTGGAGCGCGATCAGGATTACCCCATAGATGTTATTATGGCAGGGTTGACTTTAGCACGTCATCGTGGTGGAGAGGTCATTGTGCACCTGCACCATTATCTTAAGCCTGATGAATCTCAACTTCACGTGCCTGTATTTGTGCGCCCTAAGGATATCCTGAATCCTTTTGCTTTGGAGAAGGAAGTACCTTTGAAGCAAGTCTTGGAAGCGCATGCCACTAGGCTTGCCAAGAAGGAGGGCATTAAGGGCAAGGCTATTTTGTGTGGTGTTGGCGCAGCTCACCTCCCTCGGTCTGACGGGGTGCCAGTGAGTGTTGCCACTGTGGCTCGTCGAGATGCGGATTTGTTGAAGAAGCTAGATGAGATTGGGAATGCTGCAAACCATGCGGGTAGCTCTTCTCTGGAGCGTAGTCATAGCTTTTAGATTGTAACTTGTGTTGTAAACATCTTTGTGTAATAACTCGTAGTTATGAATAAATCTCCTTTTGTTAAGTGCGTGTGAATGTTATTGCAATTTGTGATGTGCATACTTATCTGTTTGTCTTTACGTACAAGACGTATTCATTGTGTGAATAATATAGGAAGTCATAGTCGTATGAAGATCATAGTAGACTTTGAAAAATAATTTCTAAGTACTTTTATCATAGTCGTGTATGTTATGATATGCGCCAGATCAGAATATCACTTTTAAGGAATCAAGTGTCTTGGTTCCTAAGTTGTTAAACGTGCACCATATGCGTTGTCACAGACCCATCGTGAAGATGCGCATAAAACTCATTCCAATGTCTTGAGAACAAGGTGTTTAACAAGGATACGTGATCCGTTGTTGATGGGTTTGCAACCCTCTTACTCAACAAGTTGTTTAGTAGGTTAACTTATCCTTTTACCATCGTGGGTTTATTTTAGTGCATGCACGCCATGTAGGCAAGAAATAAAAGATGTTAAGACATATAGTATATGGAAATAACAAATTGAAATGTGTCACGGAGTTAGCTAGAAACCGTGATGTTTTATTAATACTTGCAAGTGTATATGAGAAACAAATAAGACATTATACTAAGGAAATAAAAGTAAATACATAGATGTTTATTGGGTACTTTAGTAAAGTGCCCGAGCGCTTGAGTACCGGGCCGTGGCCACTCCTATAGGTAGCACCTCTCGAGGTTGCAGATGTTTCATGCGCTTGGCGGTTCGACCATCCAAGCCTCGTAACTTGTACGCTACTGCTCCTAGTGCTTCAAGAACCTCGAGGGTCCTTCCCACTTTGGTACAAGTTTGCTCTGTCTTCGCATGGCTCGCATCGTTGCGCGGTAAACAAAGTCACCGTCCGAATGAAACACCGCACTTTAGCGTCGTAGTATCCTTTCATCCTTGACTTTGATTTTGCCTCTCAGATAGTCGCTGCTCGCGCTTTCTTCTAGCGGATCCAAGTCGACACGCCTCGTCATCATTGGTTGCCACATTGATCTCAAAGAAGGCGGATAGTTGGCATGCCGATCTCGGCCGGTATGACGGCTTCGTCCCGTAGACTAAAGAGAAGGGAGTGTCTCCGTCTCGGTTTTGATTGAGGTGCGATGCGCCCACAAGACATGTGATAGCTCTTCCACCCACCTTCCTTTGTGCTTGTCTAGGCGTGCCTTAATTCCTTCACCTAAGCTTCGATTCGCACGCTCCACTAAGCCATCGGTTTGTGGGTGTTTAACCGACGCCGGGCGTCGTGTGATGTTCAACTTCTCGCACCGCCTTTGAAAGGGTTGTCGCGTAATTGTTTCCCGTTGTTCGAGATGATTTCCCGAGCAACCAGGCGGCATACTATACTTTCCCGTGATAAAGCGCTTGACCGGTTGCCGTGATTGTCACTTCACGCTTTGCTTCGATCCACTTAGTGAAGTAGTCTATGGCAACTATGAGGAATTTTAACCCTCCCGCTACGATCGGAAAAGGTCCCGCAATGTCGATACCCCACTTGTAGAATGGCCATGGTGATGTAATTGGCGTTAGCTCGTCCGTGGTTGGCGGGACGGGTCTATGAACTTGGCAATCATTGCACTTCCTTATTAAATCCCGCATCGCGGTGCATGGTTGGCCGCAGTATCCTCGATCTCATGGCGCGTGCCACAACGGACCGTGGTCCCTAGTGCATGCCGCATGAACCTTCATGGATTTCTCATGACCGTAATTTGCTTGTAGGGGCCAACACACGGGAGCCATGGTTGGAGGAAGGAGCGTCGGTACAATATGTTGTCTCAAGTTTGAATCTCGTGTTGTGCGCCATATCCTGCGAGCTTCCTTCGCTCTTGGGGTAACGCCTTTTCTTAGGAATTCCGCTATCGGTGTCATCCATGTAGGACCGTCCTCCTCTATTATTGTGGAGACTTCCATCTCCGATATGGATTTGCTTTTCGTGTTTCCACCAAGACTTGCTTTGATAGGTGTGCGAAGCTTGTCGAGGCGATCTTGCTTAGTGCATCCGCCTTGCGATTTTCTCCTCTAGGAACTTGCTTGATGGTGAATCTGTCAAAGCCTTTGATCGGTGTCTTGGTCTTGTCGAGATATCAATCATATTTTCTTCTTTAGCCACGTATCCGCCCAACACGTGGTTGGCCACTAGTCGGGAGTCCACATTTTCTTCTAGGTTACGTACACCATCCGAGCCGCAATGCGTAGTCCGGTGATTAGAGCTTCATATTCGCCTCATTGTTCGTCATCAGAAATTCAAACGCGCAGCGTAAGTGAATTCCATTCCTCCGGGTTTGTGAGAATGAGGCTCGCTCACGAACCATCAACGCACGAGGACCCATCTCGTAAACAAGATCCATGGGTCATGCGCCTCCGTCCTACTTGGTGCGGGTACCTCGTCGATGTCGGCTTTTCGATGATGAAGTCCGCGAATCGCCCTTTGATTGCGGTGCGTGGTCTCAGAAGAGATGTTGTGCTCACCTAACAATACACTCCACTTCGCAATCGGCTGATCGTCGTGTTTGGAGATGATCCGCTTGATCGGTTGGTCCGTGATCATCGCTATTGGATGCGCTGAAGTACTGCGTAGCCTTTTGGCGAGAAACACCAACGCCGTAACTAATTTTTCCATGGCGCTATAGTTCATCTCCGCCTTCTTGAGCGCCTTGCTTACAAAGTGAGCGGGGTTTGTATCAATCCTCATATCGTTAGTAACACCGCGCCACCGCCCATCGATTGCGGATAGATACATAATTAACTCTTCCCCGGTTGGGGTGCGACAAGTGTGGGAGCGCTGCGGTGTTGCTTAAGTTGTGTGAAGGCTTCTTCCGCCTCCGTAGTCCACCGGAAATCTCCTTTTTGATACACTTCGAGTGTTTTGAAGAGAGGTAGAGACTTGTCTGCCGACTTAGACAGAACCCGTTAAGACCACTAGCTTTCCATTGAGAGATTGGACCTCCTTCAACGCCAAGGTGAAGGAAGTTCGATGACGACCTTTGTCTTTTTCCGACATGGTTTTATACCGTCGGCTCTATTAGGTATCCGAGAACATGCCTTGATGGCGCCAAGGTACATTTTTGGGTTTAGCTTCATATTGATCTCTCGTAGAGTTTTAACGCTTCCTCAATATCGCGCACTAACTCATCTTCGTGATGGCTTTTTATGACCAAGTCATCAACATAGACCTCCGTTCATGCCCACTGCTTTCGAAAAGCATTGTCCACTAACCGGTAGGTGGTGCTCGCATTCTTCAAGCCAAAAGGCATTTTTGTGTAACAAGAGACGCCTGGCTTGTGTGAAGGCCGTTTTCCTCATCCTCCTTTGCCATCCGGATTTGATGATATCCTTTGTACGCATCGAGGAAACACTTCAATGGGTACCCACACGAGACTCTATTTTCCACCTATCTCGGTAATGGGTAGCAATCTTGTGGCACGCTTTGTTAAGATCGGTGAAGTCCACGCATTCGCCACCACTCACGTCAGCTCTTTTTGACCATTCTTGGGTTAGAAAGCCGATCGTGGTAGTAGACTTCACGATAATTCCGCATCCACCGCTTTGTGCACCTTCGCCAAAATTGCTTGCGCGCTACGGGGCTTGGCGCGCTTCACAGCGTGTTGGTGAGTTGTCGGATTCTCGCTTTATGCTCGTGATTGAGCGTGGTACCCGGTCATGTGTTTTGGCTCCCATGCAAAATGTCCAAGTTCTTTTGCAAGAGCGCACAACTGCTTTGTCGTTGTCCGACAAGGACCTCCGATGGACATTTCGCCCGGTATTTCGGGTGAAGCGCAACCTTCATTTGGAACTTTGGTTGCTATTGCTCGGGATCGGTGCCTTTTCGCATGTAATCGTGTTACATTCTCTATGCGATGCACAAAGGCATTGTAAAGAGTAACAATGCCCCTTCCACCGAATTTAAGCATCCGTCTTGTTGTTGATGGCATCAGCGCATAGTCGATATCCCGTGTCTCCTATAATGCCGTTGTATGGCGAGGAGACTTGATCACCATAAATTCCATCCAGCCGTCGCAGAGTGTTTTCGCTTCCGATCTTGTTGGTAATCGATTGCCCCATAGGCCATATCTTTTCACCAGAAATCATCAACGCCGCTCGACCGGACTTAATCGATCACAGATTTCAGCCGCGATCGCTTGAAGCGATGCTCATACATGATGTCCGCGATGCGCCACCATCAACATACATGCGATGGATGTCGCGACCCCGCACTAATCTCAATGGTGAGTGGCTCAACCATGCGTTGTCCGCATTAAGGTGGGGAAAGAGATTTCGCTTCCTCGGAAAACTCTGGTGACCTTCCGTCTAGTGACCCACCGCCATGATTGTATCATGTAGATGGTGTCGGCCTTTTCTTGGGTGTCTCCTTCTTGTTTCCACTCTTCGCTATCCTTTCCTTCCTTGATATTTTTGACAAATGGTCCAATCTCCATTCTTTAACCATTTTGTCAATGAGTGGCGCAGCTTGGACACATTCGTTAGTTGTATGGCTCTTCCGTGCGTGGTAGTCACGAGATCCGCTCCCGCGCCGATCCTCCGAGTGCGATTTGCGGCGGTCTTGGAAAGTTCGCACCTTCCATTGCGAGTATTTCCTTTGGGGTCTTGGTCGTTGGGTGTACTGTCATTATCCCTCCGCTCCCCGTTGCGATAGTTCTATTACGGTTACTACCCGATCGGTGGATTGTTTCCTGTGTTGTTCCCGTGACCGTAGTTCGAGTAGTTTTTTTGCTATCCGCCGCGCGGCTTCTCCCCGACGAAGGACCGAGGCGCTTCATGAGCTCATCAAATGTTTCGTGAATTTTGTCGCTCAATCGCTGATGAGTTCGGATTGTTAATCCCGCTTCATGAAACCGTAGATCTTTAGCACTTCGGGGCATGCTTTAACTTGCATGCATTCATCTTTGAAGCGCTCCATGAATGCGCCAGAGATTCTCCTTGGCGCCGCTTTACCTGGCGAGTTCGACAGGGTTTTAGCGCACTTCTTCCACCGAGTAAAGTTTAGGCGAAACGCCTTCCTCAATTCCTCAAAGCCATTGATGCTTCGCGTGGAAGCTTCTTGAACCGATTCGCTGCTTTCCACCGGTGTGGAGTTGAACATGTGGCACCACACAGGTGTGGCCGCTTTTCAATTGTAGCGGCCGATTCAAAAATTTTGAGGTGATCATCGGGATCACTGTTCCGTCATAGGTTTTCACGCTGGCGGGCATGCGCCTCCTTTTTCTACGAGATGTCACCGATGCGTCGAGTAAACGCATCCACCTTTTGACGACGCCACGGAGGATATATCTTCATCCTCCCGGTCGTTATATCTGCTTCTGGATTTCCGGTGTCGGTTCGCTTATCCCCTTGTCCGAGGAATTTTCGAGGACTAATTTTCTTCCTTCGCGCCATACTGATCGCTCTCGTAGTTTGTACTCGGAGGGCTTTCACTGGGAATATCGTCGCGATCGTCTCAGATTCTGCGGCTACCAAGTCCGGTATGGACACCGTGCGCTGCTCATCCTCGCTACTTCCTTCCGTGTATTGTGAGTTGGATGTCTCGTCATCCTCAATCCTCTTCCCATTACATTAAACACGGAGGTCGGCGGTTGTCTCGTCGCGCTTCTGCTTGAGGCTTCGACTCGACCTCTTTCTCGCTTCCTCTTGCATAAGAGCGACCAAGGTTTCGTAATTGGGATACGAAATCCTTGGTGCTAATTCCGGTCGACCCTTCTAAAGCGGGATCTCCGCTTCACCGCTATGCCTTATTTCGATCCGTGCATCCGTGCCTTTGTTAGGTCGGTCTCTAGCCGATTGAAAGTGGAGTGGCAAGAACCGTGTCAGCTGGATCTCTGCTGTTGGTGGTGGTTGTAGTAGCTGGGTTGTCCCGGGCGTGGTTCCACCTGTAGGAAGACCAAGTCTGGCCCGATCCTTTGTTTTTAGCAGATCTTGGTTGTCCTGTGAGTCTTGGAAGTCGAATCGATGTGCGGCTTCTACGGTCGGATCCGCTTTGCGATCGGCCGATTTCCATGTTTCGTCATTCTAGTCTTAGGTCTTAGTGAATGGTCCCACGGATGGCGCCACTTGTTGATACAAAAGTTGGCGTTCCTTGTTTGGAGCTCCCGCTCTCGCACTCAATTGAGAATCGTTGCTTGAGACCTGCGCACTAAGAGATGAAACACCGTTAGGCTTATCAGGGATTGTCTCCACGATTATCCTCCGCGTGAGTAAGTAATCGGTTTAGGGTTTAAGGAGAGTTAGGGTTTGTAGATCGTACCTTAAACGAGGGATGGATTCCTTTATATACACACGGAATCCTTGTTGGTTCCGTGTTCCTCAACCTTCGCATATCCCGCCTAAGTCGGTTGGGAATGATTATCTTCATATTTAGGAGATATCCAATATCTATTCAGTAAATAGATTTGGGCTTGGGCTTTCGTGAGCCCAAACATCTAATCAGTAGAGCTTCGTCACGGCTAAGTTAGTGTTGGACTTTAGTCGGGTTCCTGACCCGGATATAGACTATACGTCATCATAACATATTTCATGAAGCAGACGAAAATGAGGCTCGAGCAACATGTGATCATAATGCAACTTCCCATTCAAGATTCCAAATAGCTGCAATGCTTGTTAGAAAAAATGACATAGTTCCACTATATCTAAAGTAAAAACTAGAAATAACTCGGAAGAGAAGAGACTGATAACCGCAAAAGCTCCAGTCATATGTTTCTGAATAGTAAGCCTGTCTTTGAATATTTGCTGCTTATAAAAATATGCATTTCAGTATTAAAATGGAAGAATGATCAACATCAGTAAAGGTATATCCAAATGAGTGGTGCTATTTAGACATGCCTAATGCATTAATCACTTGTACAATTGTATTATTTATTTTCTCTCTTCAAATTACCACCAATCATTTTTTGAAATTAACCAATCAAAAAATTAGGTACATTTGTATCCAAATATACTTAAATCCACTAAAATTTAACATAATAGGTTACATATAAATCTTGATGGATGTGTTGACTTATATAATATACTGAAATGAACCTAAAACAGAAAAATTACACACCAGCACTAGAAAACGACACAGTGAACTGAAATACAGAAAAGGGACGGCCAACTGATCCCAAGTCGCCAAGCTCACGAAAAGTCCGGCCAACTGATCCCAAGTCGCCAAGCTCACGAAAAGTCTGTAACACATGTTTGTATTGTAGAATCATTCCCTGAAATTCAATGACCATAAACGAATCATCCTCTTGTTCTCCCAAAACAATACTCCAAACTCTAGAATGAATGCTCCAAGAGCTAGGAAATGGAGTAAATATGTCATTAAGATCCACATATCCACAGAGTACCTTACTGATGATGCAGGCCCAATTGTGGAGGAACGGGCCTATTGTTTCTAGAGGCCTAAGACCGTGTAAGAAAAAAGGGTACACTAAAATTAGCATAACTTGGGCTACGTGGCTCCGTTTTAGGCCCACGACTAGTCGATTCGAAGCTTGGAATGAGGAGAACGTCGTGGCAAACTGACGTCGTCGGTTTACGGAACTTTCGGGCCCCAAAACGCTCTATTTTAAGAGTTATTCGCATTTTTATGTTTTTTCCTAGTTATAATCGATTTTCATGTCTATTTAATAACTCTATTGTAATCCCGTTTAATGAGTTCAAAGTTGTATGAAAAGTCTATTTTTGGCAGTGAGCCAGAAATTGGCCTGATTATGAGTATTCTTTGAATCAACGTGGAACAATTGTTCTTGGTATTCGTGTGAATCAACAGGTCCAATTTGTGTTATCTCGTTTTTACTCTACGTCAACTGACCATCTAGAACACCCATTCCTCATCTCGTAAATATCTATCTGTCGAGAATCATTACACTCATCACAAAGAAGCAAACAGCCATTGGCTCAAACAACATGCAATCACATGTAGCAGGTGCCTTACCATCGAGGGTTTCTATGGGTGTTAACGCTTGGTGCAGCTCTACGCTAATATCTAATTTGAAAAGCAAATTAGGATTCTTTAAACTATTTAGCCAATAAATTGCATCATTCCAATATATTCATTGTGAAAGTAAAGAAAACTATCGTACGGATATCGGGCACCGCAAACACTCCACTTGCATGTTTTCGAAGAGTAAGTTTGTATTTGAATAAAAAACCAACATCATGGCCATGCGTTAATACAATCTGAATGACTTTGTAGTGAGGTTAGTTTGTAGGATCAAAAGCAATGCTTGAAGCATTAACATGTCTAATGTTGGTGATTTTAGTGTCATTAATTATTTTATGTAATAGTGATTTACCCGATACTAAATGGATTTCAAGTTAAAGTTCTAATACGAGTTTGAAGGTGTTGAGTGCACGCTTGTATAAACTAATTAACTTGATTTCAGGTACGATAATGGAGACGGTTGTGAATATAAGTCAAAGGGCGCGGTAGTGACAGAATTCGTGTTGTCACTAACTGTCGTTGATGGACATGCATAGGTCTTAGATGACTACAGTTAGCGATGGTTTGAAGTTGTTGCCAAATTGTTGCCGCACACATTTAAAAGAAGTGTTGTAACTTTTCATTAAAGGGTGTGACTTTCATCAAGAGTAACAACTTTGCAACAACCACCAATTACTAAGTTTATATACATGTAAACATAATTTAGTCTTCCAGATGAACATATTCATATCAACAACAAATTATCAATGTTTTTACTCTCTTTCTTGTGCCTAATATTTAAGTGTGTTTTCGTTTTATCCCAAAAGAAATTTTTGTAATCCAAGGCACCAATAAGGTCGAAATATTGTATTAGAAAAGTGATAACACGATTCAATAATTTATCCGAGCAATCTTTGATTATCAAACCCTAATACCAACATCTAATTTGGCTTTGTGGAAGCATCTTAATGAGATTAATGGATGGATTGTAAACATAAAACTTGTCATTCCTATAATTCCTACCACCGCATCAAAGAAGAAAACCATTGCACGACTGCAAAGTATCAACATTATGTAACTTGGAGCCAGAAGTGAAGGTGGTACTTAATGCAGATCTTTTATATGGAATTTGGGTATCGAATGACTCAAAATCATATGTACTCGAATGACATGCGAAGTAGGAGACCAGAACACTACACCAATTAGTATTTTTAGCGGTGGTTCTTTTAGCGACGTTGCATGTCACCGCTAAAGGTGCCATGGGCCCATAACTTTCAACCTTTTTTTGTCAAATGGTTGAGTATGAGGCCCTTTTTTATACACATTATTTTTGTAGTTGAAATGCGTATAACTTGTAGAGGTAGTTAATTATGCATCGTCGATACTTTCGTATCTAGAGCACATACTTATTTTAGTTGATATGGATATACATGAGATGTTAAACCGATAAGTCGAGATGTATGGATATATATGAGCTGTTAAACGGATAAGTTGGGATGATATGGATACACATGAGATGTTAAACGAATGAGTTAAGATGATATGGATATACATAAAATGTTAAACGGATGAGTCGAGATGATATACATGAGATGTTAAACAGATGAGTTGAGATGATATGGATATACATGAGATATTAAATAGATGAGTCGAGATGATATAGATATACATGAGATATTAAACGGATGAGTCAAGATGATACAAGATATGTTAAACGAATGAGTTGAGATGATATGAATATACATGCGATGTTAAATGGATGAGTCGAGATGATATGGATATGCATGAGATGTTAAACGGACGAGTCGAGATGATATTGATATACAAGATATGTTAAACGGATGCGTCGAGATGATATTGATATACAAGATATGTTAAACGGATGAACACATTAACTTATCATATTAACTTATCAAAATGATACATTTTAACCATATAAACAATATAGCCACTCAAATAACTAAAGCATACGAATTATATTTTAAACTGATAAACTTCTAAACATTAACACATTAAACAACAACAACAAATCTAATCCCACCTAAGCGGAGAACATTAACACATTAAAATAAAAATACATATGAACATGTTAAATTATACATACGGATTACTACTTCATACGAAGATTTTCCAGGCCATCTAAAAGCTCATGTATTGCACCCGACTAACATGCATAATCCTCGGATGCCTTTCCAATTTTAATCTTGCCTCCAACATCTTTATTCTTGTCTCCAACATGTTTATCTTTAGATATTTGACTTTACAATTTAAGCACTCTGTTGGTTCATATCTATAAGGTCATAGAGAATAACTTGGATGTGTTGGTGCAGATCCGGAAGGTCCTCGAGAATAACTTAGATGTGTCTGTGCATATCCAGAAGAACCTTGAGGTGTTGAAGAAGAACTTACACAGAGTTGGAGATCAAAATATCCCTCCACACAAAATACCCACATTCAAAACTTATTTTTGGCTGTTAAATAGTAACAAAATCATAAGAAATGTCTTTTTTTTGCTATTAAATTATATATTTATGCAAATAAAAAACTTATGCTTTTTCACCTTCGAACGAGGACATGAATAGTAAGGTCTATCATAGATATACTCGATGTGATGTTCTTAGCACTATATCTCCTTTTTCGCATGAATACTTAAAAGGTTCATTTCGCGCATCTGAGTTTGTAAGGTTGATGTGAGGATAAGAGGTTGTTAGGTTGATGTGAGGATAAGAGTTTATGAGGTTGGTGTGAGGATAAGAGTTTGCGAGGTTGCTTTTAGCAAAAAAGTTGTCGCTAAAAGCTTTTGCGATGAGCCTTTAACGACAACGCATTTACGACAATCCGTCATAAAAAAGCGTTTAGCGACAACCAAATCCCACCTTTAGTGACGACACACGTCGTCGATAAAGGTACCCAACCTTGTAGTGTTATAAGCGATGTTGTATACTTGTATGCATGCATTCATGTAACTAGCGAGGCCAAAAACTTCTTACAAAGGTGTTATTATTATCACTGAAAAGTCGTACTAAGAAAAATCTTCAATATGAACTCCCAAGCATCACTATGGATGCTCCTTGTATATATTAGGGAGTATATGTAAACAACGAGTAAAAAAGCTAGAAGTCGCTAAACCGTCAAGAAAAGACATGTTGGCTGAAAAATTAAATCACTCCTTTCTCATGGTAGCAAATAAAAGTAGGAAAGTTGTCCCTCAGAACTGTTCGTCGTGTACTCCCACTTTGTAATCTTTTATTCAAACAACTCGCTATTATTTGTTCTAACAAAATTATGGTCGTTCAAAAAGAGATACAGGAACGGATCATTCATCAATACATCATCAGTCACCAAGATCAATCAACTTAATTGCGATAAATCATTAGTTACCAAGATCAACTTAATTGCTCATAAATTTCTAGGTTATGTTTCTTTCTTTTTCTTAACGGAACGTTGGAATTTTATTTATGTTGCACTAATTATTAAAAAATGTATCATACTTACTAACTTTTGTAGTTATATGTACCGTTGTTCTAATCTTACTATTTTGTGCATATCTTTTTGAATTTTGTTTATTTTGTGCAAGTTTATACCTATTAAACAAGTTGCTCTTACGTGGACTTGCATTCAATTCTTTTTTGTAGACAATGTGCATAAACTACTTTTGTATATGTAACATTAATAATATGTATGATAATTTGAACCATGAAGATGAGTTATACTTTTATGTATAAAATACCTTTTTTATTTCCTTCTTTCTTCTTTTAATAGAGTTTCATATTTTCATTTAGACTTTTTGGGATTGTGATTATTTAAAGATTTTACATATCATGTAACATGTATGAGCTGTTTTCTTAAGCATTTACCTAGTTCCTTGCATGTTGCCCTTTAAAACTATTAGCAAGTGTAAAGAAAAGATACAAAGTGCACCAAGGCGTATGTAAAACAAAGAAAAGTGATACATAAACCTAATTAATTAGACCTAATTATCGGCCTAGCTAATAAATAGTTCAATAGTATGGTGGGTAAAAATCAAATAAAAAGACAAATTTCCGTAAAATGATAGAAAATATTTTTTTTTAAACAAATTCTCGAAAAATTATTTTTTTTTACAAAATTGGGTATGTTGGTGCATGAAAAGTTATGAATAAAGTTTTTCTAAAAGTGGATACTTTTTTCGAAAAAATACGTTTGTGCATTAAATCGCTTTTTTGTATATCAAAAATTCGTTTTTAGACCCGACTTCTTTTGAATTTTTTCATCAAAATAATATTGCGCATCATACTAAAACAAGTTGAAATTTTTGTGCATCAAAATTTTTTTGCGCATCAAAATTCGTTTTTTGTGCATTAAAAAAACGTATAAAAACTCAAAGTTAGAAAAACTTCTTTCACAAAAGTTTTATGCATCAAAATACCCGATCGTGTGAAATTTTTTGAAATTTTTCGAGAACTTTTTTTAAATTTTTTTATTTTTATTTATTTTACGAATATTTGTCTTTTTATTTTAACTTTACTCATAGTATGGTTATCTCATTTCTCTCTTGTATATAGTAACCATCGTCCCCTTACAAATTTAATCGGCCATTTACAATTTTTCAACTTAGCGGGGTTCGAATTTTTGCATGGTAATCCCATGTGCTAATAATATTAATTCCATATATAATCTAACTGTTGAAATATGTAACGGAAGTATGGAGCATCCATTTTTAATAATCTCGATATGCAAATTATATAAGGGTTCATGTAATTAAAAGCATAAAACAAACTGCAAACGAAATTTAGGAAGCTGTGAAAATTTCCTCGTGTAAAAAAATATTTGCAATAAGATGTTTATGATGATTTATGAAAGGGTAAATTTGAAATAACATAAAAAGATGATTGAGAATCATGTTTAGGCCTACCATTTTAGGTTCATACACCAAAACTCAAAAACAAAAACCAACTCATTTCCACTTCTTTCATCAAACGAGTGTCACATATATGATTTATTATACGTGTATCACAAGTAATTACAACCTAGCTAACACTCATCTTCACGTGCATGCCATGCAAATCCACCAATTCTACTATAAATATACCACCCTAGCTCTTCCACCACCATCATCAACCACCACCACCACCACCAACAATGGCGAAACTTGCATTTCTCGCACTTGCTTTCGCAGCCATCGTAGCATTTTCCGAGGTTTCGGCCTACACCACCACGATCAAGGACGACGATTTCTCCAACACAAGAGGCGGCTCACAGTCATACCAACAATGTCATCGCCAGATCCCAATGCAGGAGGTGAACCACTGCGAGATGCGCCTCACCCTAAACCAACAGGAGCCACACCTTCACCTTTGCTGCAACCAGCTTAAGAACATTGAGCAGGAGTGCCAGTGTGCGGCCATCCAACAGGTGTTCCAACAAGCACAACAAGAGCAACAGAAACAAGGTGGTCGTCAAGGAAGCCAACAACAAATGGAACAAATTGTGAGGAAGGCTGAGCAACTACCAAATGACTGTAACTTGCAAGTCCAGCAATGCCCCATCAGAAGCACAAGGGTTTAAGCTTTATAAGCGATGTTGTATGCATGCATGTTAATAACTAGCTAGCTAATACGAGTAATAATGCGTGCATGCATTAGGAGCGTTTTGGCTTGAGGGGCGAGTTTCTTGTAATAAAACACACACTCGTGTGCATATGTATGCTTTTTCAGTGTACGTCCTATGATTAATCGGTTCTTTAATTATATATGTTTTTAAGCGAGGCCAAAACTTTTTACGAAGGTGTCATATATAACTCACTTTGGTATGCATGCTCCTTGTATATATTACGGAGTCACTACAACAAAATAGTTGATTTTTCACATTTATTAAGGCAAGTGTTCACACTTTATAGTGTGTAGAGTTGAAAAGTTCACACTTAGTTTGTGTGAACCAATTGGGTGTAGCAAATAATTTCACACTTGTAATGTGAAGATTTATAGAAAAGTTCACACTTTTAAGGGTGAAGATTTAGAAACAATATGATTTTAAAACAACTTCTCACACTTTTAAGTGTGAATAATTTTTGCACACTCATAAGTGTGAATATGTTAAAAGAAAAGTTCACGGTTTAAAAAGTGCGAAGAAAAAAGTGTGAGTAAGTGATCAATTTGTTGTAGTGAGTATATGTAAATAACGAGTGCAAAAGCTAGAAGTCGCTAAACCGCGCGTCCTGAAAGACATGTTGGTTGAAAAATCAAATCACTCCTTTCTCATGGATAAGTAGGAAACTTGTCCATAATGAAGTTCGTCTTGTACTCCCACTTTGTAATCTTTTATTCAAACAACTGATCACTATTCTTTGCTCTAACAAAATTATGGTCGTCGTTCAAAAAGAGGTACATGTACATCAAGCTCACTAGTTTTAGTCTAGTAGCTTGGTCAAAATTGATGTATTGAGTTTATTTGTAAGTTTATGTGATTATATTTGCTTTGATGGAATATATATACAGTTACTATATCACGAATTCATGTGTTCTGTATAATTCAGATTTTGGTATTGGATTAATGTAGTTTATTACTTGTAGGATTTGTTGTTTTTTAGTTTTTTAGATTTTGGTTTTATAATTATAAAAAAATATTAACAATTGCTAGAATTCTAAAACAAAATGTCATAAATTTGCCACGGGTTTCACACGAAAATGTCCACAAGAATCAGTGGGAAAATACGTGGGACCGAACTAAATCAGTGTGAATTTTTTGTCGAAAAATTGTGGGAAAGCCGTTGGAAACTATCCGTGAGAAATCAGTGGGTAATTCAACCCACGGATTACCCACAATAATATCCGTAGGAAATAGTCAATGCCTAGTGGGAAATTCAGTAGCAAAATATTTACCCACAAGGTTTTTACAAACGGAAAAAATCCGTGTGAAACTTGTGAGAAACGGCCTCTTCACATGGGATTTCCCACGGATTTCACCCTGTGAATAAGCAGATTATGTAGTAGTGACAGGAACGGATCATTCATCGATACATGATCAGTCACCAACATCGATCAACTTAATTGCGATAACTCATTAGTAATTACCAAGATCAACTTAATGGAACGTTGGACTTCTATTTATGTTGCACTTACATATTGATAGTTTTATAAAACTGTACAAAGACTTATTTAGGGACGGAGCCAGGATACTGAGTTGAAGGGGCCGTAATTTTGTTTTTAAAAAAAATCTATTATTATCTATCATGTGCATTTTAAATTAACACTTTGGCTGATTGATATTTAGAGTGTTACACTTCATGTAAAATACATAATAAGTGGCGTATAGGATCATTGATCGATGAACATATATGTAAGATGTTGTGTTTCATTGATTCAATAATCCCATAACCGGGCATACATATACAAGATAAAACCCTAGAGAGAGATGTGGGCTTGAGCCCATCATACAATAATATACGACTAACACTCCCCCGCAGTTTGAGCGGCGAAATCGCGAAAGCTCGAACTGGAGATTAAAGCTAATAAACAATAAACTAAAGCAGTAAATAAATGTTGATGAAGACATTCGACAGCAAGCGGAAACATCTTCAGCAGCAGGCAACAAACCGGATAAACCAAAGTATCCGTACCAAACAGGATAAACCAAAGTATCCCTTACAATTAAAACAAAGACGAGATAACAAAAGTTGGTTCTAAAACTTCAACCCCCAAAGAACCTTCCAAACAAATGAGGCGTGTTTTTCCATAGAAAAACATAAAGATCCACTTTTTTTTTTTTTTTTTTTTTTTTTTTTTTTTTAATCTGAATTGATACTCGGATTCGACACCAACAAAAGTCGTCTCGGAATTGATACCTGGATTCGACATATAAAGATCCATTTTTTTTTCAACCCCACTTTTTTTTTCAACCCCACTGCTTTAGCACAATTAAAAACACACCAACCCACTGCTTTTGCTTTCACCTTTTACTTTATCAAAAAATGCATTATTACTACCACTTGTCCCATTCCACCTATCTCTCTCTGTGAACGTGAACGCACAAACAAACACCCCTAACATAAAAATAGATCTAAATCATCTCTTTTGACTTTCAAATCATGAAAACACTGTCAGCGTACCCAAAACAATCAAGTCTACCACCTAGCAGTCACAAGAATGCCATACGTGGCTAGAAGGAAGGAGACTAGAGCCAAGAAGAGGTAGAGACAAGAACTCGAGAAAACAAAAACCACACAGTAGTGAGGTAAAAGTGGATTCAAGATCTATGGAGCGTGACTGAGATTGGTGGTGCGTGTGATGAGTGTCTAAATACTCATCATTTTGTACAATATAAACTGCAAAATCATCCGAAAACACTCGAAACACATCAAAATGATCAAAATATCACAAACAAGTGTTTTATGTGTTTTAAATGCAAAATATCAAAATCGATGAAAACGTATCAAATTTGCAAAATGGCGCTTTAGTCCCCAAGTTTCAAAAATTGTCAAAATCGGTCCCTAGTATATCTAAATAAAGAAAATATCATTCAAGGTCCTGAAATATTTTAAATTGTCAAAACGGTCCTTGAATGAATCTTTAGTCAAATGGCGAAAAGGTCCTTCAACTTTGAAAAGTGGCAAAATGGTCCTTGGAAATTGGAGAATGGCAAGTTTGGTCCTTATACTTTGTGAGATTGTCACTTTTGGTCCCTTGAAACCTCTTTGCTTAAATGGCGCTTAGGTCCTTGTGTTTTCGAATTTACATCATTGGTCCTTGTTATTTAAGCCTTTTGACCATAGACCACTTGTCACAATCCAAATGAACCCTGCCTTTTCCTTGTGACCCCCCTGTCAAGTAGCATTTTGGACCCCCCATCATATACTAGTCACCGGTCAAACTTTGGTCAAAAATCCCACCCGCGCCAAAAGTCTTTCCTCTCAACTGCTTCCCCTGAATCACTCAACCCCCTCACCTCCACTTCAACATATCACCCTCCTTGTCCCCTCCACCTTAGCTAACCTCCAAACTTCATTTAATGCATCTTCCCCCCCTCACTCAACCTCTCCAGCTGTTACTCCAATTTTGGCGCCAAAACTGATTCTATGGCCAAGATCAAATTAAAGCCATCCAATGGCTGAGGATATTGCTGGGATATATTCAGATTAGAGAGAGAAAGACTTGGGATATAAGAAGGAAGCAAGAGAAGAAGCAAAAAAGAGTCTACTAGTTTTTTAATTTTTTATCAATGTCGTTTTTAGAGTAAATGTTTTAGTTTAGTTCCAAGTCTGTTGTATTTTGTTTTATTGTATCAATTTCAAGTAATCTTATCAGTTCAATCTAATTCTAAGCTTCAATTAAAAGTTGTGTTCATTTCTCATTTTTCATACTTACTGTTGCAATTGTGATTTTCAAACTCATATGCTCAAAACCATAGCAGCTTATTTTTTAGCTCAAATAAGCTTATATAAGCTTATCTTAGCTTTTTATAAGTTTACCTTTAAGTTTTAAACACTTTTGGCTTTTGGTCAATAAAAGTCAAACCGATTCAAGCGAGGTTTTGGAAAGGAAAAGGATGATGCAGAGAGGTGGATATGGGTTGGATTAGACTAGGTTAGGTAGTGTTTTGGGTTTGGTTTGGCTCGAACAATTTGGACACATGTGAGTGTCATTCTAAATTTCAATTTTATTCAAATTTGCATCTTGTGTTTGTATGTGTATTTTGTACTCATCAACCGGTCAAACACGCTAGTTAAGTTGTATTTAGGATAATCTAATTCAGTTTAAGTGTTTGCTTCAGCTAGTTCATTAGTTTGTGTATTTAAAATTGCTTATCAGTGGTTAAAGGGATGTTTGGATTTGTTGTCAAAAGTGTTTTAGAAGCTTAGTCAGAGGTAGGTTCTTGTTGTTTCATGCTTGGTAACCTCATTTGAGCCCATATCAGTTAGCAAAGTGTGCCTGCAACCTTTAAAAGTCAAATTTGCACCTTAACTGTCTTGACTGCTCAACTGTTTAAATTTTGCAAGATCAAAAGTTAATTTTGTGTTTAGAAATCTTAAACATAGCTTTCATTAGTGTTATTTCATCAAGTAATATCATTATCAGTCCTAAAATCTAGATCAAAGCTCATCTAAGTCAACATTTCATTTTTTTGCAAAAGTCAAAATTTTGAAAATCCAGTTTTGAACCAAGCTAGGGAGATTTTTAGTGGATTCAATTCTAGACCAATTTCAATGAAAATTGTTGTTTCAAAAACTTCTCTTGGTCTATTTCTTTATTACCATTTTTACATATTTTTGTGATTTTTCTCTAAGCCCCAAATAAGCTTGACAAAATGGTGCTAAGTCCCCTGTGCAGGGCACTGAGCCTGCACAGGGTTTATGCAGGATTTGTAGAGCTTGCATTTGGCTCATAAGAGCTTCTCTAGGTCTGAGCTTTGGATTTTAGATAGTCAGCCAGGTCTCCTTCTAGTTCCAATATTTTCTTTTTGGTTTCCAGCTTATTTAAGTGCTTGTATTCTAGCTGCAAGTGGAACCCCTTTAACTGTTTTTAGCCAAAAGCTCACAACATCAAATCTGTTGAGCTTGTGATTCTGTGGTTTATGTTTGTTGTTTTAGTTGCATTTAGGTAGTTGTAGCTTATTGTAGCTGCTGTTTCAGTTTGGTACCCTTTTGGTTCATTTTAGCTTATTTGGAGTGCTTAATAATAAGCACTTGCTCTTCAGTTTCTATTTCCTCCAAACAAGCACCTCTTTTTCCATTTTTCTTAGATTTCTAATATTATTTTAGAGTTTTCCTGAAATTTTCAAATTTTTCCAAGCTTGTTTGCTATTTTTCTTAATTTAAATGAGTTTTTAAGCATTTTTAATTAGCATTTAATACAAATAATTAAGAAAAGCTTCAAAAAAATAATTTTTCATTTTTCTTAAGTTAAGATAAATATAAAAAGTCAAAAAAATATTTTTCCATAATTTTCTTGGTTTAAATAGTATTTTCTAGCATTTTAATTAGTTTTAAATAGTTTTAAATTAATAATAAATATATAAAAAGTCTAAAAAATATATTTTCAGTTTTAAAATAAGTTTTATCATATTTTAGATTTTTCTAAGTTATAATTTCATTTTTCTAGGTTAATTTTGTATTTTCTTATATTTTAGTGCATTTTAAATACTTAATAAGTAGTTTTTAATTAATAATAATTAGATAAATAGTTATAAAAATAATTTTCTTTTTCTTAATATTTTCTTTTATCATTAGGATTGTAAAAATGTATTTTTCATATTTTTAGGATTTATATTGTGTAAGTTTCACGTTTTATTTTGTACGTTTACGTAATTTTATTTAAACGTACGTTTTAAGTTTTAAACGTTCATCATTTTAAATATAGTGATAGCGTTTATTTAATAGAATTTATCTTTTTAATTTTCTTAATTTGCATTTAAGTCGCTTTAATTTATAAACTTTTTCAGTAGTGTAATTATCTATCCAATTCCTTGCTGATCACTATCATTAGTGATCATTCTATCGTCTGATCAAGTGTTTACACACCATTGAGTCTCCGTGGGACTAAACGACCCGGAATTCATTATATTCTCCAGACTTCATTGCATTTGTGTCGAACTGTTTTAAGCTTTATTACGGTGGGTCATTCAAAGTGGCGGTTGTGTGATTAGACTTGACGGTTCGGACCGGATCAAATTTTACGCCATTGCCGGGAGGCTTTAGCGTGTGTTTAGCCTTTTCGATCCATTCTTGCACATACCCCATCATTTGTAAAAGTTTTTGTAAAGTTTTCAAAATCCAAAAGTTCATTAACACTTTTCCAAGTGTTATCAACACCAAAATATTTTCCTTCTTTGTTTTTATAGCATGTTTTCAAAATGCCAAAATATTCCTCTTTACCCTCTTACCCTTTTGATTCTTTATTCCTTTACCCTCTATCCATTTGATTATACCTTCTTCTATTCTCATGGAATCGTTTATTCCTTGTGTCGGTTGTGGTGAGCCTCTTTTTGGTTCACCACATCGGTGTACGTGTGTGCAGTGTGGTAATGATATTCATAATGGGAGTTGTTTGTTTTGTGGGTCGAGAAATTCATTTGATTATGATCCTAATCCGAACTCATTTAACGACCCCTCAAACTTTTCCAACTACCCACCACACCCGACTTATATAATCTGCTGTGAGTATTGTGGAGGTCCTCACCCGAGTTTTGAGTGTCAAGCGAGGTACTCTTATCATGACCAACCTCCACAAGCCAAACGATTCAAACACAACCTCTGCAAATTCCTCATGAACTTCTCGAAAATTGTCTAGATATACTCAAAGATTTAAAAGAATTGGTTAAAGAAGAGTCTCGTCGAAACGTGTCTTTGAAGAACAAGCGCCTAGAGTAAGTTCTCAATATTGGAAACCTCTCGTATGCGACTATGATGACGACGACGACGATGATTTTGATGAGGAATCTCGACTCGGTGGCAATCCCACTCCCGTTCTCGAGCCTTTCATTTCCGACTCTTCCCTTCACTCACGCCGGTTGAGAGAAGTGAATTCCTTTGGAAGAGGTAGATGATCCTATTTCTTTGAAATTTTTGATCCCAAAGACTCTCTCACCATGGGGATAAGCATCTCAAGACTATTCGGAAACGGAATCATCTAATGTTGAGAACCTTATCCCGATCCCAAGTGAGTCCGAGGGAATTCTTGACCATGAGTGTGATGTGTCTTCTCTCTTACAAATGATCTTGTTGAGACTTTCTCGATTTTGGCGGTGATTATAGTGATGCCGATTCTTTATATTCTAAAGACATAGAATTTATTGATGCATTACTTCCACATTCCGAGATCGTCAACTTAGAAGAGGATGTTGACCATGTTGTTTCCACAACAATTAATCGACTATCACTAATCCCTTATTCGAATTCGATTCGAATTTACTCTAAATTCGATTAATCCTATCTTTGATAGTGATGAGTCCGACACGGAGACTATAATGGACGAGGTGCATATTTATAGCCCAATACCGCACATGTCCCACCTCCATATACTCTTCATTAGGAGTTCTCCAGTGAACTCACTCGTATCATATCTCCGCTGGAGTATGATTGCTTGGATGGCAAAGATCATGATCGGGGGGAGAGAATCTCAATTTGCATAGTTATGACAAATCTTCCCACCCTCCCAACCGAGATGCCTTCCAAACCAAAGAGCTCAACCAATAAAATCCAAATAAGTGCAACTACACTTAATCCCGAGGAAGAAGATCTAGTCATGATTGTTATCATGATTTTCCTTCTTTTCTTCACTTACTCGGTGACTTCCTCTCTTCTTCACTCCTTCGGGAATGAGGACACTATCTTTGACCCCGGCATTTTCATTTATCATCTGTAAGCCGGGTCTTTCTCTGTATATCTCGTCGGTGTGGAACTTTCGCGTGCTTCAATGTTTATCCAAACATCTTGAATGAAAGTCCGATGGAGATTGTTTCTTCCACTTTGCTTCCCCATGAACAAATTAATTCGGGGTCGAGTCAAGCTAGCGACTCGGTAACCAAAAACGATGAGACACACTATATGGGTTTTCACCCATATTTCGTCTTCTTACCCCTTTCTACCACCTAAGTGTGGGGTGATGCCCACATGTTATATATATATATCTCTAAAAAAAAAAAAAAATCTTTTAAAATAATGGCCGTAGTATTTCCCTTTACGTTCTTTGTTTCGGCATAACGCCGGTACTTTGAATATTGAGGGCAATATTCATTTCTAAGTGTGGGGAATTCTCACGAATTTCATATATTATCTACTCAATTCCCGCTTTTGGCCAAAATTTTTTTGGAGTAAGTGTTCTACACTTACTCGACAGTTATCGATCCGCCTTGTTCAGAAGACAAAAGGATTGGCTAATCCAGAGCAAACGGCTCTTGGTAAATATTTCTCAAATCCGTTTATATGGCTTGCAATTTGCCCAAAATTGTATGGTTCTCAACTCACCATATCCTAAAAAGTGAAGAGTTGGCTAGCCCGCAAGTTTATGGCTTGTGGTAAAGGCGATGGAAAATCCATAATTGGTATTCACTCACCAAAGATAATATTGATAATTTATCTAAGAGTTGGCTAGTCCAGAGCAAACGGCTTACGGTAAAGACAAATCAAAACCGTTGAAAGTCGGTGGTTTGCTCAAAATCACATGGTTATCGATGTACCATAGTTCTTACTTGAACTGAAACATTTGGCTACTCCAGTGATGGCTTTTGGTAAAGAGTTTTAAAATCCATTAAAATTTCAAATCATTGCTAGGACTAGCAATATCTTAGTGTGAGATTGATGAGTGTCTAAATACTCATCATTTTGTACAATATAAACCGCAAAATCATCGAAAACACTCGAAACACATCAAAATGATCAAAATATCACAAACAAGTGTTTTATGTGTTTTAAATGCAAAATATCAAAATCGGATGAAAACGTATCAAATTTGCAAAATAGCGCTTTAGTCCCCAAGTTTCAAAATTGTCAAAATCGGTCCTAGTATATCTAAATAAAGAAAAATATCATTCAAGGTCCCTGAAATATTTTAAATTGTCAAAAACGGTCCTTGAATGAATCTTTAGTCAAATGGCGAAAAAGGTCCTTCAACTTTGAAAAGTGGCAAAAATGGTCCTTGGAAATTGGAGAATGGCAAGTTTGGTCCTTATACTTTGTGAGATTGTCACTTTTGGTCCCTTGAAACCTCTTTGCTTAAATGGCAGCTTAGGTCCTTGTGTTTTCAGAATTTACATCATTGGTCCTTGTTATTTAAGCCTTTTTGACCCTTAGACCCTTGTCATAATCCAAATGAACCCTGCCTTTTCCTTGTGACCCCCCTGTCAAGTAGCATTTTGGACCCCCCATCATATACTAGTCACCGGTCAAACTTTGGTCAAAAATCCCACCCGCGCCAAAAGTCTTTCCTCTCAACTGCTTCCCCTGAATCACTCAACCCCCTCACCTCCACTTCAACATATCACCCTCCTTGTCCCCTCCACCTTAGCTAACCTCCAAACTTCATTTAATGCATCTTCCCCCTCACTCAACCTCTCCAGCTGTTACTCCAATTTTGGCGCCAAAACTGATTCTATGGCCAAGATCAAATTAAAGCCATCCAATGGCTGAGGATATTGCTGGGATATATTCAGATTAGAGAGAGAAAGACTTGGGATATAAGAAGGAAGCAAGAGAAGAAGCAAAAAAGAGTCTACTAGTTTTTTAATTTTTTATCAATGTCGTTTTTAGAGTAAATGTTTTAGTTTAGTTCCAAGTCTGTTGTATTTTGTTTTATTGTATCAATTTCAAGTAATCTTATCAGTTCAATCTAATCCTAAGCTTCAATTAAAAGTTGTGTTCATTTCTCATTTTTCATACTTACTGTTGCAATTGTGATTTTCAAACTCATATGCTCAAAACCATAGCAGCTTATTTTTTAGCTCAAATAAGCTTATATAAGCTTATCTTAGCTTTTTATAAGTTTACCTTTAAGTTTTAAACACTTTTGGCTTTTGGTCAATAAAAGTCAAACTGGATTCAAGCAGGTTTTGGAAAGGGAAAAGGATGATGCAGAGGTGGATATGGGTTGGATTAGACTAGGTTAGGTAGTGTTTTGGGTTTGGTTTGGCCTGCAAACAATTTGGACACATGTGAGTGTCATTCTAAATTTCAATTTTTATTCAAATTTGCATACTGTGTTTGTATGTGTATTTTGTACTCATCAACTGTTCAAACCTGCTAGTTAAGTTGTATTTAGGATAATCTAATTCAGTTTAAGTGTTTGCTTCAGCTAGTTCATTAGTTTGTGTATTTAAAATTGCTTATCAGTGGTTAAAGGGATGTTTGGATTTGCTGTCAAAAGTGTTTTAGAAGCTTAGTCAGAGGTAGGTTCTTGTTGTTTCATGCTTGGTAACCTCATTTGAGCCCATATCAGTTAGCAAAGTGTGCCTGCAACCTTTAAAAGTCAAATTTGCACCTTAACTGTCTTGACTGCTCAACTGTTTAAATTTTGCAAGATCAAAAGTTAATTTTGTGTTTAGAAATCTTAAACATAGCTTTCATTAGTTTTATTTCATCAAGTAATATCATTATCAGTCCTAAAATCTAGATCAAAGCTCATCTAAGTCAACATTTCATTTTTTTGCAAAAGTCAAAATTTTGAAAATCCAGTTTTGAACCAAGCTAGGGAGATTTTTAGTGGATTCAATTCTGGACCAATTTCAATGAAAATTGTTGTTTCAAAAACTTCTCTTGGTCTATTTCTTTATTACCATTTTTACATATTTTTGTGATTTTTCTCTAAGCCCCAAATAAGCTTGACAAAATGGTGCTAAGTCCCCTGTGCAGGGCACTGAGCCTGCACAGGGTTTATGCAGGATTTGCAGAGCTTGCATTTGGCTCATAAGAGCTTCTCTAGGTCTGAGCTTTGGATTTTAGATAGTCAGCCAGGTCTCCTTCTAGTTCCAATATTTTCTTTTTGGTTTCCAGCTTATTTAAGTGCTTGTATTCTAGCTGCAAGTGGAACCCCTTTAACTGTTTTTAGCCAAAAGCTCACAACATCAAATCTGTTGAGCTTGTGATTCTGTGGTTTATGTTTGTTGTTTCTAGTTGCATTTAGGTAGTTGTAGCTTATTGTAGCTGCTGTTTCAGTTTGGTACCCTTTTGGTTCATTTTAGCTTATTTGGAGTGCTTAATAATAAGCACTTGCTCTTCAGTTTCTATTTCCTCCAAACAAGCACCTCTTTTTCCATTTTTCTTAGATTCCTAATATTATTTTAGAGTTTTCCTGAAATTTTCAGATTTTTCCAAGCTTGTTTGCTATTTTTCTTAATTTAAATTAGTTTTTAAGCATTTTTAATTAGCATTTAATACAAATAATTAAGAAAAGCTTCAAAAAAAATAATTTTTCATTTTTCTTAAGTTAAGATAAATATAAAAAGTCAAAAAAATACTTTTCCATAATTTTCTTGGTTTAAATAGTATTTTCTAGCATTTTAATTAGTTTTAAATAGTTTTAAATTAATAATAAATATATAAAAGTCTAAAAATATATTTTCAGTTTTAAAATAAGTTTTATCATATTTTAAATTTTCTAAGTTATAATTTCATTTTTCTAGGTTAATTTTGTATTTTCTTATATTTTAGTGCATTTTAAATACTTAATAAATAGTTTTTAATTAATAATAATTAGATAAATAGTTATAAAATAATTTTCTTTTTCTTAATATTTTCTTTTATCATTAGGATTGTAAAATGTATTTTCATATTTTTAGGATTTATATTGTGTAAGTTTCACGTTTTATTTTATGACGCTTACGTAATTTTATTTAAACGTGCGTTTTAAGTTTTAAACGCTCATCATTTTAAATATAGTGATAGCGTTTATTTAATAGATTTTATCTTTTAATTTTCTTAATTTGCATTTAAGTCGCTTTAATTTATAAACTTTTCAAGAGTGTAATTATCTATCCAATTCCTTGCGATCACTATCATTAGTGATCATTCTATCGTCGATCAAGTGTTTACACACCATTGAGTCTCCGTGGGACTAAACGACCGGGAATTCATTCTATTCTCCGGGACTTCATTGCATTTGTGTCCGAACTGTTTTAAGCTCGTTACGGCCGGTCATTCACAAGTGGCGGTTTGTGTGATTAGACTTGACGGTTTTGCATGGATCGTGCGTTCGGAGGCATAACCACAAGGTCTAGATCTTCCAATGAGATAGGTCATGAGGTATGGTGGTGGCACGTGGGTTGGCGAACGACACGGGCGGCGCGGAAGTTGAGAGGAGCGGTGGGTTCACTTTTATTGCGTGATATTTAAAGATGACAAAGGTTAATATTTAAAGATAGCCTCCGAACCTCCGTGTGGCCGGCGGCGGGCGGCGGCGAAGTCGTGTTTAGTTTTAGGGTTTTGGGATAGGATCGTTTAGTAGGCTGCTGATACCATGTAAGATGTTGTGTTTCATTGATTCAATAATCCCATAACCGGGCATACATATACAAGATAAAACCCTAGAGAGAGATGTGGGCTTGAGCCCATCATACAATAATATACGACTAACAATATATAGTATCTTATTTTTAAAAGTGGTACGAAGTAAGAGATAAGTTATAATCCGCAACATTAAAATGTGCAAACAACCTTAAGTAGCCATGCTAATCTTCTAAAAAATGAGGGTTTTATCTGGTTTGACTATGTGTGGCGATGGGTTCAAACCCTATGGATTAGTCAGCCAAAAAGTTAAAAACTAAATCATGATTACCGAATAAATAAAATCATCCGCAACAAGCAAAAGCAACATTTAATAGCATTTAGTAAGATATAAATTGTGTCTTGTCCATCTGGCCGGGCAAGAATGTTATATATATTAAAAAAAAAAGTATTGAGATGAAAAGATACAAAATGAGTAATTAGCCAACTAGCTAAGGTGTATGCAAAAACAAAAATTTCCATTAGTCTATTACACTTGTAGGATTCTTTATCAAACTTGTCATTAATCATTATCACAGTATGAGATATCACGAGCAATATCACCACTTAGCTGACCCTCATCTCCACGGGCACACTATGCATGTCCATATGATGGTTATACACAAGTATAATCAGAATCGTTGAAATCAAACACAAATAGTAAATTTGCTATATGAGAAATCTGTCAGAATTGATATGCAACAATCGATTACATTTGATCCTATTTATACTAATCCAACCGTTGTTATGAACCATTGTGATGGTTGGTGGTGATGGTGGTGGTTACACCAAACCGAACAGACACAACCTTTCAGGTTTGTGTCAATTACAAACTAGTCCATATATTACAGTTTCTATGTATTGCGTAAATGGTCTTTTGACCTTACTTAACTTTAGAATCTATGAAGAAATGATCGGGATTATCCCAACATTCACCCTCCTAATCTTGATCATGCTGAAGGAGATTCTTTACACCAAGTATTTGTCGCATTATGACGAAACGTATCCTTGGTAGTGCCTTTGTGAGTATGTCAGCCCTTTGTTCTTCTCCGCTGATGTGCTCGAATGTTAAATCTTCCTTCTCAACTCATTCTCGTATGAAGTGATATTTTGTGTCTATGTGCTTGCTTCTTCCATGAAATACAGGGTTCTTCATGAGTGCTATTGCTGATTGTTATCCACATAGATTGTGATCTTTTCTTCATTAGAGTATGTTATCTTGCTTAGAAGCCTTTTCAACCAGAGTGCTTGAGTAGCTGCTGCAGTTGCTGCAATGAACTTTGATTCACAAGATGATAAGGCTACTGTTCCGTGCTTCTGAGTGCTCCAGGTGATAGGTGAGTTTCCAAAGTAGAAAACTATTCTTGTTGTCCCTTTTTCTTCTTGGGTGTTGACACCATAACTGTTGTCACTGTAGCCTTGAATCTTATTTCCATCATGCCCGTAAGTTATACCATAGTCTTTGGTTCCTTTGATATAACATAGAACCTGTTTTATTACTTTCATATGTTGCTCTTGAGGTTCTTGCATGAATCGACTAAGTAATCCAACTGGAAAACTTAAGTATGGTCTTGTATGTAACAGATATCATAAACATCCTATTATGCTTCGATATTCTGTAGGATCTAAAAACTTTTCTTAGCTTAACTTTGTCAGCTTCAGTCATGGTTCCATAGGTATCCTTGCATCATTGCAGTCCAACATCCCTGTGTCTTTGAGTATCTTAGTCGCGTAGCCTGTTTGCTTTATCGAGATTTCACCCCACTTTCGAACTATTCTTGCATTTAATACTTGAAGGATTCGATTTCCTTCTGCGAAGTTCCAGTAACTATCAAGTCATCAACGTAGATTCCGATTAGTATAGTTGATGTCTTGTCTGTTCTTGTGTAGACCGCCTGTTCTAATGCACACTTCTTAAAGTTGAGTAACTTTAAGGTTTTATCCAGTTTAGTATACCAAGCACGTGGAGCTTGTCTGAGTCCATATAGTGCTTTCTTCAATCTGTATACTTTCCCTTTATCTTCTGTCTTTAAAAATCCATCAGGTTGTGAGACATATACTTCTTCATTTAAATCACCATGTAGAAATGCTGATTTTACATCCAAGTGATGTACCACCTGTAACATCCCAAAAAATATTTTGCAGTGGAAGATAATGTTACTGGGGTATTACTTGATTGATATCACAACACAAAGCATAGAACAACAGTTTTTCTTAAAAGATTTCATTTATCGTAATAAAACAAAGTTTACAAAAGTTGAATTGTTGCGGAAAATGGAGCATTAATAAGATGTGGTCCCGATACATAAATCAGAGTCGTCTATGACCATGCCATGCCAATGCCCAAGCGCCTCGAGTTAGCTATCGCCTTTTTATCCTGAAAATACATGCTAAAAGAGTCAACACAATGGTTGAGTGAATTCATAGGTTTAGTAATAAAACAGTTGATCACAAGATTTCCAGTTTCATAAAACAATAGATCCGATGATGCACCCATCATCATAGTGATTGTTATATCATTCCAAGAATGATTTTGAACATAAGTATCATCAAACCGATGATTTTGAACGTAAGTATCATCACGCCGATGATTTTGAACGTAAGTATCATCAAACCGATGATTTTGAACACGGGTATAATCTAACCGATGATTTTGAACATAAGTATCATCAAACTGATGATTTGAAACGTAAGTATCATCTAACCGATGATTTTGAACACGGGTATCATCTAACCGATGATTTTGAACGTAAGTATCATCTAACCGATGATTTTGAACATAGGTATCATCTAACCAGTGATTTTGAACGTAAGTATCATCAAACCGATGATTTTGAACACGGGTATCATCTAACCGATGATTTTGGACGTAAGTATAATAACAGTCATGTATAGCATAAAGTTTTCAAGTATTTGTGATCATAAAAAATAGTGGTAGCATGTAGTCTCCCCCAAGGAGTTTGTAAAACAGTTAAAAGAGTAAAAGTGGGGCTATGAACCTTGCATATCTGATAAAACATTTGCGTCCATAATAAGATAATCCAAGATGCAATCAACAAGTAAATCGTATTTTCAGGTAAGAACAAGTAATGAGTTTAAGCATGAGCAAGCATTGAGCTTAGTTAAAAATGAGCATGTATTTTCCCCAAAAATAGTTTGAAAACGAGAGAGTAGGGGCTATGAACTCACCTTAGCGGAAATGAACAAGTGTAACGAGATCGAGTGCGATATAGCTGAGGCTTCAACCCGGAACCTAAGAACGAGATGGTAAATCTCAGAATATGATAAACCTTTTGTTCACGACCAAATGATAGAGCATTGAATATACTAATTCAATAGAGCATTGAATTTCCAATTCAATAAAGTGTTAATAGCGTTGGTTTTACGAGTGTGGATAGTGCTTAGGTATTAAGTTCAAAATACGCGCTATATCGGCTTAGCTTGATATCCTTCAAAAGTTTTATACTTATATATAAGTGAAATGTTCCCCGCTGTCGAATTATGAAAATAACGACGTTGTCAAGTGTTTTAGTTTGTTTGCTTTCAGGCGCGTCGATATCGATTAACGATTTCATAAAATTATACACTTATAATTTTATATTTAAGTTTAGTGAATTATTGACATAATACTTCTCGTTATAGACTTTAGATCATCGAAATACTTGTTTTTATGAAGTCGTGATTAAACAATATATTTGAAAAAATATAGTATTTAATGTTTACGCCGATGAGGTTGTCAAAAGATATGCGTTAAATATATTCACTTAAACGAAAAAGTGGTAAATGATATAAGTTTTATCAAACTTATAAGAGTTTTAGTTTGACAAATGTCAAAGTGTCAAACTTATAGGGGTTAAAGTTGTAAAGATTAAGATAAGTTATAAACTTATAAAAGTCTTTAAAAAAATGTCAATCGGTTAAAGTTGAGGGGCTAAAAATGTAAATTTTTAATACAATTTATAAAACTTATAAAGTTTTAAGTTAAGTAGCAAACCATTCGAATTGGAGGGGCTGAAATTGTAAATAGTAATATATGTTACAAGACTTATTAAAGTTTTAGGGAAAAGTGATAAGTGATTCGAAGTTGAGGGGTTGAATGTGCCAAAAGTCGCATAGTTTCAAAAATAACAAAAATAAGAAAAACTGTGGTGGGAAGGGTTCGGACATTGGACTTCTTGTGTGAAAGCTAACGTCCCACCCAACTCAGCCAAAGTGTTTTCGTGTTATGTTTTGTAGTTCAGATGTATTTAACCGATTTTTAACTGTGCCAATATTTTGTTATAGTGCATCACGTATCGTGCATGCTTTGGGTTTACTTTAGTACTCTCTTCTTCCAAACTATTTCCCATCTTCATTCCCAGCTGATACTTGTCTCCTTCTTTAGGTTGTCGAGTTTTTAAGTAAGCTTTTCGTTCACAAGGACGAGACCAAATAAGCTCAAATGAGTCTCGACTCATTTGAGTTTATTTAACTCAAACTTCCAATGTGACCAAGAGTTTTTCGAACCGACTTGAATGACGTTTAAACAGGTTTGTATACATCGCGATAAACACTCCTACATGTTTTAGTTTATTAATGAGCAAGGTTCGTGGGTTGAGCCCTTGAGTCCAAGAGTGGCTCGTTGTATTTGAAAACAAGCTTCGATCCCTATGAGGTTCTTAATAAAAGAGTTTTTGTGATCTTTCAAAAATATAAGTTAGTTTATACTTAAGTACTTTCGTTATGGGTTCCAACTGCTTGTTACACGATAATATATACCTTATTAGCTTATGCTTCTTATACATTTGGCCACACAAGAACTTATATACAACAAATTGTGTTTACACGTGAGTTTTATACGACATATGTGAAAATAAAAAGTGTTTAGGACTTAAAAGCATGCCATGTACATTTTAAAGAAAACTACTAACGAGGCCAACATTTTTCTACGTATTGAAAAAGGCTAGGGAACTTACAACACCAAAATGGGGTTGGGCAAACGAATGGAGACGTGAACGAGGAAGAAGGTGAAACCAAAACTTCCAAAGCTTTAAACCCGAAGACTCTTCTTGCTTCCTACCTCAGTCGAATTTTTAAGTGAATGAGTGAATGAGTAAGATTTTCTTAGTTCTTGCCACTGTAAAAATAAACCACAAGCCTCCTTTTATAGTGAAATCGAATTATGGGTTTAAGTATTAGTTTATTATGTTAGATTAGGCTAGATAGGAAAAATATTTATAATAGTGTAGCGTTTGGTTGTTTCAGACGCAAACAAGAAAGAAAAGTGAGACCATGTTTTGCATGCTAGCTTTATATTCCAATGGAAGTTGTGTTTTATTTGGAGGATAATGAAGTCAAAGGTCAATGTAAGCAAAATAAGCATGGTATGGTCTTGAGCATGCATGAGGTTCGGCTGAACTTAGGGGCGTGCAAAGGGTTTGTCAAATCAAGAGTTTATATAGTCAAGGGTTGGTCAAAGTGTGTTTAGCTTATTTGTTTATTGAATGTAGGGTGGCTAGTAGTGTCTTTTGTGTTTTGTCTCCCAAAACACATACACACGCAAAGTGAGGACCAAAGGTTTACTTGTGTTGTTTGTATTTTGGTTGGGTTCGTTGGGTCTGAGAAAAGGGTAGGACACAAGATTCAATTTTTAGCTTGTACTCCTTTGTGCTACAATTATATAAAGACTAAAATACACCGTTGGTCCTTAAACTTGTAACGGAGGATCGCGATGGGACGAACCACGCTCTTTTCATCGCTACCGGTCCAAACAGTACCTATTAAATGCCAGATTCGTCCCTTGACCGAATTGGGACAACAAACCGAGGGTATTATAGACCATTCACTTTTTGACCCAAGCTAGTTAAATGTAACCCAACGTTCAACCATATATGTATGAACGAGCAAGAGTGAACCCTAAAATACAATCAACACACATTCTTCCCAAAGCAAAAGAAAACAATAATGACACAAAACGATAAGGGAAGGGTTTGTTGAGTTCGTTGATGAAAGCAGATCGCGAAATGAAAAGCGTTTGGGTGTTAAGAAGGAGAAGGAAGAGGATGACATCTTGATATCAAAGTTTAACGATTTGGGAGAAAGGATTACAAACCGGAAATTTTGTTTAAATATCTTAAGGAAAGGAAGGAAAAGAAGGAAAATGATGATAGGGAGAGTTGTGGGTCTAGCTAAGTGTATGTTTAGATGATAGTAAACATTTGTAGTTATTGAAATCGATGAATAAAATTTTGTGATCTTATTTAAGTAATTGTGTTTGAAATCGTTTGCATATCTTAATAGGTTTGACTTACCCAAGTTACAATTTGTTGGTTTTCATTAGTTTGTTTGACTTTGGTAAGTCAAAATTCAAGATGTTACAATACACAATTGTCAATACATTGTTGTTTATTGCTAAAGCGTTTGCCTTTTGAACCCGTTTTTGAAACCACTTGCCTCTAATTTTTCGATACGGGGTGTTTGGTTTCTGTATGTGACTTTTTATAAAGGGGCCGTTTGGTTTAGCTGATACAAGCGGATGTTTTATTCGATACATTATGATTTAGTGCCAAAGTATTTGCATTTTCACCACATCTTTTAAACCATTGCCTTTGCTTTTGCGATACAAGGGGGTGTTTGGTTCTCTTGATTAAAGTTTTCTTGATACAAGGGCACATTTGGTTTTAATGATACAAGGGCCTGTTTGGTTTTGCTTATACTAATAACACTAAAATACAACCCATATCACAATACAATGATTCAACAACACATAACCCAAATGATATTTTATCATTAATAAATTTCAAAACATCATAACCAACTACATCAAATCTAATTTACATACCATTTTTAGCAAAACTATCACCTAAAAGACGCCTTTATCTACCCCATGGAAAACCAAAATTCGTGCATTATGTTCACCATTTTCTAAACAAACTCTTGGTTGAACCGAATACCTTCATCTGCTTGACCAACAACTGTATGAGTTGGGCAAGTTTGTTTGTGTGCCTAGACGGATTTTGTTCAACGCATCCACACGTCAAGCGCAATTCCACGAGATCCCGAGCTTGATTCTCTTGTATCGCCTCCCTACGGTTGATGATTCCTGCCTTCGATGTCAAGACACAAGAAGTAGCTTCCTTAGAATCCCTTCTTGGGCGACCTCATCTTCAAACCAGATAGGCATCCGATCATTAAGATTTGGCGAATCGACCACCTCCATGAGTTTGTTTAAAATGGGAAATCGCCATTGGAAAGTTGTGTGTGTGTGGAAAAGTGGTAGATGAGTATCTCGTTTGGTGTGCACTAGTTAATATCGTCTCGGTAAGAGACGGTGAACGGTTTAATAGTTTCCTTTTTTCACACTCGGTCCCTCGAATTTGTGTTGGTTGCCGTTGTCAATTTGTCACACTTAAAACTCCAGCCCAATATTCACTTTAGGATACACAATTGGTCCCTCAAGTTGCCAACTTCAGAAAACCATTAGAAGTTTGACTTTGTTAAGTCAAACTTCTAAAACATGTCAAATTATCAATTCACTCCAAAACAAATATTTAGTAATGGTTTTGCAATATTGACTTTACAAAGTCAAATACCATTGTATATATTATTGAACATTCCAATAGCCATCCTCATCATCAAACTTCAAATACCATTATGACTTTGGCATTTAATGTTCCAAAGGTTTTCAATCCTTCCGACATTACAACTCTCGCTCACGCTAACCCATTCAACATTTTCAAGTATTGACTAACTAAAGTAAATGGAAATGCGCTTTACTTGCTACAATCAAATAAAATGCTAAATGAAAGTTTGACTTTCGAATGTCAAACTTTCATCACCTAGAATACGCACAAACAACAACATATGAACAATCTAATTTTAAGCAAACCATATAACAATTCTTGTACAAAATTACTAATACTATTTTGAAACATTAATTGTCCAAGGGTATTCAACCCAAACTTAAACTACAACCAATAAAGAAATCTACCACGGTGTGGGGAAGCTCGGGGAGTTTCAACGACTTCCTAGCCAACTCCCGTTGTTCCCGGTATTTTCATTCCCATCATGACTCCTATCGCTTTCCCGATATTGATTGTCTTTAGCGACCGGAACACGCAAGTATACACTTTATTAAAGTTATTTCATGCTCGATCCGGGAAAAGCTCAAACACCACCGTCTCAAGTCGCCCATGGTGAATGTGTTTCTATCTACAACAAAGGAAAAATTGGGCAAGGTAGATCACTAAGCGTGTTTGCACTGAAAAATCAAATAGTGTTGAGATACACAAACATGGCAATTTAGGAATGTTTTATTTGATACATATTCATTACATCATTACACTTACTCGTATCCAAGATTTTCAAATTCGAGATGACCGAATCATTCCAATGGTGAATGCTACCATAACACTATTCCCAAAATCGACATCGGACGACTTAAGGTTAATCGAGGAAACAAAGGGCACCTTCATCCTAGGATTAGCTTCATGTATCGCCTACAAGAAGTTTTACTGATTAAATTTCATTATCATTACACATCTCTATAACATTATAAGTTGTAAACCGAAATTGTTCTTACGTGCAATCACCAAAATCCAATGTAAGGTTCTCAAGATTTTGAAGTCTTGTCAAGTGAAAGATATCGATGTTGTAATTGTGGTCACAACATTATAACGACCTAATGACAAATGTAACTTCTTCAAATTCCCAAGTTTTGCAATATCCCATAGTCTCATCTCGTTAGTACTAGGACGATTCATTTTAAGAGACTCAGTGAGGACAACCAAGAATAAAGTCCCAAACTGTATCTTAGAAAATTGACATGAATCAATTCTAGGCTCGAGATTTGGATAGCCATGAAAATATTCCAAAGTAGCCATAGCACAAACATGAAGTACCGGATGTTTCAACTCACCTGAGAGTAAAGTTGGGTTGGGAACGTAATCGGGTCACCATACCGGTTGTAATAATCGGCTCCTCAACTCCATTGTCACCAAAACAAGAGCCACTCATGAATGTGTTCATAATGAAAGTTGTCTATTCCAATAATTGATCTTGGCTCTACAAAGAAAGACAAACTTTCTTATTGGACCCATAAGCCGATTTAAGAATCTAGTAACAAGCCTACCATCAAACTCGTATGTTAAATAATAAAAGAAATCCTCATCAAGTATGACATCGGTGAGCAAAGTCCACTTAGACCTCCGGTTCTCGCTAAACTAGAGGTTCTCACCGCTTCTAACAAAGGCAACCGATTCAAAATGTTAGTGATCACTTCATCCGGCATGTTGGTAAAACGATCGATCGACATGGTTTTGTTGGAAGTTGGGTTGGTCTTTGAGTTCGGAAATGATGATTTATATTCTTGATTTCGATTTATAGTTTATCTTTTCGGATAATGTGGTTTTATGTGATTGGCAAAGTTGTTTGTTGGATGGGTGTATTTGTTCCCGCGAAATTAAATGCAGCGTGATCGTGGAAGAAACGGCTAATATCCATACTCACAATTGGTCCCTGGGTTGAAGCTTGGGTCAAAAAGTGAATGGTCTATAATACCCTCGGTTTGACTGTCCCAATTCTGGTCAAGGGACGAATCTGGAATTTAATGGGTACTGTTTGGACCGGTAGCGATGAAAAGAGCGTGGTTCGTCCCATCGCGATCCTTCGATACAAGTTTAGGGACCAACGGTGTATTTTAGTCTTATATAAATTAATATGACAAGAGGATATCACTGTTTGAATCTATATACTATATTAGGTTTAAACTAAGATGCTGAATCAAATCAAATGCACCTATACGATCTTATTGACATGTCTAACATGGGTAAAATATTTGATTTATATTATATGGAACCATTGAGCAATTTATGTATCACATGTCAAGAATTACAAAATTTTGGTGCATGAAGCATCAAATGTAAGATCATGCTTGAGTCTTTAAAATTAGCTCGAGCCCAAGAAATATAAAATGAATTGGATCGGGTAGTGTTGGGTTTAGAGACCCGGTAGAAAATAAAAATATAAAAGTTTCTTATATATTTATTTTATATATTTTTTTATTATCGAGGTCGAGAGGGAAGTTTCAAAAATATAATTCGTATCTCGTCGGTTTTGGAGTCGTTCATCTTATTTTTACGTAATGGTCTATAGATTTGTAAAAAAAATACGACACCAAATTCGGTATTAATTTGTGTTTATGTTTACAAATGACTTGAGGGAATTTTTTCGGGTTCTTACACCTCCCATTTTTTGCAAGCAGCCAGTGCTAGAATCAACCTTATAGTTTCAATTCTTGCAACTGGGGCAAAGACTTCATCAAAGTCTATTCCATGTTCCTGAATATATCCTTTCGCTACTAGCCTTGCTTTATGTTTTAATATCTCTCCATTAGCATCTCTCTTTATCTTGAATACCCGCTTTAAACCAATGGCTTTATGATCCTTTAGTAAAGTAGTTAATTTCCAAGTGTTGTTTTTGTTGATGGAGTCAATCTCTATTTGCATTGCTTTAATCCATTTTTCATCCTGTTATGATTCTTTGAAATTCCGTGGTTCATCTTCAACTAGTCGAAGTCTTTATGTGTTATCATATACCTCATTTAGAGTTCTGTATCCTCTAGCGGGTATGTGATCAACATTTGTGTCAGCAGTTGAAGGTGTGGAAGTTTTAGAATTTGGTGAGAAGTTTATGGATTGTATCGGACTGTATTCAGTAGTGTTTGAAGGTGGTGAATTGGTAGGTGAAGGTGTTTCTTCATTTTCGTTGTCACTAAGGACATCGTCTTCAGTTTCACTTTCTTGATCTTGTTGAACCTCCTCTGTTTCTTGTGTTTCATTATTTTGTATAATGAAATCACTCCATTCTGGTTCTTTTGGATCAAAATCTTTGACGTATTCCTCCCAATTCCATGTCTCGTCGTCTTTGAATTTTACGTCACGACTGACGCATACTTTCTTTGATATTGGATCAAATAAGCGATATGCTTTGATCCAGGTTCACTACCAAAATATACCATTTGTATACTTCTATCATCTAATTTAGTAAGATGTTGTGAAGGTACCATTGCATATGCTATGCATCAAAATATTCTGATATGTTGAAGATTTGGTTTTCTGCCCTTCAATGCTTCATAAGGAGTAACATCTTCTAGTGATTTTGTCGATGTGCAATTTAATAGTAAAATTGCATGTCTAACTGCTTCAGCCCAAAAGTTTTGTGGTATCCCTATTGCTTTCATCATACATCTTGTAGTAGAAAGTTTTGTCCTGTTTTTCCTTTCGACGACGCCATTTTGTTGAGGTGAATATGGTGCAGCTAACTGTATGACTATCCCGTTCTCCCTACAAGTACTTGTGAAATTCATTTGATGTGAATTCCCCTCCTCTATCTGTTCTAAATGTCTTTATCTTGGTTCCACGTTCTTTCTCCACCCTTGTCTTGAATTCTTTAAAGACACTGAATGCTTGATTCTTTCAATTCAAAAAATATTCCCGCATATATCTAGAGTAGTCATCTACCAATAGAAATATGTACCTTTTATCCGAAGGTGTTAGTGGCGAAATTGGTCCGCATAAGTCTTCATAAATCAACTCCAATGTTGTTTTGGATCTGTATTTTGCTTGTTGTGGAAATGGAGCTCTAGCATGTTTTCCTATCAAATAGATGTCGCAGATATCTGTTGAGTGTTTGATAGAAGGTATTCCTTGAACCAAGTTCTTCGTGGTCATAGACTTTAGGGATCTAAATTTTAAATGACCCAATCTTGCGTGCCATAGCCATGCTTCGTCATGTAGATTTGCTAGTAAGCACGTTGGTTTCCCTATTCTCAAGTTTGCTTTATATAGCCTATTCTTCGACCGCGTAACTCTAAGTAGTATGTTGCCGTTTGAGTCGTACAATAGTAGTATATTCTTTTCCATTACTACTTTGCAACCGTTCTCTGTTAATTAACCCAAACTCAATATATTACTTCTTAAATTCAGTATGTAATAAACCTGTGATATAGCACGTTGTTCCTTGTTCTTGCATTCTAATATGATAGAACCTTTCCCTTTAATCTCTACGTATGATCCGTCTCCAAATCGTACATTTCCTGTCATCTTTTTGTCAATCTCCTTGAAATGTTTCTTCACACCTGTCATGTGATTGCTTGCACCATTATCTAGGTACCATAGACTTTCTTCACCTGGTGATGTCTTTGGTGGTTCGAAGTTTCTTTGATTTAAGAATACTTCATGATGCTCTTTGATTGTAGCCATCATCAGTGTTGGCTCCAAGTCTTCTTCAATGAGATTTGACTGATCTTTTTCTGGATTCTTTCGAGTACAATTTTAGTATAGTGACCAAGTTTCTTGCATTTGTAGCATGTTGCCTTGCTTAGGTTGCGTACAATTTTTTTTTGTCTTTCTTGAAGTTATTCTGAGAAGATTCTCAGTTCTTCTTATTTGACCTGTAATTATTTCCCTGGTTGCTTTTGCCCTTGTAATTTCCTTGTGCTCTAAAAGATTGCCCTTGACTGTCATGCTGGGAAAACATAAGTCTTTCTTGACTCTCTGTTTTTTTTCCCTTTTGCATTTTAGTCTCTCCTCAAACGTCTTCAATCTTCTAATTGCTTTGTCTAAAGACATCTTATCCAAGTCCGAGTATTGTTCAATTGATGCAACTATGTGTAAGAATCTGTCTGGTACTGCGGTTAGCAATTTTCATACTATAGTAGAGTCTTCGAAAGTTAAACCGACATTTGTTGCCCTGCTTGTGATAGTTGAAATTTTTGAAACAAATGAATCTACTGATTCATTTTCTTTCATTTGTAATGCCTCAAAATTTTCCTTTAATGTTTGTTGCTTTGCTTATTGCACACGATTTTCTCCAACGAGTCTGGTCTTCAAAGCATCCCAAACTGTTCTTGCAGATTTATGTTTTGCAACTTGGAGGATTTGATCTTCCAGTAATGGTTGAAAAATAAAAGCTATCGCGGTTTTATCTGTTTTATTGTCAATTTATGCCTTTTGGTTGTGGTTCTACCACTTATCACAAATCGTTTGCTTCTAAGATTACTTGCATCCGGATTGCCCAAATGTTGAAGTTTGAGTTGGTCAACATAGGACATTGAAAATTGATCGCTGAACCGATTTCCTTATTCTTTTTCCCAGTCATTTTGAAAAATGGTTTTGGTAAAAGCAACTTTTAATTGTTTTTTTTTTACCAATATGTGTTTTTTTAAAACAAAAAATACACCACTACCCCTCTTCTTAATTAAAATTATCTTTAAAATAATTAATAAATAAAACTTTAAAAAATAAAACTTATATAAAGTAAAGTTTTTTTTTTGGTATTAAAAAACTTACGGGTGTGTGTGTTTTGCACTTTCCCCTTTTTCGTTTCTTCTTCTGGGTTGAGAGCTTCGATTAGGGTTCTTCCCCTAATCCGATTTGAGCGCCGGTGATGGTGGTTCCGGTGAAGCTTGTCTTCTCCGGTGATATGGGTGTGTGTTTTACACTTTCCCCTCTTCTGGTTCTTTTTCTTGGTTGAGAGCTCCGATTAGGGTTCTTCCCATAATCCTAATTAAGCGCCGGTGATGGTGGTTCCGGTGAAGCTTGTCTTCTCCAGTGATATCTAAGGCTGATTGCTTGGTTTCGAAAACTAATCAAGGGGTTTCAGTGTGAATCTCTCCTCTCTAATGACAGGTAAGTCCTCGTGACTTATAGATTGGATACCGGTGGAAGTAAAACCACCTAGGTTTGGCCACACTGTGTATCCGGTGAATTTTGATTAGCCCCTTGTCAAACTTCGGTGACGGTGGTTAATTCAATTGAATTCCGGTGACACTGTTGTCGTTTCTCCATTTGGTTTCAACCGGCAAATGATGATAAACTCCGTTTTAAGCAACGCTCTGATGCCAGTTGATGGTTATACACATGTATAATCAAAATCGTTGAAATCAAACACAAATACTAAATTTGCTATATGAGAAATCTGTTAGAATTGATATGTTACAATCGGTTACATTTGATCCTATTTATACTAGTCGAACCGCTGTTATGAACCATTGCGATGGTTGGTAATCGGTGGTGATGGTTGTGGTTACACCAAACCGAACAGACACAACCTTTCAGGTTTGTGTCAATTACAAACAAGTCCCTATATTACAGTTTCTATGTATTGCGTAAATGGTCCTTTGACTCAGGGCCGACCCTGGCTATGGGCGGTGCGGGTGACGGCCCAGGGCATCCAACGAACAGGGGACATAATTTTTATAGTAATGTGAATAGATTTTATTTATTGCTCTCGTGATTCATTGTTGTGTCTTTTTTGTTCATCCATGGTGGAAATGAAATGGAGAAGAAGAGTTATAAGAGAGAGAAGAAAAAACAAGACTTAAAAAAAAAGTAGTAAGAGAAAGTATAATAAAAATAATAGTAATATTGATATTTCCATGGTAATTTGTCAGCTATATTATTTGTGTTTTTACATTTAATTTGTTCTTTTGTTTTTAGTATGAGAATAAATAAAAAAAAAAGTAATCAGTTGCGACTATTAAACGAAATTCACACAATAGCATTTCAACTAAATTTTTGATATCCCATTGACATTTTTTTTTCCAGTTTTTGTTTCTTATTATTCTCAAATTTAATACTTGAATTCTGACATATAAGTTTATTCGAAATGTTGATCATATAAGTATACGATTATAACTATAACGTGTTAACACATAGGAGTCTTGATTTGTGCATAATATATTTTTTAAATTATCTCCAAAAAATTTATGTTGAAAATCAATAACTTCGTTATAGAAAAGTAACATAGATTAAAGAGTTTTCCAAGTTTTATTAGATTCGGTTGCTTAAGCTAAACTGTGATCACTTCGGCGTCATCTCATCATTTATTTATTTTTTATTTAACAAGCACCCACACACTTAAAAACACCCTTCCCAGTCAATCAAGCCAAAACCCCGTTTTTAGAACCATGCAGTGGCACGGTTTTGGCTCTGGTCCACCTAGATTTGCCACAGGCCAAATGTGACTGTACCGTTTGCTTTTAGGTTGATATGTGGTTTTTGTGTGAAGAATAAATGAGTAAAAGATAGTAAAATATAGTGTGTTTGATTACAATGCTTTGTAATCAAATTTCAATTGTCTCGTTTAGGGCATAAAAAATTGTCTCGCCCAGGGCAGCAAAAACCTCAAGACCGACCCTGCTTTGATCTTATTTAACTTTAGGATCTATGAGGCAATGATCAGGATTATCCCAACGCCATAATGTCACTATATATCAACTAGCCGCATACATTCTTCACCACCATCAGACAACCCTAAACCTTCGCAACAATGGCAAAACTGGTACTTCTCGCACTCACCTTCGCGGTCATTGTAGCTTATTCCGAGGTTTTAGCCTACAGAACCAACATCACCACCACCACAATCGAGGAGGACGTCGACTTCTCCAACACCAGAGGCTCAAATTCATCACCAGAACAATGCCAGCTGGGCCAAATCCACCTTCAGGAGCTAAACTTCTGCCAGATGCATCTCACACAAGGGATTTAAGCCTCATTCGATGAAAAGATAATGATTACAGTGGAGTACCAGAGACTGTTGGGATTTTAGAACCAGTTAACCATTAACCTCTACGAGTACGCAGCAGATAAGGATCTAGTAATTGCAATTAGGTTAAACACGTAATTAATAAACAAATAATTAATACAATATTAATTAATTAAAAGGGATAAAGAAAGGCTAACCTTGCTTGGCTATTGATCTCTAGTAACGAAACAAGAAACCTTAACGAAACCTTAAGTATCTAAATAGATACCTCGAAGAGTATCACACACAAACCCGATAATGTATACGTTCGATATATGTCTAGTCGAGAACGTAATATTAAAACCCAGTCAACAAGTTGACCCTTGAATATATTCGAATAAGAAAACCATACAAGTAAACTAGCTTGTTATCTATATTCGAGAACCAAAATATTACTGTACGAAAATAGTAAACAAAACAAGAAGCTAAAAGCTTCTTTACCCGATATCGGATAAATAGATCCGATATTCTTTGCTTTGTTGTCCGAGGAAAAGAACCACGAACAGTAACAAAACTCCACTTTTTGCTGCTGCTATTCACCATGGAATCAGAAACAAAATACCAACCAACCAATCGCCAAACACTTGGATCATTGCAAGTGGAGATTGAACAAAACAAAACCAAAATCCTACGCGACTTGTGAGCAAGTTGAATAGGTTTTAGAAGCTGTAACTTAGGATTGGTTAGGAACAGTTTAGGGATATTATATATGTCGTATATATTTCATGAGTTTGGCAGAAGTATGGTGTGTGTATATATAGCAAGCCAAATCAACCTCTAACTTGGGTCTTTGCTTGAACGACAAGCTACAAGCCCAAGCTCCCCATCACCCAATCGTTTGTTAGCTTTCAAGGCCCATGGCAGGTCCAAACTAAATGACCCAAGTCCATGAAACATCCCATGGGTCGTCTAATGTAATCGGGTCAAATATCATGCATATCGGATGTAATATATTCTAGTATCGAATGCGTTCGCCACGTATACTCGTGTTTATCGTGTGTGCCCCCATCGGCTCATACACTCTTAGTCGTTTTGTCGTGTTTAAAACTCCCACAAACCAATAGCTCCCACTTGGGAGTTGGTGTATCGAATGGCAAAAAAAAACTAACGAGGGAAACGCCTTGCAAACGCTCTCACTCGCTTTTTAACTAAATGTGTCTGAGAGAATAGTTTCATAAAAGTTTCTCAGTAGCATGGTCATTCAATGTCTTGCTCTAATCATTCTTTGTTATAGATACCATTAAACCATGGATAATGGATCTTAAATCATTCCATATAGTTTAACCATTTAGAATCTCGTTATAGAATTTAATTAGATATACCAAATGTAATCAAGTATCATCTTGCATTACCCTTTGGGTTTGGCCGAAGAATTATCTTATTAAATCTGGAGAGGCGCCATGGTATCTTCTGCACATATCAAGTGGAGTAACAAATCCTTTATTAACTACAAGTGTTGTGGATGCCGCTTCACATCACTTAAAATATAGCTTTTATAACTACCTTGTTCGGATAGCATTTTATGATACTTACAAAAAATGATATCCACACATAATGAACTTGATTGCATCTCAAGTCTAAGGATGAAGATAACAAACCATTTTTAATATTTTACTTATGACAAGGATCCAAAAGTAAATGTTTGAAAGTTGGGGAATCCAATATGCATCTCTAGTGAATACATATGAGTTTGGCGGGAACAATCCAAATTCTCGTTAGAATTATAACCAACACTTACATTTGCTTTACATAAAAATATTCCCATATTGTTAACCGACAATGGACATATTTAGAATAATAAAATCATTCAAGGATTAAACATGCAAATATAGGATAACAACTATTATATGAATGAATAACAAATACCAAGTATCTTTATTCATCATAAGGTAAAAATTGTCTTTCAATCCCAATTATCCAAATACTAAAACAGATATGCATGAAACTCATTTAGTAAGTTGAACCCTAATGTTTCCAACATTCTCAACCTTTCTTTAAAAGAAAAAACTAAATAGTCATCTGAGTAAACTTTCCGAATACTTGTTTCAAATATCACATATAGTGAGTGATTTGAAATATAAGTTGCGTGTCTTATCTCATATGCTCATACTATTGCAAGAGTTATAGTATGGAGATGTCGTCTTACCTTGCATAAGGTATTAGAAATCAACGACATACTGACAATCATCTTTACAGTTTCTAAAAGTGTAAAGTATTCTCATTCCTTAATGTGTAATGCAACAATACTCTATGTCGAGCATAACTAGTTAGCAGATTTATCATAAAAGATGAAATCCTACTACAACTAGTATTAATAATCTTCTAGCATCATTTGTACTTATACAACACTATGCTTTATAAGTCGTAAACATTTATAAAAACAATAATCTAAACATTCTCAATTAGATATTGTTGTTGTCAGCTCATTTTGTTCTTGTACAAAAGCAACAACTAGTCTTATACACAATATAAAATATACATGATAAACCCTTAGTTTAAAAACACAAGTTTTCCATTCATGTAAATTATTCCAAGTGAAATATACCATTTTAAGACTTGCTCAAATGATATATTGCATTTGTGTCAGACTTATTTTCCGCATTTGTTTATTCCAGATAAATATTTATTCCAAGGTTGTTTGTTTTACTCTATAAATTCCAAATGAAGTTTTCATTCCAAGCTTAAGGATCAATATCTAGCTTAAATAGAATGATATCTTCAACATGTAAATTTTAAGGAAAAACACAATGCTCCCACTCAATGTCAGATGTACTCAAGAGTTATCTTAATTCAATTAGAATCATATTGTAATTAAATTCAAGATCTCAGCTCTTAGATGCATGATCCAATCCAAAAACATGGATTGCATAAATTTATATACTACATAAAGATTATATAGAGTTATAACCCTTTTGATTACACACCGTCCTCGTAAAAGGTAATCATAAAGAAAGAGTTATAATATCTAATTGTCATATTCAACATAAAAATCACATGTATGACAATTAAATATCTTTATATCATTAATGCGTGTATATATAAGAAAATTTAATCACAGTCAATTGCATAAGTATGATTAAAAACTTCTTATGAAACGCCATGCATTAATAGGTATACAATTTTGTCCTTGTGAGTCTTTCTTCAAAAGAAACTCATCCCAACCTCATAGGTTAATTGTTAGGCGAAATAACAATCAATCACAAAACTTGATTTGCCTTTTAAGGACTGCATCTTGTCATTCATAGTTCTAAAACATTTATCAGATTCAAGATGTGATAATGTATTTTAGTAGTTAGCTGATTTACAATAATCTCCTAACTTATATCCGTCAGCATTGATAATAAAATATATCACTTCAAGTGATGAAGGCACCCTTGCGAATTTATGAATGAGAGTAATCATTATACTTCAGTCAACATTTTTATGTTTAACCTTAGTATGACATTAATAAGTGCATTTTAGAAGGTTAAGTATTTTGTTCTCAAAAACTTTGAGATATGTATATACTCCCACTTACTTTTGTAAGTAGAGACAATTCTCTAAATACTAAGTATTTAAGAAACAATAAATTGTTCTTTATGGAGAATCACAAAATACATTTTAAGTTCTCATCTCAAGATTTGTTAATAAAATGCTTCATAAGATTTTAACAAATTCAGAACTTAAATCAAGACATAATGGAATTCCTTCCAACAACTCAAATTAGGGTTTATAGAAAAACTCTAATTTAGTATCACTCTTTAACCAAAAGCTCTAGCAACAGTTTTATGTTTCGTCAAGCTAGGAAGAACACCAAAACTACAATCTTCAAGCTAGGAAGTGTAGAAAAATCAAAAATCCAAAAGGATTTAGAAATTCAATTGGTTTGAGTGGTAAAACCTCAAATCCCTAATGAATTAGGGTTTTCAGTTATAGGTTGTCTTGAATACCTTCTAGGTTTGAACTCTATTGAGTGTATCCATGAGACACGCAATTTTTAACCTTAATATGTTTTGGAGGTAGAGCAATTAAAGCTATCAGGAACCAAACAATATGAATAAAGTTTGATCCAACACATTAGACATACCATAATGAAGTGGTATCCTATGAGTTATTAGGATTGTGAAACTATATCAGAATTCTATAGATAACTTAATTCTCTTAGGACCAAATACTTGTCAATTGGGTCGAGCCAAATTGCATATAAAGTATTTACGAACCAAGTACATGCTATAATGTATATTCATTGAATAATACAAGAACCTTATGTTTACGTGTTCACAAGAAGACAGAACTGTTCAAGGATTATATGTTCATGTGTAAAACAGAACATTTCAATAATACATTATCAGTCTTTGAATAATTCAAAGCCTCATGTTTATGTGTAAACTAGGAGACATAACAATTTTACTATATCTACTTTATGTTATAAGTCATTGACTAATTCAAGGACTTTATAATTATGTCTTAACATGTAAACATAATTATACTAACAAAAGTAATCATGAACGCAAACTCTTGAGTTCTATAGTAATTTCAAGTTAATTTTATACTTCATTATTATGATCATTATCATATAACCATAATTATGTTGACTAAAACATTTAGTCAAATGTTGAAGTATCTTTACACTATATCATGACATTTGAATGTAGTAGGGCAACAAACATCTAGCGTGTTCAAGTCCTAGTAGAATCATTATTAGAATGTAGTAGGGCAATAAACATCTCATGTGTTTAAGTCCTAGTATTTACATATAGAATTAAACTTATTTTAAGTCCTTTCCTTTACCTTGCGGTCAAGAGATACCAATAATATTGTTGTTCCTTGCACACACTTTGAGATTTCTCCCACTTGTGTAAGGTACAACATCATATTATGAAAACAAACAACACGTGATTGATTATTCAAACAATATGATAATGTCATAGAGATCATAAGTAGTTGTAGAACCATAGCCTTTAATAAAGAATTGTGGGTTATTATTCAATAGATAACACTTCAGGAAGCGACAGCAGGAAGGCAACGTGTTATCTTATAAAATAAAATGCAATTTTCCTTTAAGCAATGGTTGTTCATATTCGGAAAGTAATGGATTATTTCAAAGCTAGTTTGAAATGATATGGGTGACTAACAGAAATAAATCCGTAGCTCCCATGAAATTGACACCATTACATGAATGATATTTCGGTAATAAAATGCAACTGCTCCCATCGGATTTGTCAACATTACAAGTGTTACATTTCTAGTAGAAAGCATATAGCAGTTTTATATACTTTACTATTCTCTTCAAATGCTTACGAGTAGCATGTACTTAGGTATTGAACAGAGTATATGAAGTTTTACTTATGTAGAGAATGGACTAGCCATTCTTTTATTCAATTAACTTGAACCTTTAGCATGCAATTCCTCTTTTATCGTCTACATAGCCCCAAGGGTAATTAGCACTTTAGGAATAATAAGAGTCCAAAGAGATTACCTAGCAAATATGCTAGTAATTCCTTTACTCTTTGCGGTTTAAACTCATACATCATGACAAGTGCAGGATGTTATTTATTTTGGTAGCTCTAAACACAATGTTTCCAGTTACACAAAATATTCTATCTTTCAATTAACTCTAGACCACGAAAGGGTAATGAAAGATCATAAACGAGTTTATCCATTTTTGAATCCTATCTTAGTTAGTCAATTAAGGAGAAAAGATAGGAATAAGTCTCACTCTTCTTACTAGGAAAAGAGACTAAGTTTGTCTTTCAAAGAAAAACAACTTTGTTTACGAATTATGTTGCAATAACACAATTAATCAGAAAATAAAAAGTTCAATTCTAGTATTTTCGATAATTACATTATTAAAAGAAATAACTACCCAATTAATTACTAATTAAGACTAACATCCCAAGTGTCCATAGCGTCTAGTTTTTAAATTCTTGAAAATGTGTTTCATATATTAGGTCACTTTATTTTACAAAAACAATTTTCCACGAATCAAATAGCAGGTCACAATGAGCATGGTATTTAGGCGTGTAAATAAAGACCAATATTGATGTTATGGTTTCGATATGTATTATTCCATATTGCATACAATTAGGTGTCAAAGCAAGTAACAATAATACACATAATGGAATCACAAACATATAAACATAAACAACAATATATAACCACATATTGTTCGAAGTTCTCTCATGTAGTCTTCCCAAAGGAGAACCATAAGACCGTCACTAGGATACAATACCTAGATCGCCCCATACATCGCAAAAGCAATTGAGTGGTTCTTGTTGCCGGAAAACACATAAAACGCATGACAATCTCAATTAACAAGTAATTACGCAATTTATGTATTTAATAAACAATATGTAATTCTAATTATCATAATAATTCTAATTAACAATTAATAAATTCAAATTAACTTTTAATTCTAATTAGCAAGTAATTTTAATTAACATGTAATTCTTAATTAACAATTTAATTTCAATTAACAAAGTAATTTATAATTAACATGTAAATTAAATTCTAATTAACAAATTAATTCCATTTAACAAATTAATCCTAATTATCAATATAATCTTAATTTGTGTGTGACTAGTTATTATTTATTAAAAATTGACAAGTATTGCATGTAATTGTCAAAATAAAATAAAACAAATAACTAAATTAGGTTTCATGTAGCCTTTTAAAACATGTTTATTAATTAAGAAACGTGTAACCCATAATCGCAAAAACGAGTTGACTCGTGATGCCACTGTTGGGATTTTAGAACCAGTTAACCATTAACCTCTACGAGTACGCAGCGGATAAGGATCTAGTAATTGCAATTAGGTTAAACACGTAATTAATAAACAAATAATTAATACAATATTAATTAATTAAAAGGGATAAAGAAAGGCTAACCTTGCTTGGCAATGATCTCTAGTAACGAAACAAGAAACCTTAACGAAACCTTAAGTATCTAAAATAGATACCTCGAAGAGTATCACACACAAACCCAATAATGTATACGTCCGATATATGGCTAGTCGAGAACGTAATATTAAAACCTAGTCAACAAGTTGACCCTTGAATATATTCGAATAAGAAAACCATACAAGTAAACTAGCTTGTTATCTATATCCGAGAACCGATGAGTGTCTAAATACTCATCATTTTATTCCATCTGCGACCGCAAAAAGCAAATCAAAACACTTTGAAAAGTCTCAAAAGATGTAAAAATATTTAGACTGTGTTTTATTCAATAATTGTAAAAATCTAGTCCCTGGTTATTCAAAACATGTAATTTTTCATAAAATGCCCTCAGGGATTTTCAAGTTGTCAAAATTAGTCTTATAAAGTCAGTTTTGCAAAATGGCAGCTTTGGTCCCTGAAGTTTCAAAGATTGACAGAATTTACCCCTGGATATTTTTAAATTGAAAAATTAACATTTTTGGTCCTTTGGTAAATTAAACTTGTCATAATTGGTCCCTATGATGAATATTGGATAATTACGATTTGGTCCCTTGGTTTTGTGGAATTGCAATTTTGGTCCTTGTTATTAATACCAAATCCTTGAGCTTGAACTGTGCCAAAACAACCCGTGACCCCCTTTTGTGAACCCTTCCCATTAATAAAACGCGGTCAACACCTTGTTTGACCGAATCAACTCACGACCCTTGTTTTTCCCTCCTTCTTCAACCACTCTGCAAACCATCTCACATCGCCATTCTTCCAGCTCACAACCCACACCCTATCTCTTCCACCTCCACAAACCAACAAGGAGCATTAATTCGTTTTGGCGCCAAAAAGCCATCAACGGCTAATATCAATTCTACTAATCCAATGGCCCAGATAAGAAGTGGGAAATGCTCGTAACATGTGGGAAGACTTTTGTTGATAAATAGAGGAAGAGAAGCTAGAGAAAGGAGTAGTGTAATTTTCTAATTTTCTTGTATGTCGCTTTAATTTTAATGTCTTAGTTTAAACTTCTTAAATTGTAATTTCGGTTCTGTACTAAAGTTAAGTGTTTCATCACTTGTAATTCAATTAAAAGCATTAATTGAGTTTTGTTCAAAATTCTTGTTTTCGCTTTTTCTTTAATTTATTCAAATTTAAATAATCTAAACCAGTGCTTCAATAAGCCTTATTATAACTCAATGAGCTAACTAAAGTCGTGTGTAGCTTTTAGTGAGCTCAATTTTAAGTTTTAAGCAATTTTTATCTCGGTCAACAAAAGTCAAAGGAGGGAGAAATTGGACCTTGGATATTGCAAGAAGCTTGGATACGCTTCGTGTGACTTTTGAACTGTTTAAATCATTTGCAGCAACATTTAAGGTTTCTACCTTTGAACTTAAATTTTCGGTTTTTAGCATAAAAAGCTTTTTAGTAATTCATGGGATGTGTTGTTATTATTGATGTTTATCCGCTAATTTCACCATTTTATCATAATCTAGTCTTAGGAATCAGTTTAATGGCTTAAAACTGTCTTATGCTTTGAAAATCTCAAAAAGAACTATTTAAACTAGTGTTTGGATCATATATAGGATTTCTGAGTTTGAAGTATTGTTAGTAGTTAAATTCTGTTGCACTAGGTTATACTAGGATAATTAGAGTAAATTCAGTCATTAATTTGCACCTTAGAACTCTGTAAGTCAAAATCATATAAAATCAGTTCTAGTTCTCATTTCTATTTGAATCAGTAAGTGTAATTTTGCATTTAGGCTTAGAAACCATAGAAATAGCTTGCATTAGGTTTATTATATCATCAAACATCATTTTCAGTCATTAAATCTAGCTTAGAAGTTCATAATAGTCAAATCTCATTTCTGGCAAAAAAGTCAAAAGTTGGAAAATCCGTTTTTCACCAAACTTTGTTGATTTTTCATAGCTTCAATTCTGGATCAATTTTGTTGAAAATCTGGGACAATTAACTTCAGTTGGTCAAGAGTTGGAAACTGATTTTTGTGAAATTTTAGTAAATATCTATAAGCTCTAAATCAGCTTTTCTATAAGCTGCTTTTGCTCTGTCTCACACTCAGCATACTGAGTGTGTATACAGGCAACTTGCAGCCTTTGCATAGGGTTCAGTTTACATAGTTAGGGTCTGAAAATTGGTCCAAGTGCTCCTTGCTTGGTGATCTTGAGTTCTCCACTTTTAGTTTTCAGTTTGGTTCACTAAATAAGCTGTTGTTTAAGCTGAAAGTAGGGGTAGTATAAACTGATTTCAGTTCTAAGTTCAATTGGTAAATTCTTTCCACTCAGCACATTAGAGGTTAGGAGTAGTTGGAATTAGTTGCTTTTAGGTATTTTTAGTATAATCTAGCTTCTGTGCTCATTTGGTGCTTTCTAGTGCTTATTAGCTTATTCTTTATAGCTTATTTACAAGGCAGTTACACTACAGTTTCATTTTCTCACACATAAGCATAGTTTTTATATTTTTTATAGATTTATAATATAATTTTAGACTTTTCCTGAATTGTTCATAATTTTTCATCACTTGTTTGCTAATTTTCTTATTTTAAATCGCTTTTAAGACTTTTTAAATAGCTTTAATACAAATAATTCGTAAAAGCTTGAAAAATAAGTTTTCAATTTTCCTAGATTAAGATAAATATAAAAAGCCAAAAAATATTTTTCCATAATTTTCCTAGTTTAAATAGTAATTTTTAGCAATTTAATTAGTTTTAAATAGTTTTTAAATCATAGAAATTAGAATATAAATCAGAAAAAGACAAATTCAATTTTCAAAAGTTTGTTTAGTTATTTTATATTTTTTTTAAAAAAATAGTTTCATAATTTTCTCACTTGGTTTCATAATTTTTAGATAATTAGTTTAATTTTTAAAAATTAGAAATTAGTTTTTAATTCATATAAATTCAAGAAAAATCCTAAAAATTAGTTTTAATTCTTAAATAGTTTTAAAATATCATTTTAGTTTAAAAAATAAATTTAGATCATAATTAGGACTTAGGATAGGCATATTTGCATTTTAAAATTCAGTAAAACGTACGCGTTTTAGGTTTTAATCGTTAAACGATTTTAAATATTGAATTAAAATGACTTCAAAGTCTTTATTAGATTTAATTTCCTTAGTGTAATCAATCATACCCCCTTTCCTGTTCAATATCACCCGATCACTACACGTTTAGCTATTCAATCGCACAGCTCGTTGGGACTTAACGACCCGGGGAAACACTAAACTCTCCTGGATAATTGCATTGCGTTCTCAAGTGATTGACTCTTGTTGACCATTCACCTGGTTAATTTGGGTTGACCGTTTGGGACGAATCAAGAACCAAAATATTACTGTACGAAAACAGTAAACAAAACAAGAAGCTAAAAGCTTCTTTACCCGATATCGGATAAATAGATCCGATATTCTTTGCTTTGTTGTCCGAGGAAAAGAACCACGAACAGTAACAAAACTCCACTTTTTGTTGCTGCTATTCACCATGGAATCAGAAACAAAATACCAACCAATCAATCGCCAAACACTTGGATCATTGCAAGTGGAGATTGAACAAAACAAAACCAAAATCCTAAGCGACTTGTGAGCAAGTTGAATAGGTTTTAGAAGCTGTAACTTAGGATTGGTTAGGAACAGTTTAGGGATATTATATATGTCGTGTTAGCCCTTATAATGTTATTAGATCAAATGTTTAGTATTAAAGTTATTATGTTTAAAGACTTTAGTTTATGTAATGTATATTCTGTATTTGTGAATGGGTCGAATTATGTCTGCAATGGGTCGAAACTATGTAACCCAAACAGGCCCATTCAAATGTTAGATATTAGAGAAACGGTTATTCTCCCAAACGACATAACGTTTGGAGAAAACTCTATGTGCCGTTTCATTGTGTATATAATGTGAGTTTCCAATCTGTGGAAATCACAACAACAACCATTATTAGTATCTATAACAAATCGTTATTAGTGTATTTGTTTTTTTTACCCATTTGTTATTGTTACATCCAAACAACCCTTATACGCAATCTTTAAATCAAAACCATGAAACGTTTATTGAAGAACGCTGATGTTGGCGCAAAACCTGTTGATAAATGGCATCAGAGCATAGGCTCTAGTTCGTGGGAAACGCCAACGTTCAAACACACTTCAGGGTTCCAAAGTGGGCGTTACCTTTTGAGGGAAACACCCAAGCGCATGTTTCAATGGAACATGAGAAAGAAGAAATTCATATCGCCGAAAGGAAAGCAGTTATTGTTCAAACAGTTCTGGACAATGAAGCCTTTAACGCCAAGACCAAAGCCGATTGTATGATTGAGAAGAAGAAGAAAACCGTTGCAAAGAAAAAGGCAAACAATGCAAAGTGCTATATTTGTCGAGAAAAGGGACACCCCTTTTGGGCCTGTGAAAGAAGAAAGAAGTTGGCTGGCGTCGAATTAGAACAAGAAGCAATCCTAACGAACCAGATAATTGATCAAGAAAGGATGTATCCCAAGAAGGTTTACATATACGACGACTATACCTTGAATGGAACCGATGAAGATGGTTGGAACGATATATGGTATGTGAGTAAACATTACAAATTTCATATGTGCCCTAGGAGAATCATGTTTTATGATGTGAATTATAAGTTTAAGTTAATAGGCAAAGATGAACATGATTACAAATTCATATTTTCGTATGGAATTGGCACTACCACCATCAAAATAGAGTTGGGTAATTTAGTTGTGAGACAAATACAATATACTCCCGAAGTTTCTCATAATATCCTTAGTCTAGAGTTGTTAGAGCAGCAAGGATTTTCTGTGAAAATTAAGGATGTAGATGTAGCATATACCATATGTATTATGATGAGGAAACAGATTCGGATGTGCCACGTGAACATGGAAAAGAAAAGGTTGGACCGAAAGAAGTGGTACAAGAACATAATCAGTATTTGCAGAAGTACTTTGAAGCAATTGACCCAGGAGACGAATGTTCATTAGTTAGAGGCATAGAGGATTTGGATTGGAATAAAGATATAACCCAAGATTACATAGAAGACGACTTCCTCAGTTTTAATGGAACGTTATACACTCTCAAGGTTAATTCATTTTTGAGATTTCTCTCATTCATGAACTTGTTGAAAAAGGATAGTATATTATACAAAAATTGGGAAGTCCTCAACAAGAGATATGTAGATATGATAAGATGGTTTTACTTAGTGCATTTGAATTACGATGCACTCGTTGTAATTCCACCCGTTGTCAAAGATGTCGAAGTGAACCTGCTATGTTTGTTGAAAAGTGTTGAAAGTTTGGGCGGCTATTTTCCAGTCACCATGGGTGATAAATGAGGAACCATAGCCCAGTTACAAGGCCTGGACATCGAAGATGGAGAAGCAATCAAGAGTTGTTACAAGAAGTATTTGGATCTAGTTGTAGTCTACCATGAAACCGCTAGTATGCCTTGGGGTGAAACGTCAAAAGATGTAGGAGACGCAAGCAAAGTTGGCTTGGCCATGGACCTGCAAGACCAGAAGGACAAGAGGGTGAAGGATGGAGCAATAGAGTCCAGTCGAGACCATTTCGGTGTGAGGCTTGAAGATGATGAAGATCATGATGATAGCAGTGGAGGAAGTAATGATTTCGAGATCATTACTTGAAGACGCAACAAGCAGGAATTCAAGAAGTTTGAGTCTAATACATTAGGGGGGAAATTATAATGTTATTAGATCAAATGTTTAGTATTAAAGTTATTATGTTTAAAGACTTTAGTTTATGTAATGTATATTCTGTATTTGTGAATGGGTCGAATTATGTCTGCAATGGGTCGAAACTATGTAACCCAAACAGGCCCATTCAAATGTTAGATATTAGAGAAACGGTTATTCTCCCAAACGACATAACGTTTGGAGAAAACTCTATGTGCCGTTTCATTGTGTATATAATGTGAGTTTCCAATCTGTGGAAATCACAACAACAACCATTATTAGTATCTATAACAAATCGTTATTAGTGTATTTGTTTGTTTTTACCCATTCGTTACTGTTACATCCAAACAACCCTTATACGCAATCTTTAAATCAAAACCATGAAACGTTTATTGAAGAACACTGATGTTGGTGCAAAACCTGTTGATATGTCGTATATATTGCATAAGTTTGGCAGAAGTATGGTGTGTATATATAGCAAACCAAATCAACCTCTAACTTGGGTCTTTGCTTGAACGACAAGCTACAAGCCCAAGCTCCCCATCACCCAATCATTTGTCAGCTTTCAAGGCCCATGGCTGCTCCAAACTAAACGACCCAAGTCCATGAAACATCCCATGGGTCGTCTAATGTAATCGGGTCAAATATCATGCATATCGGGTGTAATATATTCAAGTATCGAATGCGTTCGCCACGTATACTCGTGTTTAACGTGTGTGCCCCCATCGGCTCACACACTTTTAGTCATTTTGTCGTGTTTAAAACTCCTACAAACCAACAGAGACAACAAAATCAATTACCACATCTTCAAATATGTTGCAGCCAGCTGATCATGAATGTGCGAGACTCGGCTGCCAGTGAGGCGATCCAAGAGTGTGTGATCAAGCACGGAAACAAGGTGGATGCGAACAGATGCTTGTGTCGAGGAAGGCTCAAATGCTACCTAAAGATTGCAACTTGCAAGTTCAAGACCGCCTATCCGAAGCCCGGGAGTTTAAGTTCATAAGAGATCGGTCAATGTACGTAACTAATAATAGTAACAATGTGCTAGCTTTTTGGCTTGATATGCAATGTGAATTTGTTAGCTACCTTGTAATAAACACAAATCGTGTGGTATCTTATAAGGAGGATCATGTATAGGCATTAGACTTCGACGCCGAGTGAAAGAAGGATTGCTAATAAGAGATAACCAGCATTTGCATATGGATTTGAACAGCAAAAGTGAGATTACGGATGGCAGCCTTATATGGGACACGAAGTTTAGAGGAACTTTTGCCAATGTTTTCCATTAAGAAAAAAAGTTATTCTGATATGGGTGTAGTTTGAACATAGTTGTCCCACACTAGTAGTCCAATGCAACTTATAGGTAGGGGTCACTGGTTCAGTTCCTGACCCCATGTCTTTTAATCATGGTATTACACGATTCAACTCTTCCATGGTGGCCATTGTTGGTTACCTTTTTTTTACACACCAGAAAACTATGTGCATATAAGTATATAACTCCCCATCTCAGCAGCACAAAAAACATATTCTACATTAATCCAACTTAACTCCTGGCTACACTTTTTACAGTACAGCGAAAACTTATTCTGATATGGGTACAGCTTAAACTTATTCTGATATGGGTGTAGTTAAGGCGGCTATAGGCAACGTTCATGATGTTATGATAACATTTTGTGGGTGCTTTGTGCTTCATGTCTTTGTGCAGCTACTTAGCCATTGCTAAAGACAAAAGTTATTGGTATACATGGAAAGATTCAATGTTGATCGCTAGTTCTTTTATATCTATATATTTATTTTATTGTTTGTTTTTTGTATCATTGCTAATCGTTAGTTCTTTTTGTATCTAGCTCGAGCACAAAATATGAGATGGTTGGTTGACTTATAGAGGCCAATGTTTATATTCATTAATTAAAGAACTCAAATAACATAGGTTTAAAATCTTGAACATATAAGATCAGTCTTTGAAAAGCTACGAACTCGAAGTTGACATGAATGCTTTAAAACTATGATGTTCTACTGTTCTACTATATAAAAAGTAAAATGCTCCGACATCAAAGAACTCAGACATCTGATTAGAAATGTGAACTTAGAAGGTCACTGAAATCAATCTTTGAATCCAAAGGTCGATTTGTATTTTCGAAATCAAGTATTCTACCAACACTTAACACATATGAAGACTACACATGCTAAGACCATGAACTACAATGATCAATAACTGGCATAGATTTCAAACGTTGATGTTCTAATATATTGTTTATAAAATTTTAGGTAAAATGATGATTAAGATGAGATTCTGCATTTTTGAACCAAGGAACCCCATTTCGGTTGTAGGTGTAACCAACCCGCTATTAAAGATATGGCAGGAATAAATAATAGAAAAAGAGCTCCAGTATAAAGATCTTCATTAGCTCGTAAACCGATTGTATACCACCATTGATAGAATAGGCGATATTCACTGGCCCAAGAGCACCCCCTTAAGTAAAAGCTGCTACCGATAACTAAACTGAGGTAATGGGTTTGACTCTCAAGGTCAATGTCTAAATTCCAAAATCAATAACCTAATCAACAGTTGACATGTTTTATAAAAAAGTTGACTTCAAAGGTCATCATCAGGTCAATGTTGAACTCATAATTGACATGAAAAATCTATAAACTTTGAAGTTTTGCTATATTAGAGACAAAAATTGAGGTAACGAGTTTCACTATAAAAGTCAATGTTATTAATCTTAACAGGCTGTGATTGCTGAGGGCGTATTGACATTCATTAGTACCACACTTGTCAATGGTGTTTTTTGGTGGAGGATATAGACACGTTGTTTGGCTGATTATATCCTTAGCAAATGAAAAATACATTAACTATGACGACATCCAGCCACAAAATAAATTTCGAGAAAATGGGTACGTTTTACATTTAAGGGTGTTTGGGATTGCGTTAGCAAGACATATTTTGCATTTGTAGAACCACATTTTCAAAAGGTGGGTCTTAATCTTTTCGTTCCTTGACAAAAGTGCATTTTCTCTACAAGAAAATGCAGATCAATCATTTTTTTTTTCAAATGTTTGCCAATTCCAGAAACTATTTTCTAATTAGCGATGTTTTGCAACCTGTAAATCAGATAATCTCCTCCAAAGCAATCTCGAACACCCACATAAAATCTTTTTTTGGCTAATTTTGAATACCAGCCATTTTTCTCTCTCCTGTTGTTACAACATGAAGCAATTTGGTGGGCATACATGAAACCGACACAATACATGGAAGCAATTTTAAGTTTACTGTATATCCCTAGTACCATATGTAGTCAACAACATGCTTATGAAAGAAATTGCAATGCTATCATTAATGAAATTTACTAATCAGTAACTCTATATTCAAATATCAATATCCATCAAAATTTATCATATTAGGTTACATAACAAATCTTAATCGATGTGGTGACATGATTTTATATAAGACACGAGAATCAAACTTGAAATAGAAAGCATAATCACAAACCAACACCAGTAAATGATGCAATGAATTGAAAGCTATAAAAATTGTCAACTGATTCCAGATCATAGAAGTCATGATAAGTCTTCAACACGGGTTTGTATTGATAGATCTTTTGACACTCTTGAATTACTATAAAAGAATCCTCTTCCCTTTCTCCCAAGGCATTACATTTTTTATTTAAAAAAAAAGGGTATGTGAACCAACCAATGCCTGTGCCATTGTTTCTTATTGGTGATGCTCAGAAATTCAAATACCAAAGACAAAGTCAACAACAACAACAACAACAACAACAACAACAACAACAACAACAAACCCAATCTCACGCAAGGTGGTAATGGGAGGTATAATGTAGACAGATCGTACCCTAATCCCGTGATATACCCGGAGTAGAGACTGCCTAACGAGACCTCCGGCAAGTGCAAAAGGGTGAGAAAAGAAAGAGATGTGAGAGCAAAAGGCGAAACAACATGCATGAAAAGGTACAAGATAGCAGGCAAAACAAACAAAGCGCGCAAACAAGCCCAACAAAGCAGATACAAAAACAAGAAACCCGAAGAAAGTACCAAGCAAAAGGCACAAAAGCAAAGGACAAACAAAAGGAACCAAGGCACAAACAGCAGACAAACCTAAGGACAAACACAGAGCAAAGCAAAGCAACGCAACGCATCAGGGCAAAAACTAAGGCAGAGCAAAAAATGGGCACCAAAACAAAAAACGCATGAGGCAAGGGAAACATGCAAGTAAAGGGGCAACACAAAAACAAAGAAAACAACGCACCGGGCCTAAATCTACGGCAGAGCAAAGACGAGGCAACCAAATCAAAAGCATGTGCAGGGCAACAAAGAGACGCCAACAGCCTAACTCCCAAAGAAGACAAAAACCACAGAGCTCCTAGCCTAAACAACAAGCCTGGACTACCCGCAGATCCTAATTCTATCTCTCCATGCCTTCCTATCTGAGATCATGTCCTCGGACAAGAGAAGCTCCTTCAAGTCGAGCTTAATTCTATCTTCCCACCTGAGTTTGGGTCTAACCCTTCTTCTCACGCCATCTACATGGAGCGCTTCGACTCTTCTAACTGGTGCTGTTTGTGGCCTTCTCCTGACATGCCCGAACCACCTCAACCTTCCTTCTCTCATCTTCGAATAATATTCTCGACCTCAAGTTTTGCTCTGAAAACTCCGTTCGGGATCATGTCCAACGCAAGGTTTTGCCACAAGTCCATCTTAGCATTCTCGCCCGCCACCTCAACCCGGTTAGCAAGTGCCTTGGTGATTGGCCAACACTCGCACCCGTACAACATAGCCGGTCTAATCGCCACCTTATAAAATTTTCCTTGCTTAAAGGGACGCATGTCACAAAGTACTCGCACGCCGCCTCCATCTCGCCCAACCAGCTCTGATCCAATGAGAAACGTCCTCGTCTATCCTCCCTAATTTGTGAATCATCGATCCCAGATATTTAAAGGACTCCTTGGGTGGCAGGATCTGGTCCCCAATACGAATATCTTCGTGATGGCCTGGCTCGATCCTCCCAAAGTCGCATCTCAAGTATTCAGACTTCTCTCTACTCACACGAAGGCCGTTGTTTTCAAGAGCCTCCCTCCAATGTTCAAGTATGTGGTTTAATCCTTCCGCTGATTCTGCTACTAACACAATATCGTCAGCAAAAATCATGCTCCACGGGATGCCCTCTTGGATCCCTAGAGATAACTCATCTATGATCAAGGTAAAGAGATAAGGGCTAATGGCAGATCCCTAGTGTAGCCCGACCTCCACCCAGTAAAACTCGAAACCCCACTTGGACCGAACAAGGTCCTAGCCCCTCATACATATCCTTAATAATTTTATAAATCTCCTTGGTGTACCCTTATCAATCGCTTCTCCAAATCAACTCGCTGGAACACTATCATACGCCTTTTCAAGGTCAAGGAACGCTATACGCAGTCCTTCTGCTTTCTTTGTGCTTCTCCATGAGACTTCTAAGAAGGTGAATAGCCTCAATCGTAGACCTTCCCGGCATAAAACCAAATTGGTTCTCGACACCGCCTCCCTTCTCAACCTCTTCTCAATAACTCTCTCCCAAAGCTTCATGGTGTGGCTAAGAAGCTTGATGCCCTATAATTGCTACACACCGCACATCCCTTTGTTCTTGTAAATGGGGATGACTTCACTGAGCCTCCATTCTTCTGGCATCTTAGCACCGGAGAAGATCTTGTTGAAGAGGCAGGTCAGCCAAGCTACCCCCTCCTCGCCCATACACCTCCAAGCTTCTACTGGGATTTGGTCCGGTCCTACTGCTTTGTTACTTCCCATCTTTTGTATAGCAACCTTCACTTCTGGTTGGTTAATCCTCGAATACTAGCACTCTGGTCGTTGGCTAGGGTTCTCTTCATCCCCGCTACCTTCAGAAGTTCCTACGTTGAAAAGAGAGGCGAAATACTCTCCCAATATTTTCCTAATAGCCTCTTCGTTTACAATGGTCCGACCCCCTTCATCTTTGATATATTTAACGTTTCCTAAATCCCTCCTTCTTCTCTCACGAGCTTTAGCAATCCTAAATATATCGTTATCCCCCTCTTTCGAGTCCAATTTCTTATACAAAACTTCGTACGCCTTGTCCTTCGCTTGAGCTACTGCCTTTTCGCTTCTCTTTTAGCTACTCTATACCTCTCCTCTGCGACGGAAATGTCATCTTGGTGGCCTTCTCGGCACAACAGTAGCTCCCTGAACCTAAATTGTTTCGCAGCAACTTTGGATTGCACTTCCTCGGAAAACCACCACGATTCCCTCTTGGTTGGCTGGGCCCTCGCTGCCCCGCTAGTCACACCAAGGGAATCCTTTGCCGCGTCCTTAATGATGCCGACAAGAGAGTTCCACATCTGATCCGCGTCACTAGCAGACAAGTCTTTCGACCGCGTAGAGAGACCCTCCGATACTTTTGCTCTAAACGTCTCAGCCGCCTCATCGTACAAATTCTTCCAAAGTATCCTCGGTGACCTGGCCGCTACTCTCCCTCGGTGGTGCCTCTCAAAAGAGCATCCATCACTAACAAATTGTGTTGGGATGAGCATGCCTCTCTAGGAAAACTCTACAGGTCCCTACATGCTCGAGATCACTTTGAACCAACAGTAGTCGATCCGTGTGTTGTGACCCCACTGGAAGGTGATCAAGTAAACATCTCTCTTCTTGAAGAAGGAGTTCACTACCACCAAGTCGTGAGCCGTAGCAAAGTCTAAAATCCTACAACCCTCTTCGTTCCTTTCTCCAAAGCCAAAACCTCCGTGGACCCCCGCGTAACCATCCATCGCCGCTCCAATATGGCCGTTCAAATCACCTCCTAAAATCAGACACTGTTCTGACGGGAACTCTCTAACAAGATCATCAAGCGAGTCCCAGAAGCTCTTCTTCTCTACTTCACTTCGGCGCACTTGTGGTGCATAAGCGCATATTACATTAACGGTCTCCCCTTCAATAACCAAAGTAATCGCCATGATCCTATCGCTCCTCCGTATCACTTGCACCACATTATCCTTGAGGCCCGCCGCCAAGATAACTCCCACTCCGTTTCTCGCGATCCTAGAGCCCGAGTACCAAAGCTTGAACCTGTTACCCTCCCTCGAGCTAGAGCCCTTCCATTTAGTCTCCTGGAAACACGCAATGTCTACCTTATGTCTCCTCAATGCATCGACAAGCTCAAAAAACTTACCGGTCAAAGACCCAACATTCCAACTACCTACCCTGATCCTACGGGGGAACGCAACCCTAGCACCACCCCTACTCACCCTAGGCCCGTCTACCCCGCCTACTCCACTAACCCCGCTGACCCCGCCTACTCCATCTACCTCGCCTACCCCGCTAACCCTGCCTACTCCACCTACCCCGCCTATACCCCTACACCGCCAACCCCAACTACCCCTCCCAATCCGGAGAGACATGACCTTAGGTAACCATCATCAACCGCAGAGTCTATCCTAGCTCCAACAAACTACAAATGAGGCGACTACCAGCCCTAGGAACTAACCGACCCTAAAAACAAAAAAACAAAAAAAAAACAAAAAAACAACACAAAACAAACTAAACGCAAAGGCAAAAGGGCACAAAAGGGGCACAATACAGAAAATAAGACAAGGAGTAGGATAAGAAAACTATACTCTCACGAAAAACCGTCAAGAAGGGCGGCGGTGGTGATTCCCGGCACAAGAAGGACACTCGTTGGAGGGTGAGTCCCTCGGAACCCCGACAACCTGAAAAAGAACACACAAAGCAGAAAAAACAAAATATGCCGGAAACTTCACCGGAAAAGGTGGGTTAGTCAGCTCCGGATATGCAGGAATTACTAACAGGAAAAATAAAAATGGTGCCGAGCTAAAAATGCTTAATATCGCCGGAAAAAATAAATTTCCGGACACGTGGACGGTGGCGCGTGGCGGAGCGTCTGAGTTCCGGCCACGAAATAAAAAGTCCCGGTCTGTTCTGGGTAAGGAGAGCAACAAGATGGTAGTGTTTAATTTGATCAAAACTTGATCAATAATGTGTAATCGGGCTTTAGAAGATGAAGGGAAAAAGAGAGGATAGAGGAGAGAGAAAAGGGGTGGTCAAGTTTCTTGAAAGACAGAGATTGTGATCAAAACAAACATTCCCACTTATACCAAAGACAAAGTGGCTGATCTTATTAGTAATGGTGAGTGGATGTGGCCAAGTGAATGGTTTAGTCTATTTCCTGAACTACAACAAGTTGCTGTTCTAGTGCTTTCTGATAGCAAGGACAGAGTAATGTGGATGGATAGTAATGGCAAAGTTAGTGATTATTGTGTCAAAATAGCATGGGAAAGTCTTAGAGAAAGTTGGCCTAAAGTTGATTGGTACCATGTGATATGGTTCTCTCAGTGTACTCCTAAACATGCTTTCATCCTATGGCTAGCAATTCAAGGGAAGCTATTGACACGTGATGTAATGATTGTTTGGCATCAAGGAGATGACTTGAAATGTGCTCTATGTAACAGCTTGTATTGATGTACCATCAAGATCTATTTTTGATTGTGTATTCTCGATAAAGTGTGGAAGGAAGTGAAGCTAAAAGGAAGATTCATAAGAAACCACAAGATTTGGAAAATGTGGTGAATTATATAGCGATGGTGGAACAAAAACAAGATTTGGCGAGATAGTGAATAATCTCATTGTTGCAAATGTGTATAATTTGTGGAATGAAAGAAATAAGAGGACATTTCAAAATGTTAGAAGAACTGAGGAGGAGGTGATTGCTATAGTAAACAAATATATGGAAGATATGATCCAAAGTCTTAATGTTAAGAGGTCTAAATCAGTTTTAAAGGTGGCCAAAGTATGGAAATTAACTTGGGACAGAGGAAAACTGATTCCTGCTCTTGTGAGATAGGCTGTTTTATGGTGGTTGCTGGCTAAAGGGGTGTTTGGGAGTATAGTTTCTTGTTTATCAGATGGAATTTGTGGAGGATTGCATTTGCAGCTGTGAAGAATTTGTGGATTGAATGTTGTTTGAGTTTGATATATCTGATAGGACTTATCAGATAGATAGAGGTAGTATATTGTTAGTTGTATCCTGATATGGGAGTGTCCATTTCAGTATTGTTATTCATATGTTGTACATATTGATTGGAGTAATATAAGTTTACCTTTGCACAAAAAAAAATTGTTTCTTATTGGTTGAATAAAAAAATATTGTCACCTCGCAGATTCTTTCCTGTTTCATTTTTAGTTGATTGTCTGTGTTGGAAAATTTAGTGCACTTGTGGGATTAGTTCACACCTTGTAATGGGTTAGAGGCACAGAGGTGTACACCCATTAGGTCCATGAACACCTCGACTCTTATAGTGGTTTGTATTGGTAGTACCGGTGAAAGTACCGCTTGGTGAAAGTACCGCTTGTGAAAGTATCGCTTGTGGTTTCCATCGATAAGCGTGTTTCCACCGATAGGCGTTGTTTCCACCGAAGTGGTGTATCCACCGATAGTGCTATGAAATATCGATAGCGGTGTTTCCATCGATAGGTCGACTTCCACTTCAAGTGAAAGTACCGCTAGTGGAAAGTATCGCTTATGGAAAGTACCGCTAAATGGCGCTATAACTTCTTTATGACCACGCTTAATTGGTCATGTAACCACTAACTGCTATAATCGTGATAATTATGAGGCTATTAATGGGCCGATTAATACTCATAATTCCATTGAATAGCTCAAGAGTAACCTCCTATATATAGGAGATCCGAACATGCATGAGAAACACACGTAAAACGTAAACACTTACTAGCGAAAGGGTTATAGAATTGTGCCTAATTCTCTAACTCGCATTTGGTCTTATCCCAAGTAGATATTCGTGATACCCGTGCATTAGGGTCTAATAGTTTACTTTGGAAAGTGATCACACGATTCCAAGTGATATCCGTAACCACCAAGTGGTATCATTACTACTAACGGTTTGTTTGTTTCAACAAGAGTTGCACATTTCCGAATTGATTATCTTCACCGCTTTGGGACTAATACACACCAACAATCAAAGTAAACTATTTTGTGATAATCAATGGCAACACGCAATGAACACATGGCTTCAAACTTTGCTGTCGGACAAGTTTGAAGGGTGGACTTTAGGAGGTGGCGAAGAAGATGCACTTCTCGTCAAGCATGAGTGTGGTCTATGTCCGACTACTCCAATTCCTAATGATGGTGATGATGCTACCGGGAGCGTATCAGAGGAGGAGCAAGTGGGAGAATGATGACTACATATGCGAGGTCTTATTCAATGGTATGTCTCGATTCTTTGTTTGATATTTATCGAACTTTGAATCTTCCAAAGAACTGTGGGATTCCTTGGATGCCAAATATATGGTCGAGGATGCATCAAGTAAGAAGTTCCTTGTTAGTAATTTCACAAATTACAAAATGACCGATTCAAGACCGCTTATGGAACAATACAATGAACTTCTTGGAATACTTGGAAGGTTTACACAACACCAAATGAACATGGATGAGGCTATCAAAGTCTCTTGTGTCATTGATAAACTCCTCCTTCATGGAAAGATTTCAAGCATACCTTAAAACATATGAAGGAGGAGTTAACTTGTTGAGTTAGGCGATCATCTCGCATATTGAGGAATCTCTCAAGGTGCGTGATAATGACAAGCCAAAGAGTAGCAATGTCTTTGGACCATCTGTTGTCAATATGGTAGAGCATAACAACTCTACCGGTACAATGACAACAAAGGCAAACGCAAATATCATGACAACACAAGAGCAGATCCTAACAAGAAGGCAACACCTACTTGTTGGAAATGTGGCAAGACCGGTCACTTTAAAAGGGACCGCAAGGGTGTTAAAGTTGGTGGTAAAGCCAATGGATCGTGCACTAATGGTTTAGGAGTGGTGGTTCACCAACTCACCGAAAGGTCGAAATATGTTTAATAATCCTTTTCGTATTTATTATGTTACATATGTATCTCAATCTTTTATGTGCAGGATGATGATGTTGCGTGGTGGGTTGACTCGTGCAACAGTTCATGTGTAAAGATAGAAGTGGTTCAAGACTTATGAGTCACCGAATGATGGTTCTATTCTTCACATGGGAAATGAGTCAATGACTTTGGTGCATGGTCGTGGTTGTGTAGATCTTAGGTTTAGTTCAGAAAGATTGTAACTTTGTTTAATGTTATTCATGTTCCCGATATAAGGAAAACTTGGTTTCAAGTAGTGTTTTGAATAATCATGGATATAAACAAGTTATTGAATCGATAAATTTGTTCTTTCTAAATGTGGTGTTTTTATTGGTTTTGGTTATTTATGTAATCAAATGTTCAGTGAATATTACCAACGACATGTTATTATTTCGCCTTTTGTGACCACATATGATCGGTGATTCTAACCTTGGCATGCTAGACTTGGTCATGTTCACTATAAAAGAATGCAAGATATGTCTAGGGATGGTTTAATCGCTTTGACATGGACAATCGAAAAGTGTAAAACTTGCATGTTGACCAAGATAACCAAGAAACCCTTTCGTGGTGTTAGTCGTGAGACTAAGATCTTGAGCTTATTCACAGTGACACATGTGATTTGCATGCCACTCCTTCTTTGGGGAATAAGAAGTACTTTGTGACATTTATTGATGATGCTTCTAGATTTTGTTATGTCTATTTGTTACTGATGAGTGTCTAAATACTCATCATTTTTGTACCATTTAAACTGCAAAAACATCTGAAAACACTCAGAAATGCATCAAAATGATAAAAATATCGCAAATAAGTGTTTTATGTGTTTTAAATGCAAAATATCAAAACGGTGAAAACGTATAAAGTTTGCATAATTGGCGCCTTAGTCCCCAAGTTTCAAAAGTTGTCAAAAAAAATCCCGGTAATTCTAAATAAAGAAAAATGTTATTCAAGGTCCCCAAATATTCTAAATTGTCAAAATGGTCCTTGAATAAATCTTTGTTAAATGGCGTAAAAGGTCCATTAACTTTCAAAAATGTCAAGTTTGGTCCTCGAAAATTGAAATTGTCAAATCTAGTCCTTGTACTATTAAAACTTGTCAAATTTGGTCCTTGTGACAACTTTGGGAAAATTGGCAGGATTGGTCCTCTAAATTTCAGAAATTACAATCTAAGTCCTTGTAATATTAAAGCCTTTTGACCCCTTTACCTATTTTGATCCCCTGCCTTAACCCATTTGACCCCCCAGTCATTAGCCTGTTTTGAACCCCTGGTCAACCCAAAGTCAAACAAGCAAAACCCGCCCACCACTGTGCTTCTTCCACCTCCCCTCTGCAACCCACTTGCCTGCTCCCTCCTCCCATCACCTCACCTTTCTTCCACCCCTCATCATCACTAGCCCCCCACAATAAATGCCACCCCTAGTCGTTATTTCGAGGCCTACAAGTCAAATATTGCTTTCCCGCCAAATGTGATAAAGCTCAAACTCAACCATTGGTCGAATTGAAAGGGGATCCGCTCCCGAAGGCCACGTGAAGGATTCTAGAGCATAAAAGAGAAGAGGAACAAGAGAAAAAGCCGCCTTTAGTTTTATTTTTATGTATTTCAGATTTTATCTCTATGTCTTTAATTAAGCTTTAAATTGTAGTCCTTTGTTCCAATATATCAAATTAAGTTGCAAGTGTATTAAGACTGCTTTTCAAGTGCTAATTCAAGTTTCTACATCGCTTCATATTTTCATAATTATCTGTTGCATCATTTAGTGTCAAACTCTTGTGTTCAAAGCTTCAATGAGCTTTATTTAAACTCAAACAAACTTATTAAAGCTTAAAATAGCTTTTGTAAGCTTGGGAAATCGCTTCAATCAAATTCCATTGAAAGTCAATAAAAGTCAACTGTGAAGAAGATCTTGGTTTAAGCAAATTGAAGATGAAAATGGGTGTTGCGTAGATGTATTTGGGGTGGATTTGAATAACTTAAGTATGGTTTGGTTTTGGTTTTAGCCGCAACACTAGCTAGAATCTTGTGAGTATCTGCTCCATTCTCATTTCAATATCGCTTGCATAACTTGTCCGTACTTGCAATTGTAATCATAAACCTGCTTAAATTTGTTTACATAGTTGTATTTAAGTTACCTAAGTTCGGTTTGATCATTAATGTTGCTAGTTAAGACCTAAGCTTAGTTATTAGTTCAAAACAGCTTCAAAAAGTAGTGTTTGGATTTAATGCTTAAACCGTGTTCGAGACTTGTTCGATGGTGGAGATCTGTTGGTTCATGATTGTTTAGTCAATTTGTGCTCATATCAGGTCATAAAAGTGTGCCTACATTAGCTCAAAAGTCAAAATCACATATAACTGCTCTCATTATGCTTATCTCATAAGAGTTTAGAAATCAAAACCTTGTTTCATGTTTGGAATTCAAGAGTATAGCCTAATCTAGTTTCATTTAACCATATTACATCAATATCGCTAACAAATTAGGATCAAAGCTCACCAAAGTCAAACTTGTCTCAATTGTCAAAAGTCAAAATATTTGAAAACCGCCACAACTAGTAAGATTTTTCATGTGTTCAATTCGGCCAATTCCAATGAAACTTTGGGTTTTATAAGTTCTCTTGGTCTAGTTTCTTATTAGTATTTTTGTTAATTTTATTAATTTTTCTTAAGCCTCAAATAGCTCATCAAGCAGGCTTATATGCCCCTCCAAAACTCGATCAAAGTGAGATTTTCTCGACTTATTGTTGGGTTGTCCAGAGCTCGCAGAGCTTTTCCGTGTCTAATTTTGGTTTGAAAGTAGTTAGCCAGGTCTAGAACAAGTTCCAACATTTGGATTTTATCTTCAGCTTATTGTGTTGCTTGTGCTTATGCTCAAAAGTGGTGCTCTCAAACTGTTTTTAGCACTAATCTCAAAACATCCAAACCTGTTGAGTTAGCTTATCAGAGGTTAAAGGTAGTTGAAATAAGTTGCATTTGGGTCATTTTAACATAATATAGCTTCTGTGTTGGTTTGGTACCCTTTTGGTACACTTTGGCTTTTTCAAGTGCTTATTACATAAGCACTAGCATAGCAGTTCCATATTCCTACACACAACACCATGTTTTTCTATTTTTCCTAGATTCATAATATCATTTTAGAGTTTTCCTGAAATTTTCATAATTTTTCATAACTGTTTGCTATTTTTCTTAATTAAAAACAGTTTTTAGGTAATTTTAAATAGCTTTTAATACAATTAAATCAGAAAAAGTCCAAAAAAATAATTTTTCATTTTTATTAAGTTTAGATAAATATAAAAAGTAAAAAAAGTAATTTTCCAGATTTTTCATAGTTTATTTTGTAATTTTTAGTAATTTAATTAGTTTTTAATAGTTTAAAATTCATAAAAATAGAAAATAATCAAAAAATATAAAAATAGTTTTGAAAATTCTCTTTGTTATTTTAGATTTTTCCAAGTTATAATTTTATTTTTCTAGGTTTATTTCCTATTTTCTTGTATTTCAGCTTAATTATTTAATAGTTAAAATAGTTTTTAATTAATAATAATTAATTAAATAGTTATAAAATAATTTTCTTTTTCTTAAAATTTTCTTTTATCATTAGGTTTATAAAAATATCATTTTCATATTTTTAGGATTAATATTGTGTAAGTTTCACGCTTTATTTCAGACGTCACGTAGTTTTTAAATTAAGTTTTATAAAACATAAAATCAAAAACATCATTTTAAAATTAGTGATAGCGTTTATTTAATATAGTTAATCTTTTAATCTCCTTTAATTTGCATTTAAGCCCCTCGTAGTTTATAAAAACTCAAAATCCTTACCGACCATTATCCTTAGTGGTTATTCAACATCTGATTGTGTTAAACACCGCCATCCTCCGTGGGACTTAACGACCTGGGAATCCACCGTATTCTCCCGATCTAAATTTGTTAGGAATTAGAAATTCCCAGATTAAAGAGTCGGTCACCTCAAGTATATGTATTCGTTAGAAAGCTCGTAGTCGTAGTTATCTTAAGTTAAGTAGTATTTAGTTAAGTAACACCGTGGAGGACTGACGGTCTTTACCCACCGTATGCCCGATCCACACTCGCAGTGGCGATTTATGTAAGACTATAAATACCTCTACCTTCCAAGGTAGAGAGTTGGAGCTCATAATAATATCTTCACTTTCTCTCACTAAGTTCCCTAAACCTCTAACTTTCTCTCTCTAGAATTCTATCTATATGCTACTTTGTGTTATGGTTTGATGTGTATGAAAAGTTATATCTTACAATTGGTATCGAGCCATGGTTAGATCATATCTTGCACATCTTGGATTTCTAGTGGTTGTTAGGTGGTTTTGAGTTTGAAAAGTTTAGTGGTTTTTGCATCATTTGGTTGATTTCTTGTGTTAAAGTTTGAATTTTGTTAGTAATTTTATGTTTAGAATCATCACAAGTGTTTAGGTTTTCATTTGGTAAGCTTGAATCATCTTGGTTGGGTTGTTTTGGATTGAAAAGTGATGTTTATATGGTTTTTCAAGCTAGCGACTTAGCTCACTTGATAATTTTCTTCAGAGCGACTTGCTTCACAAAATTGTAGCGAGTTACGTTGTTAAACCTAGCGAGTAAGATCTAGCGAGTTAAAGTACAAGTAGTGGACCTCCACCACGAGTAGCGACAGTGGTAGCGACTTGGTCTCATGCGTTGTCTCTTTAGCGACTGTATCTCTAGCGACTTGTGTAGCTAATTGCTGCCAAAATTTTGCTAGCGACTTGAGGGTTAGCGAGTTACTACTTAGCGACTTGCTTGTTGTCTAGCGACTTGGGACTCTAGCGACTTAGCTGTCTGGCAAATTAAGTGTTAGCGACTTTGTAGGATCGTGTATTTTATTGTGTTAGATGATTCGGGTGGTCTTGGGAGATCAAAATACATGTTTTCCATTTTAGAGAGAGAAAGTAGAGAGAGAGGGTGTTCTTGCTAGAGGTTTACACAAAAGTTGAATATTAGATTATGAGAGCACCACCCTTCCATGGATGGAAGGGGTATTTATAGTTACATGAGAAACGACCTCCATCGGCCTGCTGGATCGTGGATACAGCTGGGTAAAGACCGTCCTTCCTCCACGGTGTTACTCTAAACTATTCTACGCTACTGACTAACTAAATAACTATTAAATAACGTAAACAATGACAAATCTACGAGCTAACTTAAGCTAGATAACATTTGGGGTGACCGACACTTCACTATGGAATTTTCTAATTCCTAACAATCTCCCCCTAAGGGAGGTCACCCCATGTTTTACATTTCGAATCCTAGCAATCTATTCTTGTCATTGTTCTTGAGCTTGTAGACTTGAATTCTTCATTTCCGCAATCTTTGTGCTTTTGTAGTGCAACTTCAAAGTCCGCATTGATCTGTACTTTCAGTGGAGGTCTTTGAACTGATCCACATCTTGATGATCTTCGAGCTTTCTTTGAGATCATCACCACAAGAAATCTGGATCACCCTTTATTGTGTTGCCATCATGTGAAGTTGTGACTTATGGACCGACATGCTCACACTTTTGAATCATGACATCTTTCCATCGTAGTAGCGAAGCCTTCTTTGTTCATGATATTTGCAAAGAACAGTAGCATAAGCATAGTATAGAAATATCGTAACCGTGTTATGTAGATATGCACCACCATGATTTCTTCAAATTAAGTGTGGATACCGTGAGCATGCGGCTTTGATTGACTCCTCAATTTCGATCACCGCAACCGTCCAGATGTACCGCAAACAACAGCTAGTTAATAAAACACACGAAAGTGTCTTTGATCACTTTCACGAATTGAGGTACACGCCCACGGTTCCCCGCTGATCAAGATAAATCACCGCCTGTGATCGGTAGGATTCCTAAGAATCTCCTTGACAGGTTTCGCAATGTTCTAGCCGTTTCAAACCGAACGTCTCAAAGAAGACAACACGGAGTGAGTGAACCAAATAATTGAGATTCAATTTATTGATGAAAATGATTTGAAAAACAATCGGTATTGCTTGAAGAAAGAGTTTTGCAATACGACGAAGGTTTTATGAGAAAGATCAATTTTCAATCAAAATACTTTTGTATTAGAGAATGAGTACACATTCGACGTAAGCGAAAAGAAGAGATTCGCACATCGAATGGTTTTTCTAAAAGTATTTTTCAATCGAGATACTTTTTGAATTTGAAAACATAAGTACACATTCGACGTGCTAGAGAAAAGAAGGTTTGCACATCGAATGGTTTTTCCAAAAGTATTCGTCAATTCCATTCTCGACCAAGGTTGATTCAAGACCGAATCGCCCATTGTTTCTATCCGTTATCACAAGTTTGATCTTCGAGAAGATCTCACATGTCACCCACCAAGAGCTTGTTTGATGTTGGCTCTAGAAGGATTTCCATCTTCATTGTGAATATTTTCATATCACTCGGATGTTCGGCAATACCACAAGGATAATGCGAGGACTCTAAATATATACTTACTTTCCACATTGTGTGAAACAAAGAAGTCTTCATTAATATAGTGTCCTAACGAGATATTGTGGATGATCTCTTGGCTCTAGACTCAATCGTGCCTTTTTGGTTCCCGTCTTGAGACTGGGAGAGGGTCTCCTTCTTCAATATCAACAATCTCTAAGAGAAAGTCGATAGATAATGTCGGTTCCCGTGAGAATGAAACAAGCCCTTTTAAGAGGAACTTGAGTAGTTTGGGAAGTTTAGTGCGAAGCGCCACGGGTCCATGACGCCTTGTCTTCAATACCAAGCACCTTAGTACCCACCAAGAGCATATGTATTGAACCCGGTTATCGCCTCTAAGGTTGAATTGATGGAGGCTATTTCTTTTCACCCTTTTCTCATTCATTTCTTTTCATTCTTCAACCCTTCAAGCTTTACCGAGACTTCATTACTAGAACCTTGTTGGGTTTATTCCAAGACTAGCTCTGCCTCGGCCCCGCACTCTTCCCATGTTCTCATTTTTCTCCTTTTTCAATATTCCTAAGGACTCTACACTATTTAGTGGATTGTCCTCGAAGATCCCTCCTGCTCGGTCGGATCGTGGGAACAAATACCTAACCTCACCAACCTTATAACTCCATACATTAAAGTAAATGGTCGGTCTTTTGGTATTGTTCATACCTTCTTTAAAACCAATTGAAAATCATTTGAAAACAATCAAGGTACTTGTGATACGAGATCAAAGCATTTTATACCTTAATAGTTTTGATCATTTAGAAAACCTCCCTCAACATGTGCGTGTGATTTAGAAATTGTTTGGCACATGGAGGCAAGAGGACTTTGAAATATTTTCTTTGATCACAATTTTCATACTAAAAAGCCATTTGATTTTCTTGGTAAAATTCTCCCCTCAATATGTGCATAGGATTTTGAAATCATTTTTATCACATGAGGCAAGAGTTCTTTGAAGCACATCCACAATCACAAAATCCATTAAGAAAACATTTGAAAACACAATCAAGGTACTTTATAATCTCTTTAAAAACTTTTGTACTCGATGGTTTTGCTCCCTCAATATGTGCTTCGAGATTCGAAAGCGCTTTGGCACATATGAGAGAGCAAATTGCACAACCGAATCAAAACGATCAATTTTCATCAAATTTCATTATTAAATCACAAATTCTCCCCGATCAAAATATCAAATCCTTTGAGATTTTGGATCCCAAGTGATTTAATTAGGTTTAGAAAACATGGGAGAAAATGTGGCATTGTTTAAATACTCATCATGTTTTTGATAAATCCTCCTCCTCAACATGTGCATTGTGTATTTGAAATCGTTTGGCACATGGAGCGGGAGTGCCTATAAAGGACTAAAACCGATTCCATTAAAACATATTTGAGATTTAAATCACGATCTCTCCTTGATAAAAATTTCAAACCAATTAGGGTTTTGGATCCCGATTGATTTAAATCATTTAGAAAGTTTTAGGAAAGACGTTGCAAGATTTAATTTTGAAAAATGATGATAAGGACCAGATTTAGACATTAAAGATTGTTAGTGTCGTGTATGATAGTTTTAAGAGATCTTTAAGTAAAATAAAACAATTTCACAATCAAACAAGAATGTAAAAGTTTCATTTTGATGTATCTTTGAGATTTAAAGAAAACCATACCATGACATAACATTAAATCTTTAGATCACCACATTTTAGCGCATAAACGGACTTCTTTTGAAGATATATTGATTGAAAATATTTTATTCAAAATCACTCTCCCCTCAAACCATGACAAGAGTCGATGATTGAGTGACTTAAGTTTTGATAAAATGAAGTCCGGTGATTTTCAAAATTTAGTCCAATATATTTTCAAAACAATATTTTCCATTTTCAAAACAATATTTTTCAAAGTTTTAGAAAAATGGTATCATCACGATTATCCCGCACAAAGATACGCTATGGTTGAGAAGCTTTTGTTGTTGTTGCCGAGGGTTGAAGAAAACCGTCTGCAGATGCGATGAGACTTCTTCTTACGTTGCATTTTGAATGCCAACCGAGGTCCACTAAGCTCCGCTTCTTCACTTGTCAAGAAAACCATCTCACGATGCAAGAAGACCTCTTACGTTGCATTTCATGCCAACTCTCCATTGAAGTCCGCTTAAGCTCGTTTCTTCATTTGTCAACCCAAGATATAGTTACCCTTTCCTTTCGGCATCCAATCATCATCAATAGTGGGATCCGGATCGGGAACATTCTTATACCAATATACCGCATACGTTAGTGAACATACATACGATATATGGTGGTCGACATCACCCAAACAAGAATCGACTAATAAAAGTCAATCCAACATATCAATCAATTCATATATGGCATGAGGTTTATGTGTTAATCAAACTCTAATCATCTAAACCTAATAATCATATCCTAAATTCCTAGTCCTTCTACACGCAATTTATCATTTTAATTAAGCACGAGGATAACAATGAAAGCTCGTTAGATGATATAGATTTGAAAACATTATCCCCTCAATCAATGACTCAATTTGTGAAAAATTTAACAAAGGTTGAAGTCATTGATTGAGTTTGCAGATTTAATAAAACTCTAAACCGATTGTTGTTAAAGCAACTCATTCACCAATTATTTTGAACACAACAAATATTTTTCTCAAGAATTATAGACGGAAAAACATTTGTGTAGGAACAAAGATCCTTCGACATACTTTCCTCATTTTGTTTTAGGATAAGTGCACGAAATTTGTGAAAACGTTTAAGCGTAGCACTTTCCTTCCATAAAGAGCGGGTTGCTATCCGAAATGATAGCAAGCCATGGTTTAAGCACGGGTCACATCAAGTAACCGCAAGCCATTTTGAAGTCCAAGGTTCTGATCGAAATAATCGTAAGCCATTGTATGTGACATGTTTAGAAAAATATTTACACCTCCTCGCTCGAACTTCATCTATGGTCCCGTGCCATTATTGAATGACATTTCTAAGACCGCAGATGTTATCGATACCGTAAGACATGTCTTGAGAAAACAATATTTTTGGTCTTTTTCAAATTTTCGATTTTTATGGTTTTATATTTTGTATTTGGTTTTCGAAAAATATATACAAGGATAGAGTAGATGATATAGTTAAAGAAGATGATGATACGAGTACCGAGATAAGGATATCGAAAAGACGTCAGAAGATAGAAGTCATCAACTCTTAAACATTCACCACCAAAGCTTCCTGTGGCTCTTGAATCAAGAAAGAAATTGAACCATCCGAAAGTGAGACTCGCAGCCTTCCCCCAACCGAAAATCCATTAGATGAGCGATTCAAGCTCTATTTCAAGCTTGTTTTAGCCAAAAGCACGAGATGCACACCATAATCATAAACCCATTGCCCATTTAAGACCGATGATCGAGATTCTCCGCTCGAGGTTATATCATCCAATAGAAGAACAAAGAACGTATCATCTCATACATAAAATAATCTTCTCAAATTTCATAACCATCAAGTCTCAAGCAATCCATTCCAAAAGGTGTCAAGAGACCACTTCCCCACGTAGTTGAATTGATGCGATCGGTCTCTTAGACTAGAGCTCACGAACCCGAACACACAAACCCAAGACAAAGAAACTTATACCATCAAGTAGCAGACAAGTCCAATAGCTAAAGAATAACCCCGATGTATACTTTTCTCTCCTCAAGAAAGTGCATGAAGCTCAAGAACCCGGCACCGAATGCCCAAAGAGAGAACAACCGATAACATTGAAGAAGCGTGCGAATCATCGATTATCTCTGCGGGTGACAATCTCATGGATGTCAACACCGGAATAAGTGATTATATCTCCGAATACAGATTAAGCCCTCAAGTGAGACAACCGAGCATCCCCAATGTACACAATCTCTATCATCACACACTTTTGTACCTCTTTATCATCGAAACTTTCTATTACATCACTTCCTCACGTAGTTGGAATAATAACACCAAAAGCCTTGATGAGTAAAACCTTGAGATTCTCTCGGTCATGACAAATGTCTTCTGGATATCTTCAATCACTTAGAAGAGTTAAGTTCATCAAGTTTACTCGCCATGAGTCAAACCTTGAGTTTCTCTCATGTAATAACATTTGTCTTCCCGGATATCTTCAATCACTTGAAGAATTAAGTTCATCAAGTTTACTCGCTTTGTGTTTAGATGTGAGTCTCCTTCCCTGCTTCTCGGTTTTGATGATTCGTAATCAAGAACTCTTTGAATGCCCAAATACTTGAAATTTGTTGAGAAGATCGCTGAAGTCTTTGAGAGAATCAACTTGTCAAGACTCGCCCGACAATTTATATCAACCCTTCAGACAAATTGTTGTGACCATCAAGAAGAAAACCCGCTATACCATACTTGAAACCAAGTCAACTTCCCACATTTGTATCTTAAGCTTGCACCTAATGATGGAAGAACGGTGTAGAGAATTTATGCTTCAAGCAAATCTCTAAGTACTCACTACCCAAACAAAGTATGAGACATTAACACCTCTTGCGATTATCCACACCGCATATATGCGTGTGATCGAGTAAAACAAAGTAACTCCTAATTGTGATAGTTAACCAGTCTTCAACCATCCACCTCGATCGCCGGTAACTAGATAAACCAAGTCTTCAACTCAAATTTTAAGCCCGAGCAAGTTATCGAATAAGAACACGCCTTGTGAAAGTCAACTTCAATCTCAAATAAGTGATAAATGATTAACTCAAGTAATCAACTTGAATCGATGTCCAAAACGAAATAGTCAATAACAACGCTCTAGAGGAGTCATCGCTAACTAATATGCGCAAATCTAATTGGGATTGAATCGACTTATAACACACTCCCAATTAGTGCTCTCCCTAAACCGACAATCTGTTTGATAAATGCCCATATTAAGAAGAAGTCTTTAGATCGTTAAATGCAACTCGCCTTTAGTCTTCTAACATGTAGCGTAAAATGTAGAATAGATCGTAGACTCGACCTTCTTCAAGATTGTCCACTTGGGGAATAGATAGTTAACATCTTCAACTCACCAAAACAAGAGCATCACCAAAAGGCATCCCAATCAACTTACATCTTGCAAATCCTTAACTAAAATCCTTCCCAATCAAACAAGAATGTAAAGATGTTCATCAAGGAAATCAACAATCGTGCCGCAACGAACACACGAAATGGTAACACCAAGCAAACAATCACATCAAACAAGAATGTAGGTTGTTCGAATCATCATGTTGATGTGCACGCTAAGCATTAACCGGAAGCACTTTGTCAATAAACTCATCAATCCGAGTGAAGATGTCAACCAACGGCTCTTAGACGAACAACTCCATGTGAAGATGACCCGATAAGAAGAAGCTCGGTTCTTACATGAGTTAGAGCCGATGACCATATATTCTCAAATATCAATCAACAATGCAAAAATTCACACTTTTTCTCCCCTCAAGAATTGCATACGGAGATGCCATTCTTGATTTAATAAGTGAAAATCATCCGATCGTTTCTATTCACACTTCTCCAAAGAAAATAAGCACATGATGTCGCCATCTTCATTATAATTGAGCAAGTGGAATGAAAAAAATCAGGTAGCCCGTTCACTTGAATACCGAAGCGCATGGAAAGAGTATGAAGCATGTTGATGAGAATGGTCATAATAAGAAGATTTCTCTTCGAAGATAATGCATCAAACGTACACATTTCTTTTCTTTGGAGTACGAGGCCGAATCAAGTGAATGACGTCATAAGAAGATTTCTTCTTCATAAGATAAAGCGCATCAAACGCACACTTTTCTTTTCTTTAGTACGAGGCCCGAATCAAGTGAATGTATCGCCATAATCTCTCTTTTCAACATCTCTTTGGCAAAACATGTACTCAACCATTATCATTCAAGAGGCTCTTTGAAGTGACAATGATGGAGATAACCCAATATGATGAATTTGACCTCAAGTAAACTACCCCGAACTCGTGACTTAAACTTGCACATATGTAACAAAGAGCGGTGCCGAGACTTCATGCCCATTTGAATCTCTAAGTACTCTATACTCTTCAACCAACCAACCATCGAGTATAAGACGATATCACCTCTTGAAAATCCACAACCGAATGTGACACCGAGCACTACAACGTAACTCCTTTAAGTGATAGTTATTTTGAGGTGATAAGAGCCCAATTCCCCCAAGTGGTAATGTAAAAGGTAAAAGTCACCCAACAATAACTAGATTTCCAAGTCTTCGCTTTGATAATAAGCTTGAACAAGGATCTCAAGTATCTTCATCCAACCATCCCCGATACCTTCGATACTAAGTGCACTCGCCTGTGATATTTCACTTCAACCTCAAATAAATAATCTCAATTAACGCTTGTCACATCCTCTCGTTAATCGCTCAAATCTAGCCTTCTTTGATATTTAAACGAACTCGATAATGGTTTCATCCCGACCATGGTTAAAAGCACATAACCCCGTAAAACCATGTAATAACCAAACCGCCACGAAGATAACCCAAACACACATCCAATTCATGAAGTACACCCTGCTTATCCTTCATTGAAGCGTAAACCGTAGCATCAAGATCAAGTAAGATCCAAAATTACACTTTCTTTCTCCAAGATGGTTCCATCATTACGGATTTTACAACTCTATGGTTTAAACCGAGAATTAGTATCTTCATGGATTTTACAAAACCAAGAATAAACCGTAAGATAGATCCGAAATGCACTTTACCAATTACCAGATGTTTCCATTGTTACGGATTTTACAAGTCTATGATTTAAACCGAGAAATAATTTCTTTCATGGATTTTACAAAATCAAGACAAAACCAGAAACAATGTCGCTTTGAATGTGTTATGACAAATTAGGTTTCGTGAATATCTGTTTTAGGGGAACATGCAGTGGTTCATTAACGATTCTTTCACCAACATCAACAATATCATCAACCATCCAATAAATACTTTGGCAAACACATCATTCACGCATTCTGTTGGCTATTGCAGTGACAACATGGAGAAGTAAACCCGATATGCCAAACTTGATCATGAAGTGAAAATTCCCCAGATTTGTTACTTAAACTTGTACTAATCCTTGTAAAAAAGAAACGGTGTACCCAATGTACAAAACCTCTTGACGTATCCTCAACTGCGTGAGACACCGTAGTGATAGTTACGTTGTGGATTAAGCGAGAAAGAATCACAACCGTAACTAAATACCCAAGTCTTTATCACACTCAATAAACGCCCAAGCAAGTCATCTTCGCGGAAGGGTAGAAAGAAAGAAGACGAAATAAGTAAGCGCGTCCGGAAAGCTTCACTTCAAATCCATTTTAGAAATATCGAACATAAACAACCCCGTAGTCAACTTTGTATAATCATCAATTCGAGCCGTGATAGAATTTTCGTGAAAATGCATGTACCAACATATCAACCAAAGACACCACAACAAATATCAACATCAAATCTCACATTTCGGTTTACATTCAAGCCCACTTCGCCCAATATTCAAAGCCAAAGTAAAATATGAACCAAAGCCTTATTGGGCCCATAATCACTTTGACCATGAAATTAGTTTCAATTAAAATATGTCAAGCCCAAATGCAATATTGTCCAATTCCAGCCCAGCTTGTATCCCTAAAACCACATCATACACCACCACCCTAACGAATCACTTTCAGAAGAAATAATCGCATGTTTCATGATATCAAGATCGATCACGGGACATGCTAATATTCCTCCTAACTAAATTGATCATGTGACATGCCAATAAAACGGTGTATACCAAGGTGCGTGTAATTTCATCAAGTGAAATGTAATTTCTTTGATTAGCATGTCACGTGAAGCCATTATAGATTATGTCAAGATCATTAAGTCCATTTCCAATGTCACGTGAAGGACTTCCAAGATTTTAACATGCAAGACATTAACGTAACCGATACATATTAAAAGCCTAGTTATCATTGAGGCCCATTACCAAGCATTAAATAAACCACGTGATATGAAAAACCAATGGCCAACTCCTTAGATAATGTACACGTTTGTGAATAAGTGAAGTAATATTACCAGACCCAACCATTAAGCATTTGTCCATAGATAAGATACGGACCAAGTAGATAAGCACCAATCACGTATGAATACTAGGCCCATTGCATAAGACTTTCAAAAACAAGGCATGTCCAAGCCCACTTAATCATGATACCCGGATCCACATCATAACAACCCTAAATTTCGTGGAGTATAAAAACACACTTAACACTCACTTGCCCTAAAACTTCTCCGATTACTAACCCTAACCTCAAAACTTACGCCCCCTTTTTCATCAGTTACACAAATCCTAATTCATTTCACCAAAAACTTCCGCCTACCACATTCTCACTTCACCCCAAACTTCTCTCAAGATAATCAGTCCGCCAACTCCGAAATAAATTCAATACAATCCTTAACACAAAATGGACGCCCATTATTCACCAAGAATCGTTAAGAAATCTCACCATTGGGATGGCTTCGAAACAAGAGATAGCCACGAGATGGCACAAGCTCTTTGAGATGACTTCAAGGTAGGTTCTTTATGTCTTAGTTTTGTGTTTTGGTCATTAAACGAGCCAAAGAAAAAGGAATAATGCTTTGTTATTAATCTTTTCTTTCTTGATTCAGATAGTAAATGAAACAAAGTTTCACAATAGATCTGTGACGATTAATTTATTCGTGGAACGCCTTTGAGGCATGATATCTCTTTGAAACCCATGAATAATGATTCGAGATCTATCTTCGTATTTGTTTTGAGTCTTGGAATTAAATGAGAGTTAAGGAGAGGATGGTGAGGGTCTTGGTGAGTCTAGATGTGGTCTTGTATACGAATGCTTTTGGATTTAGTAGAGTTTAGATGTCAATATTCTGCTTGTGCTATATCGACTGATGATGATCTTGACTGAGGTCGATGATGTTATTTTAGTGAATGGTATTGTTACTTAAGTCGATTGGTAATTGGTATTTGTTGTGGTCAAAGTCGAGTCATATTCTTCTTCATCTCTTCTTTTCTGTTCATGGCAAGTCACGAGTCAAGTCGCTAGCACTAAGTCGCTAGCACTAAGTCGCTAGCACTAAGTCGCTAGCACTAAGTCGCTAGCACTAAGTCGCTAGCACTAAGTCGCTAGCACTAAGTCGCTAGCACTTAGTCGCTAGCACTTAGTCGCTAGCACTTAGTCGCTAGCACTAAGTCGCTACGACTTGTTCAGTAACAAGTCGCTAGGTTTATTCGTGTCAAGTCGCTACAATTAACTCGCTATAAAGAAACAGTTTAAGACATATCGCTACCAAGAAAATTTTGACCTTTTACTATTTCCCATGTTTCCCACCATGTTTTACGACCACCTTCATAATAAACCCGGAAAAACTCGCTATACGACGTGTTTAGTATGACCCGTTTGACCACTTTGACAAACCGTAATCGATATAATTTACGCAAAGGACACAAAAAGCAATGTTATTGACATTCTTTGACCCATGCGAGACTTATTGATGACCAATATTGACCACTTGTTTGGACAATATTGACACAAAACAACTGTTAACAAGAAATAAACCACATGACAAAAACCGCTTAACCCAAAAGCATATAATCCGACCAAAACATATTATCCGACCAACAAAAGTACCAAAAATGCTTTTTATAATGTATCAAACCACAACGGATCAACACAACACAATAACCTTGGCTCGATACCAATTGTAGGATCGTGTATTTTATTGTGTTAGATGATTCGGTGGTCTGGGAGATCAAAATACATGTTTTCCATTTTAGAGAGAAAGTAGAGAGAGGTGTTCTTGCTAGAGGTTTACACAAAAGTTGAATATTAGATTATGAGAAGCACCACCCTTCCATGGATGGAAGGGTATTTATAGTTACATGAGAAACGACCTCCCATCGCCTGTGGATCGTGGATACAGGTGGGTAAAGACCCGTCCTTCCTCCACGGTGTTACTTCTAAACTATTCTACGCCACCGACTAACTAAATAACTATTAAATAACGTAAACAACGACAAATCTACGAGCTAACTTAAGCTAGATAACATTTGGGGTGACCGACACTTCACTATGGAATTTTCTAATTCCTAACAGACTTAGTGCACTATCTTCAGCGACTTAGTGCATTATCTTCAGCGACTTAGTGCATTATCTTCAGCGACTTGAGTGATTGTTTACGGTTTTCTTGATTTAGTAAAACCCGTGAAAGAATCTATTTCCGGCTTAATCATAGAGTTATAAAATCCCGTATAATCATTAACATGTCTACCAACGCTCCTACCGTCATCTCCATCGTCGCCGAGGATGTTCAAGCAACTGGCTCGTGATACTCGCCCACCCATGCTTGACAGAATCGACTACGATTCTTGGGCTCAACGAATCGATTGTATTGCCTTGGAAAGGAAAATGGTGTCAACATTCTCAAATCCATTGATGAAGGACCATATCGAGTTGAGACGACTAGAGACATACTAGATACTAATGAAGATGGTACTCTGCTACGGAATGGACAGACCTAAGATGTATGATGAGCTTGATGATAAGGAGAAAAAGAGATTCGATGCGCACATCGTATGCCAAACATTGTTCTTCAAGGTCTTCCTAAAGACATCTACAAGTCGATCAATCATAACACGATGCTAAGGCGCTTTGGGACAATGTAAAGATGCTTCTCTCGTGTTCGTAATTAACTATGGAAGACAGAGAATCCCAACTCTATGACTAATTTGAGCACTTCAAGATGAAACCAGATGAGAATGTCTATGAGTACTATGTGAGATTTCATAAGTTAGTTAATGACATGAGGAACATCGAATTACTATGCCTAACATTCGCTTAAACTCAAAATTTGTGAACAACATGAATCCCGAATGGCACAAGTTTGTTACACGTGAAGCTCACTAAAGGATTGAAGAATACAAACTATGAGAAACTCTATGCCTTCCTCCTTCGTAATGAGAGACATGCTATGTTTGAAAAATTGATTCTCAATCGCTCAAAACCAACCAGGAGAGACCAAATCGCCTAATGACTCTACAAATTTTCTACTCAAACATCGAATCACAACCAAAGCATCACAAGTCATTCCTTTGGGTAATGGTAATCACAAACTCATTCCCGATCCTATGTACAAACAAGTCGATGCCGATGCTCACGCTGGTAGCTTCATTAATCAACTTGCTCTTCTCATTAGTCAAAACATGAATACTCTCCCACAAACCAACAACAACCTCGAATCGCATCTAACCCACACAATCAAGCCACCGTTAAAGATGGAAGGATCGTGGTGCAACCATTCAGAAAGACAGATGATCGTGACGAGGTGGAGCCGGGAGAGGTTATGTTGGCAACCGTAATCGAGGAAGGAATGGTAACCAAGGTCAAGCTAAGCCCATCAAATGCTATAAATGTGGTGGTGAGGACACATTGCAAGGAACCGCACATCTCCAAAGCGCCCACGTATCGCCGATTACTTCAGAGATAAAATGTCGGCACAAGCTCGTGACAATGGTGCCGCTTTGAACGAAGAGGAATTATCGCTTTCTTGCGAGGCAATGCCAAGACCTATGATGCGATGTGGATGAGCAATTATTCAAGAGATAGGTCACAATCATCGAATGCCTTTCAAGTCACCGACCGTGATGCATACGACTGATGTAGATGATGGACCCATCGCACACACAATTTTTATGGCTAGCATTTCTCCAATGGTCTCCCAAGGTCTCTTCTTCACCACAAGTGGCCCATCCAAGGACAAACTCATCTCGTAGGTATTAAAACTATACGATGATGTCGATGTGCAATGATGCATGACAAAGTACAACCAATCGAAACTATTGAATCAAATGTTGAAAATATGGGTAATAACAATATTGTCCCATACGATCAATACGTGAAACAAAGTGAAAGTGAAGTTGTACCAAGTGATGCATCTTCTGCAACAACAATGACTATGTCTTTGATGAATACACCGCATGTGCTCCTGATGATTCCGTAATTTCAACTAAATGCCTATAAGGAACGTGTTGCTATTTATGAACAACGTGCAAAATTTGAGTTGACCACTCGTGAGCAGTGAAATGGATGACCAAGTGAGTACAAGAATTAGAAAAGTAAGTTTAGAGAAGAAGTATTGAAACAAGAATTACATTCCTTGCAAGAAAAACTTTCTAAAACAAATAAGCAAAACAAGAACTTCAAGAAAATGTGAAAATGCTTAAGCAAGAATTTAATGCAAAGGAATCAAAACTCTTGAGAGATTTTTCTAATCTGAAAACTTTGAAAACAAACTTGAAAACAAGTTGTACATACAAGGAAACACCATTCGATCGCTCACATGGTCACCAAACATCGAGTCTTAAGCGATAAGCATAGCATTCCCTTGTTGAGGAACCAAATCCAGAGGTAATTAAAAGGCTAGAAATGCTCATAAGGTGCTTTATGATGGTAATGAAGTCCTTAAGCCTAGGCGTAAACCTAGTTGCGCTTGAGTGCAATCGAGGAAGATAAGAAATTAAATGAAATCACTAGGAAAAGATGAATAAGAAACAAATGATCCCAAATGCAAAGAGAAAACATAATTATCTCTCCTCATGATTACAAGAAGGAAAACTGGATTTCCTTGAACAAGTTTAAACCTCGACTTTGTTGACTCCCGAACAAGTCTTCGAAAAAGATTTAGATAAGCGTAAAGCGTAAAATATTGTTGACACAAACCCTCCCTTTGGAAAATGCCTAGAGCGATCGTGTATCCTCCTAATACACCAATGCATCTTGTACCTAGAACAATTTCCACTAAAAGCAAGACATTAATTAGCCAATACGTTATATTTCAACTATTTGTTGATTTTGAGAAAACTTGCAAGAAAAGGATCACACCCACCGGTATAATCAAGGAGAAAGGGTTTTGAACAAATGAAAGAATGTTATTTAATCGAGGTCATGCCCTTCTTTAAACTTCTAAAAGATCACTTTGAGAGTCTTAAAAGGGGGTAGAAACCGATATTAAGGGTATGGAAAAGGAATTTGATGCAATGGTTGTTGAAGTTAGTGACTATGAGCGTAATCGAAATATAATGAGATTGAAAGAAAGAACTTGCATACATTAAATGAGAATCTTATTATCGAATATGTTGCTCAAGATGTGTTTTTCACCGCTCAAATTGCTCTATTAATGCTTCCAAATTTCATGAACTATCTCGTGGCCTCGAAAGTCTCCCATGATCGTGTCATTGAGCTTGAACAAACTAATTCTAAACTAAACGAGAAAATTGAATCGATGATCACGACAATTTCGTTAAACATTTTTCTAAACTAGAAGTTGAACATTTTAATTTACAACTAAAATATCAACATCTTAAAGAAAATGTCAAAACTTCAAATGTCAAGACATCTTCGATGCTCCGAGTTTGATGCGCTTTTCAATTAACAAACGTGATGAATGATCCAAGCTCGAAGCAACACGATCGTAAAGTTGAAAGCCCAAATCTCTCAATTAAAGGGTCAAACAAACAATATGACAGCTCCCAAATGCCTCCTCTTTTAGATTCTCGTAATTCTCAAACGCTTTCATCTTCAAAACCTAGTAAATGCTTTACAAAAGGAAAACGAAAGTTTTCGAAGAAAATGAAAAGGTTAAACGTCATTTCAATGAGTTATTTGAATCAATTAAAGTCACCCGTAATAATAACAACGAACAAATAGCTTCATTGCAAAAGAAATTGAGAATCAAGAGTCGTTAAAGGAAAATGCCAATGACCAATGGGGAAAATGGTGTATCAAAGGTTCACTCTTGTAATAAATATGCTTTGTCTGGGACATATGTCCTCCTCATCTAAGAAACAACAAACTTGTTATTCAAACATACTTCTCATCCCTTAAGGATTGCCTAGAATGTCTCGCGTGAGATTGTTGAAGAGGATAAGTTAGAGAAACCTCATGATAATGCAATTGGACATGCATGCCTATATGCCAAACGATCTCAAGAAATCTTAGAATGCTTGATCACAATATGCCCAAAGTCATTAGGTGAGAGAGTTAATCCTTTGATTCCATGCTCGATGCCTAAGGCCAAGCATGATATGCACTCGATTCCCAATGTTTTGAATATGAACCGTAGTGTGCCTTTAAGGGGTCTGATTCTAGATCCGTCAATGCTAAGAAAGAGAACTCAAGTGTGCCTTCTAGAGTACAAATCTCAAGACTCTAGTGTTAAGAATGTGAACCGTAGTGCACTGCATGTAGTTCGGATCCCAAAGACATCTAAACAGTGGTGCAAAGAGTAGTAAAACAAACTAATGTTCCCATTCCTCTACAGAGTAATCATGACATTAAAGGGAGCAGTCAAAGTCTCAAGACAATACACGGAATGATAGGACCTCGCAAGATAAGAATGTGCACCGAAAAGAGTAGAAGAACAATCTAGGAACTTTAAGTTTGAATCGAATAAAACGAATCGTGTTGATTCTAGTATTAGCCATAGGTGTATCGTAATTAATTCAATTCGATACTATTTGCAAACCTTGTACCGATGTCCGCTTGAATTCGCTTTCTAATCATGAATGTGGTGTTACTGCTCGCCTAATGATGTTAATTGTCCAGCTAATATTGTTAATGCTAAAATTCTTGCTAAGAAGGCTAAAAGGCAAAACGAAAGAAAGTTAGAAAACAAGGGAAACCCACGGGAAGAACATTCAAGAAAATAGGCTTTTATTGGACACCGTTGGTCTTAAGACTAATCGATAATGCCCATTAGAAAATGGATGCCTCACCGTAGAACTATTCCTTAAGAAGTGATCACACTATGAATGTGGCTAATATCGACACTAGTATCGCATCTATTCACAACGATTCCATTGCCTCACTTTCGATATGAATGCTTCTATTTCGATGTGGGTGTTCCAAACATTGTTACTAACCAAATGGAACCCATTCTTGCATGGGATCCCAATTATCCGCTTATCCATTCTTGTCTCGTGTTCAACCGCAGATCGCTCAAATCGCTCGTGGTACCGGACTCAGTCGCTCCAAGCATATGACCGAGACCGGTCATGCTCATGAACTTCGTGAGCAAATTCATCGGGATCATTAGATTTGGTAATGATCATTTCGGTGCTATCATGGGTTATGGAGATTATGTAGTTGGTGATAGTGTCATCTCTAGAGTTTACTATGTAGAAGGTTTGGGTCATAACTGCTCTCTCGCTGGTCAATTCGTGATTCTCGATCTAGAAGTTGCCTTCGTAAAACATACCGCTTTGTTAGAGATCTTAATGGTAAGGAACCGCTAAAAGGAACTCGTGGGTCAAATCTTTACACCATCTCTATCGATGACATGATGAGGGCTTCTCCAATCTTGCTATCAAAGGCTTCAAAACAAAGTCATGGTTATGGCATCGCGCCTCAATCACTTGAACTTCGCACCATCAACGATCTTTCCGTAAAAGACTTAGTTGTAGGTTTACCTAGACTTAAGTATGAAAAGGATCATCTTTGTTCAAAGATGTCAATTGGGAAAAAGCAAGAAGTATGCCCATAAACCCAAACCTACTAACTCGTCACGTAAGTTCTTCATATGATTCATATGGATTTATGTGGACCTATGAGGGTGCGAGAATATCTTTGGGAAGAAATATGTGTTAGTTGTGGTTGATGATTACTCTAGATTCACCGGTCAAGTTCTTAAGGACAAAGGATGAAACTCCGATATCATCATCAAACTCATCAAACAAATGCAGTTCGACTAAACAAAACCGCCGTAATTATCGTAATGCATAATGGAACCGAGTTTGTCAACAAACAACTTAGTGAATTCTATGAAAGCGTTGGAATCACCATCAAAGAAGTGTTCCACGAACCCCTCAATGTAACGGTGTAGTTGAAAGACGAAATCGCATCTTGTTGAAGCCGCTCGAACAATGCCGATCTACTCAAAGGTTCCAATGTTTCTCTCGGGTCAAGCAATTGCACACCGCATGCTACACACAAAATCGCTCCCCGATTCACACTATTCATGGAAAAACTCCATATGAACTTGTCCACAACAGAAAACCTAATCTATCCTTCCTTCGTGTGTTGGTGCATTGTGCTATCCAACTAATGAGGTTCAAGACTTAGGGAAACTTAGAGCTAAAGTCGACATTGGAGTATTTGTAGGATATGCATCAAACAAAAAGGGATACCGAATCTACAACAAAAGAACCCGAAATATCATGGAAACAATTCACGTTACGCTTGATGAGTCGATCGGTCAAATGGCTCCGGACACTCCACCAGACCCGCACTTCAAAACAAATCCCATTGGATCATCTCTTGTTCCAAACTCCTCTCAAGAAACTCCATATGTACCTCCATCCAAGATGATGTAAAGAAATTGTTTGATCCTATGTTTGATGAACTGTATGATTCAATTACTAATGAGGTGCCGATCCCTACAACAGAGGATGCTCATATTCCGTTGAATGAAGTCAATCCTTCGGCCTCAATATCTTTAAGTCAAGAAGCACCTGTCACGATCCTTCGCCTCATCAACAAATCATCATTCTTCAAATGTACATCATGGAAATGTTTCGCATCAATGATGAAGTTAATCCTTTGCTACTCCTCGAAGATGCTCCATTTGAAAACATATTTTCTACTCCCGAATCATCATCGAACCATCTTCTTCGTGAGACATCGACTCGCCTACCTCGCCTCAAGAACCGCCACATGAACACCTCGTAAAATGGACTCACGATCATCCATTAGACAACATCATTGGTAATCCTTCTCGTCCCAGTATCAACCCGAAACAACTCGCAACCGATGCCTTATGGTGCTTCTTCAACTCCGTACTATCTAAGATCGAACCAAAAGATGTTAAACCGCCATGAATGAAGATAGTGGTTCAATGCCATGCAAGATGAAATTCATGAGTTTGATTGTCTTGATGTATGGGAGTTAGTACCGCTCCAGATCAAGCTATGATCATAGCTCTCAAATGGATCTTCAAAGTAAAACTTGATGAGCATGGTGATGTGTTGAAGAACAAGGCTCGATTGGTTGCTAAAGGATATCGCCAAGAGGAGGGTATAGACTTTGAAGAATCTTTTGCTCCAGCTTGTTCGAATCGAGGCAATCGTAATCTTTCTCGCTAACGTCGCTAGTAAGAACATGATAGTATATCGATGGATGTAAAGACGGCATTTCGAACGGAGATCTTAAAGAAGTTGTCACGCCACCAACCTCAAGGATTTTGAATCAAGAGCATCCTACTCACGCTTATCGCTTGAAGAAGGCTCTTTACGGTTTAAAGCAAGCTCCAAGGGCATGGTATGATACAATCACAAAGTTTCTTCTATCAACCGGATTCATCAAAGGAGCGCTGATCCTACATTGTTCACCGTGAAGTCGCAAACATTTAATTCATGTTCAAATTTATGTTGATGATATTATTTTGCCTCGACGCACCCAATGGAATGTGATCGTTTTCAAATGAAATGAGTTCAAAGTTTCAAATGTCAATGATGGGACAAATGTCATTTTTCTTGGGATTACAAATTTCACAAAGTCCCTGAGGCATTTTCATAAATCAATCTAAATATGCAATGAGATTTTAAAGAAATTTGATTTGATTCATGCACCGCTGACACCCCCATGATTGACCGAACCAAATTAGATGAGGACCTCTCGTGGATCATGATTGACCAAACGAAATATCGGAGTATGATTGATCCTCGATGTATCTCATCGCTAGTAGACCGTACATCTTGTTCATTGTTTTCATGTGTGCTAGATACCGTGCTAAGCCTACTAAAAAGCACCTTGAAGCGCTTAAACGGGTCTTTCGGTATTCCAAGGAACCATCAATATGGGACTATGGTACCAAGGACACCGGTATGTCACTAACGGCCTATGCAGATGCCGATCATGCAGTTGTCAAGATACTCGTCAAGCACGCCGAGGTGCTCGCTTTTGGGTGATAAGCTTGTGAGTCGGTCTTCAAAGAAGCAAATGAGTACTTCTATTTCCTCTACGAGGTCGAATACATAGCCATGTCATCTTGTTGTGCTCAAATCTTATGGATGAGATCTCAATTATCCGACTATGGCTTTGAATTCAACAAAATCCTCTCGCATCGTGATAATAAAGTGCTATTGCTCTCTCATGCAACAACGCTCAACACTCAAGAGCAAAGCATATCGACATTCGACATCATTTCATCGGGGAACAAGTGGAAAAAGGTGTGGTGGAACTATATTTTGTGAGGTCTCAATATCGCTAGCGACATCTTCACCAAAGCTCTTCCAAGAGAACGTTTGAGTTTATTCTTCCACGACTTGGCTTGAAAAGCCTTCAACCGAATCTCTCAAACGCCTTCGTGAGGAAGACGAGGAGTAAAGGTCTATCTTCATCTATCTCTTGTATATATCTATTCGAAAAACAAAATACAAAATTATAAAACCTTCAAAAATCAAATAGAAAAATTTAAAACTTTCAAAATCCATAAAATTTGAAAATTCAAAAATCTTCAAAAAATATTGTCATTTTGTCATGTTTCTCTCGATTCGATAATATCTATGGTCTTGATGTTGTCATTCAAAGAATGACACGGACTTTAGATGTTGTTCGAATTTTATATTAAAAAAAAATCAAAAATAGTTTTGGGAGAAAGAGAAACTATGGTTTATTGTCATTTTTCGTGCAATAACCGGTTTTAAAAGAAAGAACAGAGCCATGTTTTATCATGTTTTCAAAATTCCATGCTCGATTCTATAAACATTTATCTCATTAAAACTAAATGCTTTGAAAATAACTCGATCTCTATTTTTGATTATCATCAGACCTATTTGTCAAAATCTCTATCTCTCAATCAACAACCTATGTCATTGATTGAGGGGGAGAATGATTTCAATTAAATTAAAAAGTTATTTGGCATTAAATTGTTTTCAAAAGATGTACATGCATGTTTTTATCAATGGAGTTTAAAGTCTTAAAATCCGATCCTTATCAGTTAAAATGCTTTCATAATCAAGTCACAATTCCCCTTAAAAGCTTTCAAAATGACTTAAATCAATAAGAGATCACAAATCTCAAATGATTTGATAATTGTGATCGGGGGAGAATGTGTGATTTAAATTGGATTTAAACTGATAATTAGGTAAATGGTTTTATAAGGATGTATATGCTATCCTGCCCACATGTGACAAACGATTTCAAATTTTCCATGCACATGTCGAGGGGAGCATCTATCTTAAACCTATGATTTTAAATGTGATCAACTTATCTCAATGTGCAAGGTCCTCTAGTATGTGCAAAACTCTTTTCAAATCTCGAGGCACATATTGAGGGGAGCGAATTTATGGAAACCTCATCCTTCCCGAAATGTTATTTCTACTTGATTTGATGTGGGAAGTGATGTTGATATCTTTAGAAAATGGTAATCAAAGAAGTTAATTCTTTCTCTTGCCTCCGTGTGCAAAACATTTTCAAATATTTGATGCACATGTTGAGGGGAGTTCTCGTTCTAAAATATCAAAAACAATTCAGTACTAAAAGCTTTGATAATATATCACAAGTATCCGAATTGATTTTCAAATGGTTTTCAATTGGTTCCAATGGCGATGAACAATACCATATAGACCCACCAACTCTACTTTATGTACGGTGATATAAGGATGATAAGGTTAGGTATTGGTTCCCATGATCCGCCGTAATCGGAGGGATCTACCTGTGGACAATCCACTAGTTAGTGTAGAAGTCCTTAGGTATGATGATAAAAGGAGAAAATGAGATATGGGAAGAGTGCGGACTAAGACCGAGCTAGCATCGAATAAACCCAACAAGGTTCTAGCTATGAAGTCTCGGTAAGCAATCAAGGGGTTGAAGAATTAAAAGAATTGAATGAGAAAAGGGTGAAAACAAATAGCCCTCCATTTATTCAACCTTAGGCGTAAACCGGTTCAATTCATATGCTACCGATGGTAACATCCGTATTGAAGACAAGACGTCATGGACCCAAAGGACGACCGCACTTCAACTTTCCAAACCACTCAAGTTTCTCTTAAAAGGACTTGTTTCATTTTCACGGGAACCGACATTATCTATCGACTTTCTCTTAGAGATTGTTGATATTGAAGAAGGAGACCCTCTCCCTAGTCTCCCACAGATCCAAATATGCACATATTGAGTCTAGAGCCACGAGATCATCAATAAATCTCATTAGGACACTTTCAATGAAGACTCTCGCTTCACACAATGTGGAAAGAGAGATATATCTTGAGTCTTACGCATTATCCTTGTGGTATTGCCGTAACATCCGAGTGATGTGTTTACATATTCACAATGAAGATGGAAAGCCTTCGAGCCAACATCAAACAAGCTCCCGGTAGGTGGCATGTGAGATCTATTTTATAGATTAACCATGTGACAACCGAATGAAACAATGGGGCGATTCAATCTCTTGAATCAATCTCGGTTCGTGTTATGGATTGACGGATACCTTTGAAAACCTGCTTTGTGCTTAACAACTCTTTTCTTTAGCACATCGACGTGTACTCATTTTTCAAACCAAAAGGTATTTTTATGATTGATAATTGATTTTCAATAAAACCTTCGTTGTATTGCAAAAACAATTTCTATTGAGCAATACACGATTGTTTTTTCAAATCTTTTCTCATCAATCGCTGGACTTAAAATTACCGTTCACTCACTCCGTGTTGTCTTCTTTGAGACGTTCGGTTTGAGAACAGCTAGAACAACGCGAAACCCCGTCAAGGAAATTCTTCGAATTTTACCGATCACGAGCGGACATGTAATCGATCAACGGGGAACCGTGGGTCGTGTACCTCAATTCAACGAAGTGATCAAAGACACTTTCGTGCGATTTATTGCTAATCGTTGTATGCGGTACACCCAACGCTTGCGGTGATCGTAATGAAGCGGTCAATCCATAGCCGCATGCTCACACTACACATTCATCTCAAAAGTAATCATGATAAGTGCTTCAATGACTCGATATTTTCGCTCCATGCTTCGCTACTGCGCCAATATCATGATTCAACAAATGCTTCCGCTACTCGATGAGAAGATATCATGATCCGTAATGTGAGCATGTCGGTCCCAAAGTCACAACACCACAATGGATGTCTCGAGATTTTTGATAGTCGATGATCTCAAAAGATGGCTCAAAATTATTATCACGTGGATCAAGAAAAGACCTCCACTTGAAGTAACCAAACATGCAATGTGAAGAATCAATGTCTACGAGCTTAGAGCAAAGGACTACATCAAGAATGCAAGATCAATTGTTAATGTAATATCTTTTGTATTCAATGTAAGTCGTACATGATTGAGGTGACCTCCTTAGGGGAGATTGTTAGGAATTAGAAATTCCGGTATTAAAGAGTCGGTCACCTCAAGTATATGTATTCGTTAGAAAGCTCGTAGTCGTAGTTATCTTAAGTTAAGTAGTATTTAGTTAAGTAACACCGTGGAGGACGGACGGGTCTTTACCCATCGTATGCCCGATCCACACCCGCTGTGTGGCGATTTATGTAAGACTATAAATACTCTACCTTCCAAGGTAGAGTTGGAGCTCATAATAATATCTTTCACTTTCTCTCACTAAGTTCCCTAAACCTCTAACTTTCTCTCTAGAATTCCATCTATATGCTACTTTGTGTTATGGTTTGATGTGTATGTGAAAAGTTATATCTTACAAAATTGCAATTGGTGTGTGGTGTTTTAAGTTCCTTACGGCTGGTCATTCACAAGTGGCTAGCCTCAAGGAGAAAACTTGACGGTTTTGCATCAACCAAATTTTGGCGCACGGGAGGTCAGAAGCGTGTTCTAAACATTTTCGCATCCGTACTTGCACATATACCACAGTTTGTAAAAGTTTTCAGAAAGTTAATATAAATCAAAAGTTCATTAACACTTTTCCTAAAGTGTTAAAACACCAAACAAAATATAAAACAACAAAACAATCGTAACGTTTTCTATCTTGTGTTTCTTTTAAGGTGATTCTTAAAGAAATACGATTTGGTTAAATGAGACGATACCAAAAATATTGTCCAAAAGTTTTTAAACCCATCAAGACAAATCTATACCTACGTATTTTCAATGGTACTTAATATATACATAAAATCAACCACCGCAAATCAAGGCAAGACACCTACTAACCTGGGGTGTGACCATAATAAGTTCCGAACATCGATTAAAACTTGCCTTTGTGTCCTTGTGATTTGGTGTACCTTTTTCAAAGAAGCCATTTCATTTGTGATTATTGGTTAAGTTCGCTTGTCGCTTTGCCTCGCATTTGTTTTGAAACCAGATTTTTATACTTAGTGCATGCTTGTTCGTTCTTCCTTCTACAAGTCCATTGTCGAACTTGAAAGATACCTCGAGACGAGAGGACGTTCGCTCCTTCACCGTGATCGAGGAACGCCTACCACCACCACCACCGCCGTAATGGCGTAAGATAAGCCGATGAATGAGCTTCTCCAAGCACCCATCGAGGGTTACGGAGATGCTATTGTTGTCCCACCATCGTGGTCGATACTTTTGAACTCAAAACCGGTTACTTAACTGCAACCCAAAGCCAATTCTATGGTTTTGAGCGGGATGATCCTCATGCACACATTCGATGGTTTAACAAGATTGCATCTACCATCAAGTACAAGAATGTCCCACATGAAGCTATCAAGCTTCTTCATTCCCATTTTCTGAGGACAAGCCCGAATTGGCTTGAGAAACAACCCCTCGCTCCATTGAGACATGGGAAGATCTTGTCACAAAGTTTGTGAACAATTCTATCCTCCATCCCGAACTACAAGTCTTAAGAATGAGATAATGAAATTCTCTCAAAGATTTGATGAATCATTCGGGAGGCATGGGATCGTTATAAAGACTTGCTCCGCAAGTGTCCGCATCATGGTTTTACCGAGTTAATGCAAATGGATACTTTCTACAATGGTCCGAACCGGGCCAATCAAGACTCTCTAAATGCCTCCATGGAGGTAATTTCTTGAGCAAGACCACAAAAGAAGCCTTGCAAATCATTGAAAACAAGTCCTGTGTCCGTCCTTTCCGCACAAAGACATATCATACCGAGTCTAATCTTGGACCTTCTACTTCATCTCCATGAGTACATCTAGCACCGATGCTAAGATTGACAAACTCACGGATATTGTTCGGGCTTTGGTTCTTGCTAACTAAAGAAAGTCACTTTCACACAAGCACCATCATATGGTGAAGTGAAGAAAGTTGAAGTTTGTGTTACTTGTGGTGGTCCTCATGCATACTACAATCTGTCCGCCACCGATGGTAGTCCGTTTGAAGCTAATGCTATAGCCGGTACTTCAAATCAAGGAGGTAATCAATACCGTCCTCGAAATGAACCAAACTACCGAGCTAACACTTATCGTGCACCACCCGGTTTCAACCGAATCCTCACCCGAATCGAACCAACCAAGAATGAACCAAGGTTATCAAAACCAAGGTAATTTCTATTCCGGACCCAATCAAGGTTTCCAACATCAAGGAAATCTTAATCAAAACACTTACAATCGAGGAATCAATTTAGGGAATATGAACCCTAATCAAAGGAATTCGCTATAACCGAACATACGGCCTCAAATGTCCCTCCTCCTCCTCCTCATATCAACATCCGATGAGCTTTTAAAGCAATTCATGAAGACTCAAGAGGAGACAAACAGGTGTTGGTCACGGATCACTGAATTAAAGAAGTCTTTAAATGATCGACCCTCGGCTGTGTACTTTACCTAGCAACACGATCGCTAATCCGAGGGGCAATGCAAAGGCGATCACAACCGTAGTGGTGTTTCAGATGATGGACCCGCTATTCCTACTACCTCTTCTTCTTCTCTCCCGAAGGTAGGGAAAGTGAACCCGAGGCGACAAAGGACAAGGAACTTCCTACTAATAACGGAAGTACCAACAATGTCCATCCTCGTGTTGTCCGAAACCAAATACCAAACCCGAGTTGTTTTGAACCTCCGGTTGGTAACCCCAAATCCAAATCTTCTATTCCTTACCCATCACGCTTACATGAGCAAAAGCTCATGAGAAAGCCAATCAACAAATGGAAAAATTCTTTCAAATTTTCCAAGAACTTCATTTTGACATAAGCTTCATGGATGCTATCATGTTGATGCCCAAGTTTGCATCAACTCTCAAACACATGTTAAGCAACAAGGAAAAGTCGTTTGAAATGGCTAAGACTCCTCGACGAGAACCGCTGCGGTTATCTTGAAGAAGCTTCCCGAGAAGCTTGGAGATCCCGGAAAGTTCCTCTTACCTTGTGTATTTCCGTGAATGGTTGAATGCTTTGCCTTAGCCGATCTTGGTGCAAGCATAAACACGATGCCTCATTCAAGATGGAAGAAACTTTCTCCTGGACCTTACTCCTACATGCATGACTCTCGAGCTTGCGAGATCGTACCATATCTCGTCCTCTTGGAATTGCCGAGGACGATTTGAAAGTAGGAAAGTTCCATTTTCCAAACGACTTTGTAGTTGTTGATTTCGATCTTGATCCACGGTTCCTCTCATTGTTGGAAGAGGATTCACGAGAACGGCCGTGCTCTCATTGATGTATTTGAGCAAGAAATCACATTACGTGTTGGTAATGAAGTCGTCACCTTTAACCTTGATCAAACTTGAGGTACTCCGCAAACTATGATTCCGAGTCGGTTAACCGAATAGATATCATTGATGTTGCTTCAAGAGTACTCAAGAAGTTCTTGGTTATTCTCATAATTACGTGAGTGGGATCCCACCATCTTCTCAACCTATCATAGCCAATTCCACTCCTTCTCTCACTCCGCTTGAGGAAGCGACTTCATCTTGGAAGAGATTGAAGCATACTTGGCTAGTGATTCTGCTCCATGGGAAATTGATCACGCCCAATTGACATCGAGGGGACATACTTCTCATTGAGAAAATGCTTAAAGATGATCACTCATCAACCCTCACACTAGTGATGCAATTCCGTAAGAGATTAATCACCATGAGATTAATCCGAGGGAGATATTCTTATTCTTGAGAAGTTGTTAAATCAGACACTTCTCCTCCTCTCCTCCCGCCAAGCTTCATAACAAGGAAGTCAAGTCGGTTGAGAAAATCAAGAATTTCAAGTCGAACTTAAGGACTTACCGCCTCATCTTGAGTATGCATTTCTTGAAGGCGATGATAAATTGCCTCGTCATTATTGCTCGAGATTTGAGTAAAGATGAAAAGATCGCTCATAAAGGTCTTGAAGTCACACAAGCAAGCAATTGCTTGGAAACTCTCCGACATTAAAGGTATCAACCTCAATTTTGTACTCACAAAATCTTGATGGAGGATGACTTCAAGCCGATTCAACATCGGAGAAGAGTAAATCCAAAATCCATGATGTTATCAAACAGAGGTTATCAAACTTCTTGATGCGTGATTGATTTACCCAATCTCGAGATAGTCCTTGGGTTAGCCCAATTCATCGTGTTCCAAAAAGGGTGGCATAATCGTTGTCACGAATGAAGAAAACGAGTTAATTCCAACTCGGCCGGTTACGGGATGGCGTGTGTATTGACTATCGTAAGTTGAATGACGCCACCCGTAAAGACCATTTTCCTCTACCCTTCATGGACCGGATGCTTGAGAGATTAGCAGGAATGAGTACTATTGTTTCCTTGATGGTTTCTCGGGTTACTTTGATCCCCATTGATCCACGGGATCAAGAGAAGACCACATTCACCGCCCATACGGAACTTTTGCCTACAAACGATGCCTTTTGGCTTATGTAACGCTCCCGCACGCTCCAACGATGTATGATGGCCATATTCCACGACATGATCGGGAAACAATGGAGGTGTTTATGGATGACTTCTCGGTCATCGGGATTCATTTCAGACATGTCTCTCCCATTTAGACAAAATGCTTAAAAGGTGTGAAGACACCAATCTCGCTCTAAATTGGGAGAAGAGCCACTTTATGGTCAAAGAAGGCATAGTCCTTGGCCATAAGATTTCAAAAACGGATTGAGGTTGATAGAGCAAAGTTGATGTTATTGCTAACCGCCTCATCCTACTACCGTCAAAGGTATTAGGAGTTTCCTTGGTCATGCCGGTTTTATCGTAGATTCATACAGATTTTTCTAAAATCGCTCGCCTATGACCCATCTTCTTGAAAAAGAAGCTCCTTTATCTTCTCTCCGAGTGCGTCGAAGCTTTTGAAACACTAAAGAAAAAGCTACGGAAGCACCCATTCTAGTTGCCCCGATTGGGATTTACCCTTTGAACTCATGTGCGATGCAAGTGATTTTGCTATCGGTGCGCCTTGGGGCAACGTAAAACCAAGCATTTTCAGCCTATCCACTACGCGAGCAAGACTATGATCAAGCTCAAACCCATTACACCACTACGTAAAAAGAATTATTAGTCATGGTGTATGCTTTGAAATTTCGACCATACCTCATCTTGACCAAATGCGTGGTGTATACGGATCACTCGGCTCTCAAATATCTCTTTGCAAAACAAGATGCAAAGCCGAGATTGCTCCGTTGGGTTCTCCTCTGCAAGAATTTGATATCATTATACGTGATAAAAAGGAGCGAGAACCCGTCACGATCATATGTCCCGATTAGAGAACCTCACCAAGATGTTTTCGAGAAAAGGAAATAAATGAAACATTTCCTCTCGAGACACTCAATGCGGTTTCTTTTCGTGGAGATTCTACTACCCCATGGTTTCTTGACTTTGCAAATTACCATGCGGGTAACTTCATAGTGAAAGGGATGTCGTCCCAACGGAAGAACAAATTCTTCAAAGATGTTAAACATTACTGGGACGACCCTACTTGTTCAAAATTTGCGCGGATCAAGTCATCGGCGATGTGTATATGGTCGTGAAGCTATTGACATTCTCAAAGCTTGCCATTCGGACCTCTTGGGGACATCATAGCCCCAACTACACCGCCAAAAGGTGTTTGATTCCGATTCTATTGGCCCACCATCTACAAGGATGCCCATGAATTTGTCAAAGCTTGTGGCGCTTGTCAACGCCACGAATATCTCACAAAGAAATGAAATGCCGCAAAACGCCATTCAAGTGTGTGAGATTTTTGACATATGGGCATTGACTTTACGGGCCATTTCCTTCTTCATGATAATAAGTACATACTCGTGGCCGTTGACTATCTCATCAAAATGGGTTGAAGCTAAGGCTTTGCATACCAATGATGCCCGAGTTGTTGTGAAATTCTTGAAATCTCTTTACTAGGTTTGGAACTCCACGAGCCATAATCGGTGATCGTGGTACGATTTCTGCAATGACCGGTTTGAAAGAGTCATGCGGTATGGTGTAACTCACCGCTCTCTCTGCGCACCACCCCAAACTAGTGGGCACGTGGAAGTTTCCAACCGGGATTAAAAGAATGCGGAGAGGACGGTTGGTGAAAACCGTACCTCTTGGTCGGATAAGCTAGATGACGACTTTGGGCCTTCCGTGCGACTTACAAAACACCCATCGGTGTACTCCATACAAGCTTGTGTACGGAAGGCGTGGCATCCGCCATTGAGCTAGAGCACAAGGCATACCGGGCCTTGAAGCATGCCAACTTCGATATTCAGATACCGGTGATCACCGGAAAGTTCAAATGAATGAATTAAATGAACTCCGTGATCAACATACGAGAACTCTTTGATCTACAAAGAAAAGACAAGAAGATTCATGACTCAAAGATCAAAACCGCGTTTTCAACGCCGGTGATCGAGTCCTTCTTTTAATTCAAGATTGAAGATTTTCTGGAAAGCTTAAATCCGTTGGTCCGACCATTCACTATCACTAAGGTTTATCCTTATGGCACCATTGAGTTATCTCAACCCGATGGTCCAAATTTTAAAGTGAATGGTCATCGGTTGAAGCATTACTTTGGAGAGGACATTCCCCGTGATTGTCCCGGATCTACAAACTTTCCCCATGAACCAATGAATGCGGGATCGAGTCAAGCTAGCGACTCGGTAATCAAAAACAGAGCATGCCATATGGGTTTTCACCCATATTTCGAGTGTCTCAAGTTTGTTACTGGTTAGCCATTCACAAGTGGCTAGCTTGTGTGACAAAACTTGACGCTTAGCCTCTTCTTTCTACTTTCTACCACCCTAGTGTGGGGAGTTGCCCCATATGTTGTGTATATATAATAGTTTCAATAAAAAAAAAAAAAAAAAAAAATCCTTTCTAAATAATGGCCTTAGTATTTCCCTTTTACGTTCTATGTTTCGCATAATCACTGGTACTTTGAATATTGAGGGCAATATTCATTTCTAAGTGGGGGGAATTCTCACTAATTTTATCATGTAATTATACCGCCCAATTCCCCATTTTTGGCCAAAATTTTTTTTTTTTTTTTTGGAGTAAGTGTTTACACTTACTCATCTTATGGTTATCATCCGCCTTGTCTAAATAAACAAAAGGATTGGCTAATCCAGAGCAAACGGCTCTTGGTAAAGATATCTCAAATCCGTTTATGGCTTGCAATTTGCCCAAAATTGTACGGTATTCACCACCATATCCTTAAAAGTGAAGAGTTGGCTAGCCCGCAAGTTTATGGCTTGTGGTAAAGGCGCTTGGAAAACCATAATTGGTAATCGACTCACCAAAGATAATATTGATAATTTATCTAAGAGTTGGCTAGTCCGAGCAAACGGCTTCGGTAAAGACAAAATCAAATCCGTTAAAAGTCGGTGGTTTGCTCAAAATCATTTGGTTATCGGTGTACCAAGGTTCTTACTTGAATCAAACATTTGGCTACTCCGAAGTAATGGCTTTTGGTAAAGAGATTGAAATCCATTAATTTTCTCAAATCATTGCTAGGACTAGCAATATCTTAGTGTGGGGATTGATGAGTGTCAAATACTCATCATTTTGTACCATTTAAACTGCAAAAACATCCGAAAACACTCGTAAATGCATCAAATGATAAAAATATCGCAAATAAGTGTTTTATGTGTTTTAAATGCAAAATATCAAAATCGGTGAAAACGATAAAGTTTGCATAATTGGCGCCTTAGTCCCCAAGTTTCAAAAGTTGTCAAAAGTCCTCGGTAATTCTAAATAAAGAAAATGTTATTCAAGGTCCACGAAATATTCTAAATTGTCAAAATGGTCCTTGAATAAATCTTTTGTTAAATGGCGAAAAGGTCCTCAACTTTCAAAATGTCAAGTTTGGTCCTCGAAAATTGAAATTGTCAAATCTAGTCCTTGTACTATTAAACTTGTCAAATTTGGTCCTTGTGACAACTTTGGGAAAATTAAGGTGATTGGTCCTCTAAATTTCGTAAATTACAATCTAAGTCCTTGTAATATTAAAGCCTTTTGACCCCTTTACCTATTTTGATCCCCTGCCTTAACCCATTTGACCCCCCAGTCATTAGCCTGTTTTGAACCCCTGGTCAACCCAAAGTCAAACAAGCAAAACCCGCCCACCACTGTGCTTCTTCCACCTCCCCTCTGCAACCCACTTGCCTGCTCCCTCCTCTCATCACCTCACCTTTCTTCCACCCCTCATCATCACTAGCCCCCCACAATAAATGCCACCCCCCCAGCTGTTATTTCAGAGGCCTACAAGTCAAATATTGCTTTCCCGCCAAAATGTGATAAAGCTCAAAACTCAACCATTGGTCGAATTGAAAGGTGGGATCTGCTCAGAAGGCCACGTGGAAGGATTCTAGAGCATAAAAGAGGAAGAGGAACAAGAGAAAAAAGCCAGTCTTTAGTTTTTATTTTTATGTATTTCGTATTTTATCTCTATGTCTTTAATTAAGCTTTAAATTGTAGTCCTTTGTTCCAATATATCAAATTAAGTTGTGCAAGTGTATTAAGACTGTTTTCAAGTGCTAATTCAAGTTTCTACATCGCTTTCATATTTTCATAATTATTGTTGCATCATTTAGTGTCAAACTCTTGTGTTCAAAGCTTCAATGAGCTTTATTTAAACTCAAACAAACTTATTAAAGCTTAAAATAGCTTTTGTAAGCTTGGAAATCGGTTTCAATCAAGTTTCATTGAAAGTCAATAAAAGTCAATCTGTGAAGAAGATCTTGGTTTAAGCGGTTTCAAGATGAAAATGGGTGTTGCAGAGATGTATTTGGGGTGGATTTGAATAACTTAAGTATGGTTTGGTTTTGGTTTTAGCACTGCAACACTAGCTAGAATCTTGTGAGTATCTGCTCCATTCTCATTTCAATATCGGTTGCATAACTTGTCTCAGACTTGCAATTGTAATCATAAACCTGCTTAAATTTGTTTACATAGTTGTATTTAAGTTACCTAAGTTCGGTTTGATCATTAATGTTGCTAGTTAAGACCTAAGCTTAGTTATTAGTTCAAAACAGCTTTCAAAAGTAGTGTTTGGATTTAATGCTTAAACGTGTTCGACTTGTTCGATGGTGGAGATCTGTTGGTTCATGATTGTTTAGTCAATTTGTGCTCATATCACCATAAAAGTGTGCCTACATTAGCTCAAAAGTCAAAATCACATATAACTGCCTCATTATGCTTATCTGTTAAGAGTTTAGAAATCAAAACCTTGTTTCATGTTTGGAATTCATAGCATAGCCTAATCTAGTTTCATTTAACCATATTACATCAATATCGCTTAACAAATTAGGATCAAAGCTCACCAAAGTCAAACTTGTCTCAATGTCAAAAGTCAAAATATTTGAAAAAACCAGTTTTTGGCCAACTAGTAAGATTTTTCACAGTTCAATTCTGGGCCAATTCCAATGAAACTTTGGGTTTTATAAGTTCTCTTGGTCTAGTTTCTTATTAGTATTTTTGTTGATTTTTATTAATTTTTCTTAAGCCTCAAATAAGCTCATCAAGCAGGGCTTATATGCCCTGCTCCAAAACTCACCAAAGTGAGATTTTCTCGACTTATTGTTGGGGTTGTCCGAGCTCCACAGATCTTTTCCGTGTCTAATTTTTGGTTTGAAAGTAGTTAGCCGTGTCTAGAACAAGTTCCAACATTTGGATTTTATCTTCGCTTTATTGTGTTGCTTGTGCTTATGCTCAAAAGTGGTGCTCTCAAACTGCTTTTAAGACTAATCTCAAAACATCCAAACCGTTGAGTTAGCTTATCAGAGGTTAAAGGTAGTTGAAATAAGTTGCATTTGGGTCATTTTAACATAATATAGCTTCGTGTTGGTTTGGTACCCTTTTGGTACACTTTGGCTTTTTCAAGTGCTTATTACATAAGCACTAGCATAGCGCCCATATTCCTACACACAACACCATGTTTTATATTTTCCTAGATTCATAATATCATTTTAGAGTTTTCCTGAAATTTTCATAATTTTTCATAACTGTTTGCTATTTTTCTTAATTAAAAGCAGCTTTTAGGTAATTTTAAATAGCTTTTAATACAATTAAATCGAAAAGTCCAAAAATAATTTTTCATTTTATTAAGTTTAGATAAATATAAAAAGTAAAAAGTAATTTTCCAGATTTTCATAGTTTATTTTGTAATTTTAGTAATTTAATTAGTTTTAATAGTTTAAAATTCATAAAAATAGAAAATAATCGAAAAATATAAAAATAGTTTTGAAAATTCTCTTTTGTTATTTTAGATTTTCCAAGTTATAATTTTATTTTTCTAGGTTTATTTCCTATTTTCTTGTATTTCGCTTAATTATTTAATAGTTAAAAATAGTTTTTAATTAATAATAATTAATTAAATAGTTATAAAAATAATTTTCTTTTTCTTAAAATTTTCTTTTATCATTAGGTTTATAAAAATATCATTTCATATTTTTAGGATTAATATTGTGTAAGTTTCACATTTTATTTCAGACGTCACGTAGTTTTAAATTAAGTTTTATAAAACATAAAATCAAAACATCGCTTTAAAATTAGTGATAGCGTTTATTTAATATAGTTAATCTTTTAATCTCCTTTAATTTGCATTTAAGCCCCGTAGTTTATAAAAACTCAAAATCCTTACCGACCACTATCCTTGGTGGTTATTCGACATCCGATTGTGTTAAACACCACCATCCTCCTGGGACTTAACGACCCGGAATCCACCGATTCTCCTGATCTAAATTGCAATTGGTGTGTGAGTGTTTTAAGTTCCTTACGGCTGGTCATTCATGATGGCTAGCCTGCGTGAAAAACTTGGTTTTGCATCAACCAGCTACATACCAAGGATGAAGCATTAGATAAATTCAAAGTGTTTAAAATCAAGTTGAATTACAACTTGGGTCTTTAATCAAAGATTAAGGATCGATAGGGAGGTGAGTACATGGATACTCAAGATTTCATCTGTTGGAATAATCCATGAAACAATCGCTTCTTATACTCCTCAAAGAAATGGTATTTCGAAAGGAAAACAGGTCAAGGAGATGGTTAATTCCATGTTGTCCTATTCAGATCGAGTCAAGGGTTCTGGGTGAAGCTATGTTAACAACTTGCTATTTATTAAATAGGGTTCCAAACAAAAGGAACAAGGTTACCCTTATGAACTCGGACTAAAAAGAAACCCAACCTGAATTATCTCAAGGTTTGGGGTTGTAGGTCGTTGTAAGACTCCACGATCCAAAGCAAAATACTTTGGGTGAAAGAGGAATTGATCGCATCTTTGTTGGATATGCCGAGCATTCCAAGGCTTTTAGGTTCTATGTTATTGAACCTAATGAACATGTTTCGATTAACATAATAATTGAATCAAGGGATGCATTTTGATGAGAATAGATTCTCATCGGTCCCAGACCAAGTCGAGGATTCCTAATGGAACTCATGACACTTGGTGTATCGAGGTCCTCGATGATGAACCATCGCTGGTCCCCGATGAGGTTGTGGTTCAACAACCCGAACTCGCTCGGGAAAAGCAAAAGGGTCGGGACTCCAAAGTCATTTGGACCGAGTTTCAACTATACTTAGTTGAAGGTACCAGGATGAGGTCTCGCACCAATACTCCTATTGCTTCATTGTTGAGGATGACCCCAAAACATTTGAAGAAGCAATGAAGTCCCGTGATATTGCTTTCGGAAAGAAGCAATTAATGATGAGATGGATTCCATCATGGGAACAACACTGGTGTTGGTTGATCTACCACCGTGTTGCAAACCTTTGGGTTGCAAGTGGATTTTCAAAAGGAAAATGAAGGTAGATGGAACTATTGAAAAGTTCAAGGCTAGATTAGTCATTCGGGCTTTAAACAAAAGTCGAATAGACTATTTTGATACTTATGCCCCGTGGCTCGTGATCGATACCATAAGATCGCCGATTGCTATGGCATCTATTCACAATCGGTTATTCATCGATGGATGTGAAAACAACTTTCTTGAATGGTGAATTGGAAGAGGAGGTTTATATGAACCAACCTCGTGGCTTCATCATGCCCGGCAATGAAAACAAGGTGTGTAAACCGATTAAGTCTCTTTATGGACTTAAGCAGCACATAACAATGGCATCAAAAGTTTGATGAAGTGGTTTTGTCTAGTGGTTATGTTCTTAACCAAGTCGACAAATGTGTATAGAAAATTTGATGAATCGGTAAAGGAGTCATCATTTGTCTATATGTTGATGACATGTTGATCTTTGGCACCGACCAAAATCGAGTTGACCGACAAAGGAATTTTTGTCATCAAGGTTCTCCATGAAAGACATGGGGAGGTCGATGTTATCCTTGGTATAAGGATTAAACATGAAAGTAATAAATTTCTATCTCTCGGTCTCATTATATTGAGAAGGTACCGAGGAAATTCAATTACTTTGATTGTACTCGATGAGTACACCTATGGATACTTGTGAGAAGTCGATGCCTAATCATGGCAAGGTCGTATCTCAACTTGAGTATTCTAGGTAATTGGCGCCTGATGTATGCCATGACTTGTACAAGGCCCGATATTGGTTTTGCAGTGGGAAAATTGAGCGGTATACTAGTAATCCTAGTGCTCATCATCGCAAGCGCTCGAGGGTCTTGAAGTATTTGAAGAGAACTATGGATTATAGTCTCTCATATCACGGGTTACCCATCGTGTTGGAAGGTTACATCGATGCAAGTTGATCAAGAACATCAAGACAATTCGCCTACCAAAGGGTGGGTATTCCTACTTGGTGGAGGTGCAATTTCTTGGGCATCCAAGAAGCAAACTTGCATCACCAGCTCAACAATGGAATCTGAATTTGTGGCTTTAGCAATTTTGGTAAAGAAGTCGAATGGTTGAAAACTTGCTTCTTGAGATTCCATTGTGGCTAAACCTATAGCACCTATTTCTATCCGGTGTGATAGTGCATCTACATTGGCTAAGGCTTATAGCCGGATGTATAATGGTAAGTCTAGACACTTAGGTGTAAGGCATAGCATGATTCGTGAGCTTATCATGAATGGGGTGGTATCTATAGAGTTTGTGAGATCTCAATGTAACTTAGGCGATCACTTGACGAAGGGTCCGCTAGAGACTTGGTTATAAAGTCTCGCTAAAGGGATGGGTTTAAGTCCAACTTAGTCATCGAATGTTAGGACACTGACTCCTCCCAAGGAAACTTGGGGCCGAGTTCAATGTGGAAAGTCGAACATTCTGTGGACCGGAGCACATGTTTTATTTACATCCCAAGGTTGTGCTCGTAACTCGCGAAAGGAGGATGAAGTCTTTACTTTAATGGTTATTTTCTTTGAAAAGTGCTTGGCGAGCATGACTAAAGAGGAACCACCTATGTAAATGTTGAAGTTTTGCCGCCTGTGAAGCTTTGGACTTTAGCTTTTACAACATTTATGAATTTGGATATGGACACATGGCTTGTATAGTGTCGAGTCATTAAGTGTTTGAAAACTTGTGTATTTTATCTTCGTGTATTCAAATGGGTTGAAGGGTTCAATTCTTAGAACACCCCGATTCTCGAATATTTGAACGTGTAATTTACTAAGATGGAAATTCAATCCTCGTGACATTTTCGTTTATGCACATGTTTTGATTGATGTTTATTTTTCATGCAAAGGAAGTGAACTAAATTTGGGGAGGATTGTTGGAAAATTTAGTGCACTTGTGGGATTAGTTCACACCTTGTAATGGGTTGGGAGGTACGAGTGTACACCCATTAGGTCCATGAACACCGACTCTTATAGTGGTTTGTATTGGTAGTACCGTGAAAGTACCGCTTGGTGAAAATATTGCTGGTGAAAGTATCGCCAGGAAAGTCTGCTTGTGGTTTCCATCGATAAGCGATGTTTCCACCGATAGGCGTGTTTCCACCGAAGTGGTGTATCCACCGATAGTGCTATGAATCTCGATAGCGGTGTTTCCATCGATAGGTCAGACTTCCACTTCAAGTGAAAGTACCGCTAGTGGAAAGTATCGCTTATGGAAAGTACCGCTAAATGGCGCTTACAACTTCTTTATGACCACGCTTAATTGGTCATGTAACCACTAACGGCTATAATCGTGATAATTATGAGGCTATTAATGGGCCGATTAATACTATAATTCCATTGGAATAGCTCAAGAGTAACCTCCTATATATAGGAGATCCGAACATGCATGAGAAACACACGTAAAACGTAAACACTTACTAGCGAAAGGGTTATAGAATTGTGCCTAATTCTCTAATCGCATTTGGTCTTATCCCAAGTAGATATTCGTGATACCCGGGCATTAGGGTCGAATAGTTTACTTTGGAAAGTGATCACACGATTCCAAGTGATATCCGTAACCACCAAGTGATATCTCATTACTACTAACAGCTTTGTTTATTTCTCAAAGAGTTGCACATTTCTGCGAATTGATTATCTTTACCGCTTTGGGACGAATACACACCAACACTGTGTGTTCGTTAACCGCACGTGAAACGTTGTTTGTATTTCTTTTGAATTAATGACCAGGCAAAAAGAAAGATAAAAAAATAACTTACTTTTGTTTGCTTTCTTTCCAAAATGGCCGGTTTCACGTCACCAATTTTTATTTTTTATTTACCCTCCCGTCGTTTCTACAAAAAATAAAATAAAGTGAAACGGTTATGGGTCAAGTCTATCTCAGAACCCTTCTCAAGCAAGTACAAGATTACAACAACAATTATCATATAAAGGTTCTCAAAACATAGGAAAGCTCTGCCGCTTCTAAGATTTGCCTCTTGCCAAGTTTTATTCCAGTTATATCGAAGACCTCCACTCCAACTGCGGGGGAGTATTAGATAGGTATATTAATAATGTTGGTCCAAGCCTAGTTGTGGACTTCGGGTCCATTAGAGTTCTAGGGTTTTATTATACGTGCATCTATAAATATCGCATGATTAATAAACAAATCCTTACGGGGTTAACATCATTTAACAATAACCAGCGTTTGCATACGGATTTGAGCAGAAAAAGTGACATCACAGGTAACCGGAGTAAGATTTCGATCAAAAGGTCTTCATTTTATATAACTGCATGTACGAATTGTGAATCCACGAAGGAAAAGATAAAACCCTAATAAGCTTTTTCACTTTTTGCTGACGTGCATTGTGAGTATATATTTTTATGATTTCACTAAGCACGCATACAAATTAAGTCCACACAAATATGTGCATATAACTCCCATCGCATTAGTAAAAAAAAAAATCCAACTTAACCTAACATTTTTAATTTGTGGCACACAAAACCGATATGGGTGCAGTTAAGGCAGCTATCAATAATGGTGTGACTACATTTTTGTGGGTGTTTTATGCTTTAAGACTATTTCAACCATTGGTAAAGCTATTGCCTATTGGTATTCATGGGAAAGCTAGCTTCAAGTAAAGATCACTATTCATTAATATCTAAAGGTGGTGCTAGTTTTAGTCCTACTGATACATGACCGCGGCGTTTTATGTTGTTGGACTAGGTCGTGGTTCTCTATTAGTAAATTAAAATAAGTATAAGTTTTGGATTAATTAGATCAATTTTTCACTTTCAAAGACAATTTTTTTTTCTAACTTGAGCACTAAAAATATATCAAGCAAAAATCATAATAAGTTGAGGTTGAGCTTACAATAGCTCAACTTGAACTATTGTCGACCTTTTTTAGGCTTATGTATTATGCATATTAATATACATGTCTTGGAGCTATTCGAGCTCAAATCAAGTTTGTTTATCCAAGTAAAAAAAAATTCTATATATGTTTTTAGTTAGATGATCTCAAATCTTCTTGAACTGAACTCATTCTTGAATGCCCGTAGGCTATCAATTCGAGTTCAATCATAGCTAAGTTTCTTGAGCCAAACTTTAAATCTGCTCTGTCCGCTAGCAGACCAGGATCTTGCACTCTCAATTGACATAATTGCTTATCCGAGTTTTAAGTTCTACTTATGCCGCGTATCAATTATGTAATCTAAACTGAGGTAATGGGTTTGACTTTTATGGTCAATGTCTAAAATCAAAATCAATAACTCAATCAACAGTTAACATGTTTTAGAAAAAAAAAATGGACTTCAAAGGTCATTCAGATTAATTTTAAACTCATAATTGACATGAAAAATCTATAAATTTAAAAGTTCTGCTATATTACAGAGTAGCAAGTTTGACTATAAAAGTCAATTTATTAATCTTAACAGGCTTTTGATGCTATTGGAGATGCATTGGCAGTTCTTATACTTATGCCATTGCAATACACACCTATTCTTGGAGGGCCTTGTTTTAACTGTGACTTGCATAAGGGTCGGTAACCACACTTGTTTTGTATATTATCCTTATAGGCCCGAGGAGCACACTTACAAAAAAATTGTTGCTTTCCATGTCAATGGTGTTTTTTGGTGGACGATAAACCTTTCTAAACGTCTGTCTTCTTGGGCGATTTGATACCGGTCCTTAACTGAATCCAGCTTATGTAAATTTAACAAATGCAATAATCATTCTCTATTCAAAACATTTTAGTCACTTGTGTTAATATGTCATGTAATTTTCTTATTTTGATTGGTAGGCACGACGTTCGGCTAATAACATCCTTAGCAAAGGAAGATTACATTAACTATGACAACATCCAACCACAAAATAAATTTTGACGAAAATGGTTATTTTTTACATATAAGGGTGTTTGAGATTGTGTCTGCAATACATATTTTGCATTTGTAGAACTATGTTTTAAACACGGTGGATCTTAATCTTTTCATTCATTTACAAAAAATGCATTTTCTTTTTAAGAAAATACAGATCAATCACATTTTTTTTTCTTTTCAAATGTGTGTCAATTCTGGAAACTATTTTCTAATTATGACGTTTTGCAACCTTTTAATCAGATAATCTCCTACAAAGCAATCCCGAACACCCACTTAATATCTTTGTTTGGCTACTTTTAAAGGTATTCCAGCCATTTTCCCACTCTCGTGTTGTTACAATAGGTATGGTGTGTAATCTATAAGCATTTGGGTCGGCACACGTGAAGAGTCGACACAATACATGGAAGCAATTTTATGTTTATTGTATTTTTCCATTTGTAGGAACAATATTGGCAGCTTGGACCTTCAAACGATAAATCCGCCTGAAATCAGCCCTTACTTGGATAGTACTATGCCATATAACTAGTCAAACATGATTGTGAAAGAAATTGCATTGCTATCAATAATGTAATTTACTAAGATCAGTAACTCTATATTCAAATGTCAATATCCACCAAAATTTATCATATTAAGGTTACATGACAAATCTTAATCGATGTGGTGACAGGATTCTATATAAGATACGAGAATCAAACTTGAAATAGAACGCAGAATCACAAACCAACACCAGCAAACGATGCAGTGAATTGAAAGCTATGACAATGGTAATTAGCTGATTTCAAATCATAGAGCTCATGCGAAGTCTTCGACACAGGTTTGTATTGAAATATCTTTGTAGAATCATGAATAACTATAAATGAATCCTCTTCCCTTTCTCGCAAGACAATACTTAAAACATACGGATACGTCCACGACCTTCTCAGACATGAAACATCATCATTAAGATTCACACGATACTTCAGCAACCATTCAGGATTCCCTTTCCTCATCTCGTAAACATCCATAAGCCGGGGATAACCATACTTCCTACAAAGAAGAAGCAAACAACCACAAGTCTCGAACAACTTGAAATTATTCGTCTGGTACACCTTACCATCCAAGGTTCTAGGGGTTTTTATGGTCATTAATGCTTGGTCCTCTACATTAGTATCTAACATGAAAACCAAAGGCTCATTGTCCCAATTTTTCCAATAAAGTGCATCATTCCAATATATTCCATAACCAAAATAATGAAAACTATCGCTCGGATATTGAGCAATGCAAACACTCCACATGTCTGTCTCTGAAGAGTAAATTTGTATTTGCACTGAAAACATATTACCATCATTCACTAATACAGCGTGAATGACTTTGTAGTGACGTGATTTTGTAGGATCAAAAGCTATTCTTGTACCAAAAGCTCTTTTCATCGAGCATTGTGGAAGCATCTTTAACAGATTAATGAATGGATTGTATACGTAATACTCATTAGCCTTAGTATTACTACAACATAGAAGCAAACCACTGCAAGACTGCAAAATGTTAAGATCATGTAACTCGGAACTAAAATGGAAGGGGTTCTTTAACATAGAGCTTTTGCATGGAACTCGGGTATCAAATGACACAAAAACATATCCATGTGAACACCACTCTGGTTGAAGAAGGACACCAAAAGGAGGATCTAGGTTACAATTTTGGCTCCGTCGCAAAAGGAAAGTAGGATTGCTGATGAGAGATAACCAGCGTTTGCATACCGATTTGAACAGAAGAAGTGAAATTATAGGTAACCGGACTAAGATTTCAATCAAAAGGTCGTCGTTGTATTCAACTGCATGTAAGGATTGAGTATCCATGAAGAAAAATATAAAACCCTAATAAGCTTTTTATTTTTGGCTGATCACACCTTATATATGCATTCATCTCCCTTCTTATTTTACGAGTATATGTATATCTTTTTGTGATTTCATTAAGCCCGCTAAAAGCCCATAACCCCAATCCCATTAGGAAAAAAAATGCTAAACCCAACTTAACTCTTGTCAAAACTTTGTATAAAATCCCGAAATTTGTAAAATGCAACCCATCAAAAAAGTTTTATAAGTCTTCTCTAATTTCTATGTAATGGATGTGATAGCTTTTAGTCCTGAATGTGCCACTGAGGCAGCCACCCAACGGTGTGTGTCAACAATGAAGATCAGTAGAAATGAAACAGAGAAATGAAAGATGAAAAGTTTGTTATTCTCATTAACTGAAATGAAACAAGAAGACAACAGACTATATAGACCAAGATTACAAAAGAGGACCTTCTACTTTACAACTATTTACATATTAGTCCTTATACTTTGACACTCCCCCTCAAGTTGAGAGTGGTGAAACACAAACTCCCAACTTGGACAACAAACTATTCTCACGATCTCATCGTAATGCTTTAGTAAAAACATCGCAAGTTGAGATTTAGTGTTGACATATGTAGGATTAATCTTCCTTCTTTCAACTCGATCTCTTACATAGTGACAATCCACTTCAATATGTTTGGTTCTAGCATGAAAAGCTGGATTAGCGCAATGTATAAAGTCGCTTGATTATCACAAAATAAATCCATCGGTTGCAAATCTTTGATCCCCAAATCCTTTAGCGACTAACCAACCATGTAACTTCACAACATGTCATGGCCATAGCTACGATTCTCCTCTGAAGATCTAGAAACCACAACTTGCTTCTTGACTTCCATGAAATTGGAGAATCACCCAATAGCACACAATAACCAAGAGTTGATCTTCTTGAAAAGGACAACTAGCCCACGAGAATCACGAGGCTTTTAATTGAACTGCGAGTCTTTGGCCAACAAAATACCTTGATTTGGACATAACAAAACATATCTCAACAAATGTTTCTATCGCTGATATGAACAGATGTTGGAGATTGCATGAACTGACTAAGTAGCTGAACAGCATAGCAAATATCAGGCCTGGTTATTGTTAGATAAATCAGCTTTCCAATCAATCTTCTGTACACTTCTGGATCTGAAAGAGGAGTACCTATGTCCATCTGTAACTTTAAATGAGGATCCATAGGTAGCTTATATGGTTTACTTGACATAACACCAGCTTCTTTAAGAAGATCCAAAGCATACTTATTTTGAGAAATAAAGATTCCTTGACCAGTCTTTGAGACTTCCAGACCAAGAAAATAATTGAGCTCTCCCAAGTCTTTCATGTGAAATACTGAGCTAAGCTGAGATTTAAGCTCAGCTATTTGAGTCTCATCATTTCCAGTAATGAGCAGATCATCAACATACACAAGGATTGCAGTAAACTTGGAATCTTTCTTCTTTGTGAACAAGGAATAATCTGTTTTAGATTGTACAAATCCAAAGGATATAAGAGCAGTAGATAGTTTGGAAAACCACTGTCTTGGAGCTTGTTTCAGCCCATATAAACTCTTCTTAAGCTTACACACCAGATTAGGAGATAATGATGAAGTTTCAGATACAGACTCCCCCTTTCCGTAATAACCCAAAGGAGGTCTCATATACTTCCTCTTCCAGTCACCATGTAAAAAAGCATTAGACACATCCATTTGACATGTGTACCAATCCTTTAAAGCTGCTATAGCCAAAAGTGATCTAACAGTAACCATCTTAGCCACTGGAGCAAAAGTCTCTTTATAATCTACTCCATGTCTTTGTCTATTTCCTTGTATCACTAATCTAGCCTTTTTTCTTTCTACTGTTCCATCAGCTTTGAGTTTTGTTTTAAACAACCAATGACTACCAATAGCTTTCTTTCCAAATGGTAATTCAGTAACTTCCCATGTGCCATTCTCATCAAGAGCCTGCAACTCAGAATCCATAGCTTTGCACCAACCAGGGTCCTTAACAGCTTCTTTAAAAGATTTAGGATCCAGTTGAGCTACCAAAGCTGTAACAAAAGCTTGAAAATCTGGCATAAGAGATGTTTTACATACTTGATTTGCTCTTGGAACATGAGATAGGACATAATCTTTTAATTTTGTTGGAACAGTAGGAATTCTAGTAGACCTTCTAGTAGGAGGATTAGAAGTAGTATTCACTGTAGGAGTAGAATTTGTTTGAGAAGTAGGCTGAGCATTAGATTGTGTTGCTGGATTATTCAATTGTTCATCAACAACATCCAGAGGAGAAAATTGACAAGGTAAAGTAGTAGGTAATGGTGATAAGAACTGTTGAATACTTGTAGCAGAATATGGAAAAATTTGTTCATAGAACACTGCATCTCTAGACACAAACTTGGTATGAGTCTCGCAAATTATAAAACTTGTAACCTTTTGAAGATTAGGATATCCAATAAAACACATGGGACACCTCACGGTTTCAAATTTATCGCTTGTTCTAGCTGGATTGCTCACTACTGCAAAACATCCAAATACCTTTAGATGATCATATGAAGGTTTCTTCTGAAGCAAAACCTCATATGGTGTCTTATTGTTAAGAACAGTAGATGGCAAAATGTTTATTAAAGTAGTAGCAGTGGTAACACATTCTCCCCAAAACTTCAAAGGTAAATGAGAGTGTAATCTCAATGCTCTAGCAGTATCCAGAATATGTCTATGTTTTCTTTCCACCCTACCATTTTGTTGAGGTCTATCTGCACATGAGGTTTGGTGTTCAATTCCTAAATGTGACAAATAAGCTCCACATTCTCCTTCACAAACTCTAGAGCATTATCGATCGAATAACTTTGACTCTCTTATCAAACCGGTTTGAAACATAACTAAGAAACACTTTCAAAGCAAAAAAACTATCGGACTTATTAACCAATAGATAAGTCCAAGTTACTCTGCTACAATCATCTACAATAGTCAAGAAGTACTTGAACTTTCCATCGGTTGGAACTCAGAAGGTCCCCAAATATCCATATGAACCATATCAAAATTGCGGACTTATGAGATCGACTTGTAGAATAAGGTAACTTTGAAAATTTAGCCATTGGACATGTCATACAATTATCGCATTAGTCTTTGTCACAACAATGGCAAATCTTTCATATATTTCGCTTGGAATCGAAACATGTCCTAGTCTATGATGCCACAATCCATATGAAGCTTTATTTGAAAAAAGTAATTACTTACGGGATGAGTTACAGAGACATTGCAAATTTACCAAGAGTAGATGTTATCAATGAAGTAAACACACCGTCAACCTCTTCAAGTGGAACATTAACCGATGATACAAACCACTTTCTTCTTACCCAATCCTTCACCTTCTTGGTTGCCAAGTCCCGAACAACACGTAACTTTGGATAAAGGACACAACACACGAGAATCCTCTGTCAATTTTGGAACAGACAATAAACCGAACTTGAAAGATGGTACCACAATGACATCTTTAAGTAACAATCCATTATTCGCTTTAACCTTGCCCATATGAGAAATAATGTATATTACCATTTGGTAACTTTATCGTGGCTTAATTTTGAGCAAATATGGATCATAAATTTGGTCATTATCGGTGTCATATGATCACTAGCACCGTGATCATATATCCAATCTTCTAACGGATCTAACATATCTAGTTGACTATTAAGACATGCTATACCGCAAAGAAATTGATGACCAAATCCATCATCTGCTTCAACATCCACCTTCATCTGTTGAACACTCCTCAACAATTGTTCAAATTGCCGAGGTGTGAAGCTGATATTACCACTTTCAACATGAGCAGCAGTCTTTGAAATAAACTGATTCTTGACTTGCCCATTTTGCCTACCACCTCTGATTGCATTCATCTTGAACTTAGGATGCCAAGATGGATATCCAACCTTTTCCCAACACTTCTCAGGAGGATGCCATTTGAAACCACATATTCCACATTTTTCTTGAGTCATTCCCTTGTCTTTCACAACTCCTTTACTATACAAAGCAGTTGACTCCAAATGACTTGATCCAAACAACACCCTTTGAGATTCTTCTTGCTGTAACATAGAACAAGCTGTTTCTACACTTGGTAAAGGAACCATTAACAACACTTGAGTTCTCAAGTTACTATAGTGTTCATCAAGACCATTTAGAAACTGAAACAACCTTTGCTCTTCCTTCTGTTGATTCAACGCATTCAAGAACACAGTAATCTCTGGTGTAACAGTAATGGAAGGCAACACATTCACATTATCCAGTTCTTCCCAAACACACTTCATCTTTGTGAAATACTCACTTATAGAACCACTTGATTGACTGATAGCATAACAATCTTTATTCAATTTATACTTTCTTGAGCCATCACTTAATGCAAATCTTTTCTAATCGAGACCACATAGCACTAGTCAGATCAACAAACATGATGGATCTAGCAATGGACTCACTAATCGATCCCAAGATCCAAGATATTACCATATTATTGCATGTATCCCACAACTCGGCCAAGATTCACATCGGTTTGAGCGAGTAACAAGACTCTTATGAATCCTAACTTCCTTTGGTAGAAAGCCCAATCTCAATAGCTCTTCGCCAGCACGATAGTTTTGAGATCCCATAAGCTTTTCTTGAACCGTTAAAGAACTTGGACCATCTGAAGGATGCAAATACAACGGATTTTGGAAAACAGCAGGTGTATTATGATTAACAGCTCCAGACATCTTGATTGATCAAAAAATCCCCAAATTTGACCTAGTTTTGACCAATTTTGACCTAATTTTGACTAATTTTGACGCGGAAACATGAACAACACACTGAATTACACAACACACAGTGTAACAAACTAAAGAAAACGACTTAATCTGCCATTGTTGAATGCTCTGATACCATGTCAACAATGAAGATCGAGAGAAATGAAACAGAAATGAAAGATGAAAAGTTTGTTATTCTCATTAAGCGAAATGAAACAAGAAGACAACAGACTATATAGACCAAGATTACAAAAGAGGACCTTCTACTTTACAACTATTTACATATTAGTCCTTATACTTTGACAGTGTGATATCATTTTTGTGGGTGTTTTGTGCTTCATGTTTTGGTACCAAAAATTCCAATATGGGTGTAGTCTAGGCGGGGACAGAGGATAGTATGATAACAATATTTTGCGCTTTTGTTCATGGGAAAGCTACATTGTTGATCACTAAATCACTGATATTTGTTTGTTTTTGGCATCATTGGTGGTGCTTATTTAGTTGGTGCTTGTTTTGATCCTACTGGTACCGTGGCGTTTTATGTTGTTGGACGAGGTATGATTCTCTCATCTCAGCTTGCAGTTTGTTTGATCTCAGGTAATAAGTTAATTGAAGTTAGTTTAAGTTTTGGATTAGATAAAGGATAGTATGATAACAATGTTTTGATTAG